>JACEVL010000126.1:205000-800000 GCA_020284085.1 Aporrectodea caliginosa | reverse complement strand
TGACTTAACTACCATGCACATACAATCAAAATCACAAATCAAAAATCAAAACACAAATATACAAATATCAAAACATAAACAGTTACTCTGTACACACTCAGACGTTCACTTACGTCTCCCTAAGCATGATTTCTCAGTCACCAAAGGTGAACCGACAAACTCAGTCTGCTACCACTTTCAGACAACTCGTTCTATACCCAACGTTCAAAAAACATCGTTGAAGTCCACAAGGCAAGAGTTTCTCGTTCCTCGTGTCACCAACAAACTTCCGAAGAATGTACACCAACTGTACCGACCCAAGGTACACCTCGAAAGCGCGAAGAGCGGCGAGTAGGCCAAAGCCACCTCGACATCCGTTTCCACCAACGGAAGCAACGCCGTGCAACTGGTGACCGAAGTAGCACCATCCACCAACGTCACGACAGTCAGACCCATCCACAGAAAGACGAAGGCGCTCAGTCCTTTAGAACCTCGTCTCGTCACTCGTCTGCGTCCCGAACACTCCCTGAAGACCAGACGTTCCATCCTCGCGAACACAGTCTGCAAATAAACTTGAGCACACAAATAAGACTCAAGACAACCGATACCAACAATCTCCATAGAAATTCCTGTCCAATCTAGAGACACATCATAAGTATCTTGAACCTCATTCAACGGACACTCATTCAAGAAATCTTCATCGTCAACAAAATCTTCACCAAAATCTTCAAAAACATCTGGTAAAAGTTTATCACATTCCAGAAAAATGTCATCACACTCATGTAAAACATCTGCGAGACAAACGTTCAATTGCTCAACCACATTTTCCATCTTCAAAGAACTTTCAAAAATGTCGTCATGCATAAATTCTTCCGTAAAGAACACCTGACAACCAAACATGGCTATGCTTTCGTACAACAACTGACCCCTCTGCGTACAGGGCATAATCGTAACAACTTGCGTGAATACATCATTCAAGTCATTAGTCATCTGACCACAATGTTGCAACAACACAACCGTACGCACAACAATTACCCTTTCACCACAGTCGACATTCATGTACATTACTGCTACATTCGAAGAAGACTCATTACAAAAATTCGTATGTGAAATATTCTCACACACAACAGTTGTCATCACAGACTCCATCGACAACAGTGCTTTAGAATCATTCACCATCTGAGACGTATCACAAAGACACATTTCCGAGACAACATTCATGTCCAATTTAGAAACATCACGTGAATTTCTATCCTCACCGACCAACAACTCTTCTTGCGCCTCAACGGCAAAATTTCCAATACATACGTCCAACTTCAAACCTTGAGACGCACATTCAAACACACCCAACGCTACTTCCACTCCTTCATTGAAGCATTCGCCCGTGTGCACATTCTCAACAGGAGACTCAACATTCGCACACACCAACAACCCTTCGCGAACGTTAACATCGTCAATGTCAACCCCAACTACAGCTGTATTTATGGACCCTTCCAACGGCTGTTCAACCGTGCATACATCCTTGCAGGGATGGGCAAATTACATGGTAAAATGTAATTGAATTACAAATTACAAATTACTTGGGAAAATGTAATTGAATTACAAATTACAAATTACTTTAAAAATTTGCTGGAAATTACAAATTACCAATTACGTAATTTCAATTACATCAAATTACAAATTACATACATAATTGTGATCAAGAAATTCAGTCTGGAAACACATGCTTTATTTCCACTGTTCATATATGTATTACACTGCTTGAAACTGTTTATTTAATTTTCTCAAAGAAGTAGCAACTGTTTGAACAAGTTATCGATAACCGGCGTCTTTTTGACCTTACAATCATGCTTGCAAAACTATAATGAGTTTATCTACCAGTGCAGATGAAGGAAGTGCAGCATTAAATAGTATAAATAATATCTTAAGTTTAGTTATCTATGTGTGGTCTACAAAACATAGAAGTTAGGCTATATGGGAGTTACTTCTCACTGGATCGATGCATCTACATAATACATTTGAGCGATCTCGGTTGCCTTAAGTAGCAAACAGATGTTTTGTTAGAGCATACATGCACGATGGAGTAGCGCAACTGTAATACATAATGAGTTCGGTCTAACACTTGACAAAATTGCTGCTACCATTTCTGACAATGGCTCCAATTTTGTGAAAGCATTCAAATAGTTCAGTGTTGGTATCGTTCATTCCAGAGATAGGCCTACTATATTTAGTGATGGTGATCAAGATAAGGAAAAGATGCTTTCAAAAATGCTCTGGTTGTGGAGTCTCTGGTTCTAGTTTTCTTTTCAAAGTAATTGATTTTACAGATGTAATTTGAAATTACAAATTACATGAAAAAATGTAATTCAATTACAAATTACAAATTACATTGATCCAGAGCAACAAATTACAAATTACCAATTACAATTGTAATTCAAATTACGTAATTTGAATTACATCAATTAAATTACTGCCCATCCCTGCATCCTTGCCTATGATCAAGTCAATGCCAGGTATCGTAGGTATCCTATGACTATATCCACAACGAATAGTCCCTGAAACAAACTCACATTCAATCCTAATGTCTACTAATGGAACCTTGACCAGTTTACCATCCCCTGCTTGCATCCTATCCTCTACATCTGCAACCTGAAAATCCACGAAATTCAAAGAATCCCAACTAGCCATACTGTACTTAGCCTGATGATCTCTCTTCACAACTATTTGACGCTGTGAACCGACGCGTGGAAAAGTAAACCTTTACAACACCCCGGCCATTCACTCGCATGCCAATCCTCTTCATGCGTATCACAACTGACATTAATTGGTTCAGCGTGAGACACCGAATCAGAATTACTGTGTACATTCTCATCAAACATGCACAAGAAAATACTATCGTCCATCTCCTCCAAACAATCCTTAGGCATATCATGCACTTGACTATTCCTATTCGTCTCCGAAGGAAAACTCACATTTTGTGCGCTGTGATTCGTAGACCCTGTTCGAGTGTTTGAGCTTCTCTCGAGACCGTAAAAACTTTGTCCCCAGCCAAACGAATTCTGCTTCTCGCCTAATTTATCCTTTGCAGTTACTACATTTATCTGTTCCAACTGCATTCTCAGACGTTCCATCTCCAACTCAAACTTTCTCTCCGCTTCTCGTTCTCTCTCTTCCTCTTCTTCTTCCAATTTTAATTTTAGAATTTCCGTCTGAACCTCAGACTCTGATTTTAACAATTTATATAACGCCTTTTGCATCTGAACTTTCGTAAGACCTCTCACGTCTTTCCCAAATTTCTCCAATTCAGCACGTAATTCCTCTTTTTTCATATCCAAAATGTCTTCTATTGTCCACATTTTCAAAATTTCGAAACTTCAAAATTATCGACAGAAAAACGCCCCTTTTCAACGCCTTGAAACTATGCAACTCAATTTCGACCAACTTTCCAGCGCAACAATTACGACTAAGCGTTTCTTACTTATTTTCGTAAAATTTGAACGGATACGCCCACTTTCAAAATTTCACGGTCAACTTTGACACAACGAAGCCGTACATTTCCCTTTACGACTCAAATTCACACAAAAAATCTCAATCGGAATGACTACCGTATAATGGAGACACGCCCTCCAAATTCTAAATTTTCTTCTGTCTCCAATTTTCTCTTACTCGTCGCGAAAAATTTTCTACGAAACCTTGAATGTTGTGTGTAGGCTACTACCAACAATTAAGAATTTCAACCGTACGAGAAAAAAATCCCGGCCTAGAGCTCCCATAAGTTACGACTACACATAATATGAGAGCTCCGAAAACACGAAAGACCGAAGAAAAAATCCCGGACAATACCCCATATGTTACGTCTCCTACTAACAACGAAATATACGGGCGGCCAAAAGAACTAACGGACGGAAAAAAAATCCCGGCAGCCCCAATATGTTACGCTACACATATGAGAGAGCCGAAAAACGAACGACCGAAGAAAACTTCCGGACTAGAGACCCCATACGTTACGAGTTCACTCCTAATCAAAACACTCAAAAGCTCGAATCTAGTTTTCAAGGTATAATTCTCGACAACCAACAAATCAAACGATACATTACCCAACCGTAGAACGACGGTGGAAGAAAGGTTCGCTCTCAAGACGAAGAACGACCAACTAACAAGAAGTCTGTAACTCAGCAACGGGCTGACGAACATCACAAACTGAAGCACCGTAAGAAGACTTGAAAATGGCACAAGCCACGAACTAACTTGACTACCATGCAACCCAGAGAGATCTCAGACAAGACAACTAGCACGAAGGCTCGATTATCAGAGACTCTCTCACCGCCCCTTTTCGTACCTCCTTATATAGGCTACTCCCCTCGGCTAAGGAACTACCCAAGGGTAACGAATGCCCATCCCAGCACCAGTTAGGACTCAGTCATGAGACCCTAACAATGTATACATTTTCACATTGGAGAGCTCAGTAAATAAAAATATTATTGACCAAAGCAGTCTGACTACACTTAGATCATAGATGCTGTGCATCAATTCATTTACAATTAGGCTACACATAGCCTATAAGCCCAGTGAAAAGCTGAAAATTAAACACTGTCAATGCCACAACATACGAACTAAGAAACATTTCCATACTGCCCTCGTGCTTCTGTGGCTTTGCATGTGCTTTGCTACACAAATGTTTGGATATCTGTGCGTAGGCCGACATTAAAACATCTGTTTCTTATTTATTAAGAATCCGGCCGCTAGTCTAGTCAACTGGTTTTAAATTACTACTAAATCATCAATGTTATCTACTCTTCACGTGAAACAAGACAACATTGTACCGACTAACAGCTTAATGTGTTTTTACAACAGAATAAACATACAAATGTTTGTTTTTTTATTGCAGTATAGGACTGTGTGTAATTAGGGTAATTAGGTTTTCATCATAAAATTTATCTTTATTTACTTTAACGGTTATTCTGCAATAATATTTAGTTTGAATAAAATTAATATTTTGTCATTTTCTGAGGCAAATGAATCTGCAAACATTTGCCCGTGTTTGACTCCTGAGCTGCTCTTAAAATCTTAGGGTGGCCCTCTTTTTAAAGAAGTTGTCCATGCCTGATCTGACTCATCATCAGTTCATCACAGAATTGGGTTCCGGCGATTCTGGTAGAGTCCCAGTTCCCTTGCTTATGCCCTAAGTAAAGGGCACAGTAAAACACAAAACTCACGTGCAAAGAAATCTTTCATCTTTGGTTGTGGTATCTACAGGCGCGATTTCTATAACTAATCAAAGGACGTGCTAGCCTAATTGAGATTTGCACACCGATTCCAGCTAAGTCTTCCGCAAGTGAGTCATTAATGAAGAAACTACTGTGACACATCCTTGTACACAGAGCGGGTATCGGAAACACGGTATTCCCGCGTGCAGCAATAAGGCCTATAATACATTAATTTGAACTCGACAGAGAGACAGACAGGCACACAGAGAAGGGAGGGAGAGGGAAAGCGGGCGACTTAACCCTAGGGCTACCAAGCTTTTTTTTTGTAGGGCATCGGCTAGCAAAGTGGGTGGTTACCACCCCCCTGAATTTCGTGTTTGGTTTCACATATCATAACTTGTAATATAGTATTGGATTCAGCATTCATTTCTGCACAGAATGGTATATTTAGTTGTACATTATGTGAATGCACCTCGAAATTACATCACTTTTAACAACGGAACCCATTAATTAGCCATATTTTTATATTATTGCGTACATTTTGTACTTTTGGATAAACACATATAAGATTATGTGTGTTTTGAAACTAATCTATGTATAAAAGATACACACAATCATCCCTACACATGTTTATATAGTATAAAATTAATGTACATCCATACATATATATATATCCATACATATACACTGTGTCCGGATAAAAAGGGACCCCTTTTGTTATCATGAAAATAAACTAGTAAATATTCATCGATTTTTAAAATTCCAAAACCATTTTAATCCTGAGATAATTTGCTAACATGGTTAAAATGTAAAATTTCCTGTCATCAAATAATTACGTCATAATGACGTCATTTGCATCAAAATTTAAGTATGACAAAAAATTGGTGCGTCGGATGATCGGATCGTCGTAAAACGGAAATCCATTTAACAGAACCAGGCGGGAAAATAAGTGGAACTTTTCCCCGTGATTGTTTGCTGTCGGAAAAATTGTTGTTTGATATCCAGGGTATATTCGGATTATTACACATTCCAACAAGATGGCGCTCCAGCTCACTGAGCTCGTGAAACTGTTGAACTGCAGACAAAGGAGACTCTGGATTTCATTTTCATGCCTCCTAATCTTTGACTGCCAAACAGCCCGAACTTTAATCCCGTTGATTACAAGATTTGGGGACTAATGCAATAGAAGGTTTACAGGACAAAGATCAGAGACATTGAAGAACTCCGTGCGCGTATTGTTAATGCATGGGATGAATTTGATCAGCTGGTTATAGCTGCTGCCTGTGGCGCGCTCATCTTGAAGCTTGCGTTGAGGCAGAAGGTGGACACTTTGAGCACGCCTTGTAGTCTAATATTATTCAAATGTAAAAATTAAATTAAACTAAAATTTATAATTGATGAATGACAGTTTAAAATAATATTGAAAATTTTAGATGATTTTTGTGCCGTCCTTGACACTTGAATTTTGATGAAAATGACGTCATTATGACGTCATTATTAAATAACGAAAACTTTTATACTTTATCCAGTATTTAGCAAATTATCTCAGGATTAAAATGGTCTTGGAATTTTAAAAATCGATGAATATTTACTAGTTTATTTTCATGATAACAAAATGGTCCCTTTTTATCCGGACACAGTGTATATATATCAGTTTACGTTGTAATGCTGTATTCAGCCATTTTCACACAGATTACGCGTATTATTATTTATTTTGATCACTTCCGGTATTCAAAAGACAAAGATGTAGGTAAGCAAATGAAGCCCTACATTCCCTCTAAAGAATGGTATCTTTGTTTCTCTTCCAGGAAGACAAATGAATACGCTACAGACAAAAAACTAAGGGGGAGTGCTTCCATTCAGCCATTTTTCACGCATATTACGCATATTATTATTTATTTTGATCACTTCCGGTTTTCATACGACAAAGATGTAGGTATGCAAATGAAGCCCTGCATTCTATCTAACGAATCGTATAATTTTGTCTCTTCTAGGAAGAATAGTCAATAAGCTATAGTCGAAAAACTAAGGGGGGTGGTATCCATCCCCTCTCGTGCCTCGGGTATATCAGGTATAACTTTTGAATGGCGTGGGCTAACACCATGATGCTTACCTCAAAATGTGCGCCAATGAATCTGCTGCAGCGACCTAAAATTATATTCTATATGGAAAAAAATTATGCATAAAAACGTAGGCTTGGTAGCCCGAGGATTAAGTAAACACGTTGGGCCTCGTAGCCTCGTAGGCCGAGAAGTTTTCTATGATGCAATATTGAAACGCAAATGTGAGGCTGACGAATAGGTTAATCTGATTTTGGGTGGCGGGTGGCGGGTCTCTTTTTTAAAGTGGCGAATCTCATAATTCGGGTGGCGGGTCTCACAATGCAGGTGGCGGATCTCAGATCAGAGGTGCCGGGTCTGAAATCCAAGGCATAACCTACTAACTTACTAAACATAGTAGTGCAAGCACGTCAGTAACGTCATTATTTAGGCTACAACAGTTCGTTTCGAATAATTTTTCAAGTAGGCCTATGATCGATATTGTTGGACCTTGTTGGTTAGAAATCTATATTAGGCCTATATATATATGAAAATAATATTATGCATCGGGCCTTCCCTAAAACGATTCCGACAGAATTTTCAAAATGATGCTGCTCATAGTCGTATACCATTATTAGACGAAGCCTCCAGTTTACCGTACATCAGATGATATTACCGCATTGTTATGGCACGGGTTGTTTTAACGTGCAGTGATATACAAAATATGCAGTGACAACTTGAAAGGATGCTGGTTCAGTTGTTTAGCAATGCGTGTATAGGCTACTGTTTTATCAAGGTTCCCCAAGATGTATTTCCCCAAAAAATTTAACAAAATAATAAAAGTTTTGAGTTATTGTTGACTTTACAATATTTTATGAGCTGTTATAATATATAATGATATTATATGGTATAATGATATTATTTGCTATTATAATATATGATACTATCATATAATAATGAGTATAGTCTACTGTTAATACGATATTTGTACAATTATTATATTTGTACACGTATATGGCTTCTCTCGAATGTTATCTTTCAAATTATCAAAATGTTTTGATCTTTGAACATTTAGTAAAACTACGCCATTACCACATGGCTTCACGATTCGGTAGTTGAATCCTTCTTGCTTGGTTTGAGTACCATTTGTAAACTAAGTTTATTTCTGCTAGTTTATTGTGTTTGGTCAGTAATATGTTTACCTTAAGGCTTATGGCGTTCTTGGAAATTGAACGTATTTTCTAGTTTTTATATTAATTTCAATAAATGTCTGGTTTGCTATTATTGTCCGCAGTCAAACTCAAACACGATTCAAACTAGTCTACATCTTAGTTATTATACGAGTGACAGCTGGATCCTACCAGCACTAAAATTATAGAGCAATTTTTTCAGATGACTGCTTAAAATGTTACCATTACAGTGTGAAAATTCGAAAAAGTTTTCAGTGGGGAGGGGGCAAATCCCCTCCCCAAACGCTTCCCCTTATCGGCGCTGCGCGTCTCAGCGATCCTTCGGACGCTCGTTCATAATACCCCTAAAAAAGAGGTTAGAGCCTACGGTACCTCCTTGACAATCATGCGTACCCCTAGAACTATAAGGCTCTATGTCCACTCTTTGCGAAACGGAGAAAACGATTTTTCAAGATTTGCTGACGAAAAGTTTTTGCTCTGTTTCATTAATAATAATAATAATAATTACGACAATTTATATGGCGCCGTAACACGGCCATGCCGTTACAAGGGCGCTTTACAAGACAACTAAGAGCAGTCGGGATAAGCCCTGGCGAACAAATGTGATTTTAGTATGGATTTGAAAGAGTCCACTGAGTCGGTCAATCGGACAGCAGGAGGATGTCTGTTCCAGCATCGAGGACCGGCGGCCGAGAAAGCACGATCACCGAAGCGCGTCCTCATCCTCCGCACATGGAGATCAATCTTCGCAAGCGATCGGAGCCGGAGCCCAGACGCGGAGGAATGAGTCCCAGTGCAGCAATCGCGCAGGTACTCGGGCGCAGCTCCGTGTAGTGATTTAAGGACAAGTAGACAGCTTGAACTCAATGCGGAACGGAACAGGCAGCCAATGGAGGACATCGCGGAGGAGCGGCGTGATGTGGTCGTACTTCCTCCTATTGCAGATAATTGATGGCAATTAAATTAAACTTTTTGGAAAACAATGTTTTCCCTTAGTATGATTATATGTGTATTTCGATCATAATTTAAACCGATTATGAGTAATTTGGCTATAATTATGGCAGGGGTGACTATTTTAGGACATAGAGCTGTATAACATTATTGATTGCAGACAAAGTGAGTGCTTTAGGTTACAAGTCCAGTCACGTGTTAAGATCTCTCACTGGTATTGGCTATTGACATAACACCGTATAATTCTTTTTTCAAACCTCACTCGATCACGGTTATATCTCCAATTCATGTGATACAAAATTAATGATTCTATTGGATGACTGAACTTGTTCCTCTATAGCTTTGAGACACTGTCCAAATCAGGTCCAAATTTGTGGACATAGAGCTTTATAGCACTGGAGATAGAGCTTAAGAAAGCGTCTCCAGTTAAGCTAGACTATTCAGGACATAGCCCCTTGTCATCCCGGTAACGGATATAGCGTTAGGTTTATTTTTCAAAAAAGTGGACATAGAGCCTTATAATTCTAGGGGTATTATTATGGTCAATGCGTTATCTAAATATGGTAACTCGTTGTTCTGCCATAATTAGTTAAGTGACCTAGTTAAGCATTGGTTGAGCTAGTTATTCTTATTTCTTTTTTCTGACAATGCTATTTGTGTATACTCAACCGTCATCCCTCTGCTAACATGGTACAGTTGGTACACGGGTATCCCTAACTGGGTACCCGATTGTTTCCCTCAAGAGTTAATATGATAATCATGTGATCTGTCTGTTTTCAATTTCCAAACTCATGATCGGTGATTAATGATTATTCTGGATCACTACTTGTTAGCAATTCTCCGAAAACAATAAAAGGATTGATATTGATAAATACATGCATGACTACGTATGTTCAAGTCTGATGAGTTTTTTAAGAGGCGTTATGATTTATAACTAAAAGCTTGCATTAACATTATGTATGTATGTATGTATGCCCGAATGTAGGCTATGTATTTATGTATGTATGAATGCTTGCACATAAATACATACTTGTGTGATGCATATATATATATATATATACTTGGGGTGTCCAGAGAATTGTTACATTGCAGAAACCAACCATTCCCTATTTTTTCCCATTATTCCATTCATATATTGTCTAGAAATATTTTTTACAGAATTTTAAAATGTTATCCTGAGATCCATCAAAGCCCCCGAACATACCCTACTTAAACACCCAGGACTGAAGGCGCCTTTGCTTGGGTCTTGGAATTTAGGTCCATTGTCGATTACTCTTTTTATCACAAAGAATTAACGAAGAGTCCAATTTGGATGAACCCTTTACTGTTTGTTTGTCTCGATGAGAGCTACATTAAGATGAAATATAGATACTATATTCAGGGTCATTCAGGGTCATTTCAAGGTCATATGAAACAAAATCTAAAAAAAATTAAAGACAAATGATCAGTTGTCAGTCAATAATTGTTGCAATTGGTTAATTTTTTTTCTGAATTTCTCGTCTTCATAAGGGCTTCCTGTGATAAGAAACAAGGATACCAAATGTAAGACGATCAAAAGTTATTTTGAGGACAAAAGGTCAATTTTAGAGAAAAAATCATGGTCTGAAATTGACCTTTTGTCCTTAAAATAACTTTTGACCGTCTTGCATTTGGTATCCTTGTTTCTTATCACAGGTAGCCCTTTTCAAGACGAGAAATACAAGAAAGAATTAACCCATTTCAACAATTAACAATTATTGGCTGAGATCTGATCATTTTTCTTCGATTTTTGTTATAAAAATTTCATCCAAATTGGACTTTTCGTTAATTTATTGTGATAAAAGAGTAAATCGACAATGTACCCAAGTTCCAAGACCCAAGCAAAGGCGCCTTCAATTCTGTAAAAAAAGTTCTAGACAATAATATGAATAGAATAATGGGAAAAAATAAGGATTGGTTGGTTTCTGCAATGTATCATTTTTCTGGACACCCCTGATATACACATATATATGATGCATAGCCTATATATAAACCGACAATCGTAGAAAATGGGAAACATCTACATCACAAGATGAGGGAGCGTTCAGAATACTGGGGTGAGGCAGAAATGGACCTTTTCAGTTTTGTTGGTGCTACATTTTTAGATCAGCAAAGTTAGAGTGTAAATTATCCAAATGCATTCCGGTCTCATTGGCTTGCTGGCTAGACTGGTTCCGCATTACGGCAAAACAAAGCAGGCGAATTTTCTAAGTTATAGGTTATCCCCAACTTTAACCCATTTTAAATTCAATGTCTTAGTGACATTTCTGCCGGCTTCAGACTTATCTGCGAAAGATCGCTTTTCGAAGGTGGAGATTGGTATTCATTAGTATAGAGCAATTATACACGTTAAAGCAACCAGTATATAGATTACCTACCACCGGGATACGCCTCCGCATTTAAAAATAAACTGTGCAACAGAATAATTATAAAAGCAGTCTGTGTCATGACGTAGAAAGTCGTCTTAAACCTGTGTAACGAAGTAAATCTATGAAACTGTTTTGCTTGAAACCCTTGGCTATAATGATTGTACGGGACCGAAGCTAGCTAAGCCGGAAGTTCACTGGTTATTAACAGCGCAAACAGAATTTCCCGCAGGTCTCATTAAACTGTCATCAGTTTTAGAGACACATATATCGGGCAATTAGCCTCTGCTGTAGAAATTATGGTCTGGATCACACAGTAATTGTATAACAGGCTCCACCCCGTCATGCAATTATGATGTTATCTTAAAACAGTCCACAACATAGTTATATTTGCCTAAGGCTGATACTGATGGTCTAGGCATTATGTTTGGAAAAGTCTCCATTAAGCGTTGAATAAATGTTTTTGTCTACAGACGGACGCAAATGATGGTTGTTCGTCGTGGATTTTTGAAAATAGAACGAAAACTATAAAAATCAGCCAAGTTTGAGTGTAAATTATCGAAATGCATTTCGGTCTCATTGGCTTGATGGCTAGACTGGCTCCGCATTACAGCAGAACAAAAGTATTATGAGCCCATGTCCTAGTTTGTCAATCGTGAGTCAATGCGTAGGTCTTATTTCACTGTTTAGGCTGATCGCGTGCGTCTTAACTGGAATGTCACTTGTACGTAAAGGCAATTATATAATTTGGCAATTATACCCGCCTGTCTGGCTCCAAGCGCTGTAGAAGCGAATGCTGTTATCACTGACACATTACGTGTACACAAGTCGTTATTATTCGCTGTAGTCAAACGTCTAATACATGGAGTGTATAAACCTAGACACTGCATTTTTCGGCCCAAACTACAGAGACGTAGCTCACACTGTTCGGCAGCTATACGCAGATGGCGTAATAGTTAAACCAATGAGAATACCATCATTATGGGTAATTTACAAACTGTTCCAACAGCGGTGAAACTGTTGAGTAAACATGTTTTGTTTTTCTCAGATCATTCTATAATTGGCTTGTGAAATGAATGTCTATGGTTCACAGGCGCGCAGAGATATCATGTACAGGGTGGGCCAAAAAAAGAACCCCTAGGCATTGTTGCTCATATTTCGGCCAAAAGTAAGAATTTTTAATTCACGTTTTACAGGCTTAAAGGTAATTCATATCTACGTACGGTGGCCAAATTTCACCGAAAATTTTCAAACAGAACAAAAGTTATATCATTTTTAGTGAATCCACCCACTGTTTTTTGATGGTTCAAAAACGTAACGCAACAAAAAGCAACAAAAACGATGTTACTAAGTCACTTCTCAAATAATTGTTATGAAAAAAAACTTCATTATTGTGTCACAACTTGAGTTCAATGTCTCCACCACCAGTAGCCTATCCATACATGTTCTGAGTCTTCTTGTAAAGTTTTGATGTCTTTGTTGATGGGTTCCAGAGGTAAATCTGTCCACATCAACTTCAGTGCGACCTTCAATTCTCTTTTCGTTTTTGGCTTTGGTCGCAGATTGTGGTATTTCTCAAGCATAGCTCCCCTTACGTAATTATCCATTTGTTGGAGAGCGGAAGATTTCGGCCTTCCGCTGCCTTTACGACGTTCCAGAGCCGATCCCCTTTCATCAATGCGGGGGCATATTTTTAACGGTAGGCCAACTCAGCTTCCACTGTTTATGAGGGCAAGTGGCGATTAGAGCTTTAGCTCAATGACCCTGCTCATGAAGTGTCTGCATACGCATTTTGTCTGTCATTGACACCTTGCCCATCTTGATATTTTAGAAATTTTAATTTCATTGTTTCAATACAAAATTATTAATCTGAATTTTTTTATTTACCAACTTGATCGTCTTCCTGCTAAGTGACGTCACAGTGACGTGCAGCTACCCTGGTACCCCTTTTCTTTTCTAAATAATAATAATATGTATCTGGCAATATCAAGTTTGTTTGATAACAATTATTTGAGAAGTGACTTAGCAAAATCGTTTTTGTTACTTTTTGTTGCGTTACGTTTTTTGAACCATCAAAAACAGTGGGTGGACTCACTAAAAGTGATATAACTTTTGTTCTGTTAGAAAATTTTCGGTGAAATTTGGCCACTATACGTAGATATGAATTACCTTTAAGCCTGTAAAACGTGATTTGAAAATTCTTACTTTTGGCCGAAATATGAGCAAAAATGCCTAGGGGTTCCTTTTTTTGCCCACCCTGTAGATATCATGAGTAGATATCATTGTAGACCTAGACTTCACATGAGTAGGCCAAAGTATTTTGCACAGTTTGACCTAAAAAGATCTAGCGTTAACTAATCATTTTATAGGCAATTTATAATTATCATTTAAAAATTATTTTATTAATTTAGGTTGCACAACTTGCACTTTACAGAACTCAGTATGTTACTAGTACTGCTGTACTAGAATGTAATGTAACTAGATGTTACTAGTTATTACCAATACGGTAATACCAGATCCAACAGCAAGCTGCACTAATAGATCAATAAGTCAAAACTTATAACTTGTTACTTAAATGGAACTGAATAGACTAATTTACAAGCTAATAGAGTAAATACTTTATGAAATGAGAACAATTAAGATTATGGGAAAAAAACTGTAAGAAACTTCTTCCTTGGGTTCTGACTTGGAAATTCTTCAAAAATACCATCACACTGCATATGTTAGCTTCGCTACTTTCGGCGCGCATATCCAGATTATTTACAGAATTTGCTTCAACAGTTACTGTTGACTTCATCATTTTGTCCGACATATCTAAGTTATCATTAGCAGTAGCAGTAGTTTCGGTTGCACTCGATGCATTTATTCCATTGGTTTGGGCTCGCAAGGGCGCTTTTAAGCAACCATGCAGTTTACGGAGATGTCCTTCTTTTTCTTTTAAAATTTGTTTTTTCTTTTTCTTTTCATACCCACTTGGATATGACCGCTTCATTATAAATGTCACTGACGGTTTCACTTTTCAGAATGTAATATAATAATTAGGGTTGGACCGGTTGGTACTGATTAAAATACTTTTAATCGATTAATCTTCAAAATTTAATCGAGATTAATCGATTAAATTCGATTAATTTGGTCCATATTACATAAAGCGTGAAAAACTGTTTAGACTGTCCTACACTGCAAAAATTGTTTAATCATTCGACATGCTAAAGTTCAAATTGCCAAACTGAGAAATGAAATAAATCAATAAATCACAGAATTTATATAGCGCCTCTTCAAGGGCTCTACTCAGAAGCGCCTCTATCTACAAAAATCTTCAAAATTTTTGCCATCTTCGACTTTTCCATCAGCATTTACCTTAAATGCAAAATAATCGCTTAATTTTCCACTCAGATGTTTCAGTTTCACATTATTAGGCCTAATGTTCGCCATATTGTTTAATCCGGAAATAGGTCAGTTGACGTCATAAAATAAGTAAGAAAAATTAATCGAAAATTAATCGAACAAGCCGAAATTAATCGATTAAAATATTTAACGATTAATCGATTAATTAATCGTTAAAATCCGCAGCCCTAATAATAATGCTATGTTAGTAATTTATTATGTTGCATTATACTAAATTGGGTAATTTCAGAATTTTCACCTACTTGCGCCCGGTCACCGTGTCAACATTGTGTCAATAATTATGGTCGACACAGAGTGGGAAATATTATAGTTTCGGCTCTGAGCCTTTGACGTCTGCCGTCGGTCGCTAGGGGCGTCTGTACAGACTGTGAGTGTGAGTCTGTGACTAGGGTCAGTATTCAGTGCGTAAGTAGTAATTAAAACTTACTAGCGCTGAAACAACTTTGAGGGTAAAGCGCTAAATAATTTAAAATTATACAAAATTAGAAATTTGCTACAAAAATTTGTTTAAATTTCTCTGGATTTTGGGGCCCTCGAAAACTTGCGGGGCCCTAATCTTATCTGGCTTAGCCTATGCCTTAATCCGGTCGTTATCGTAATGCACAAGTCATCAAAGGATGGGCGCTTCGAGTGAAACCATTGTCGAGTTGTTCATTAGGGAAGTCCAACAGAAATGCGCTAGATCAGAGAAACCAGAAGTTAAGCTAAGTATGACAGAACGCACAAACTGAGCGATTAATTTCAAAGCTTTGACAATTCCTATTTTTGCTGTGTAACGGCGTTGTCTTTCCCAATGCAAATAGCCAAGCCACCTAGCGGTAAGGTGGATAAGTAAGGGGCGCGGTGGTATAGGGGTATGTTCGGTGCCTTGCAGTCGGAGGGTTGCGGGTTCGAATCCACCGCAAGCCGCCGCGTAGGGACCCTGGGCAAGTCCTTCACTCGCAATTGCTCATGCGCTTCGACGTGAAACTCCGATTCAGTGTCCGCGCTGTAGTCGGGAGCGCCTCTGAGTAGAAATATTGAAAGGGCGCTATAACAAGTGCTCATACATACATACATAAATCGCTCAAGGTTAGTTGATACAGCCACGCTTTTTAATCGCGTTAAATAAACCGACCTCACGGAATGGAACTATAACTTTGTCGTTTGGATTTCTGCAAGGAGAGTGTCTCTGACATTAGACAGCATGGAGTTGTATGCCCTGCGTAAAATACCTGTGTAATATAGCATCTTGATGAAATAGTCAAAAGTAAGTAAACTGAATTGGACGTTTACACCAATGTTCACATTATATTTAGTTAATAAATTTCTTCGATGTTTGCAAAACCGGCATTTAGCAATTTGAGGAAGGTTTACGGTCACTTAGAGCTCACAGAGACTCGTGTTTTAGAGTTCCGTACGTAGCAACATATAGGCTATAGCATGCTGTGTTAACATTTATTTTGTTCTTTTGTCTCAAGAACTGTCAACAAATTGCCACCACCATACAATAAGAATCGCAACACATTCAATGCACAACATCAGATGTTCTTCAACATCTCTTAATTTATACATTTTGAGCGATTTACTATAATTGTACAGGCATGCGCAATTCAGTAGGGCCGACAGTATAATTTTAATATTACAATTATTTAATTTAAAGACAATTGCACCAGAGTTATTTAATCGTAGCATAAAAGTAATTTTTTTTATAAAAACCAAGTGAAATTAAACTATAATCATTACAGAATAATAAAAACATCTCTGGTAATACTTAAAACATAACGGAAGTACGGAACGTAGAATTTTAGAATTTAGACTTTCTAAATACACGGATTTTGTCTTATCAGCCTGGTTACACGCCCAGTTTGAATAACTATAATAGTAGCCTATAACTGGAGAGAACTGCATAGGCATGATAATGTGTGTACATTATAATCTCATTCAAATGTACCACGCATTCGTTGATTGCGATATGCTGTCTATTTCGATACAAGAAGTCTGCTGTAAATAGTACATTACATAATATGCAAATGTAGTATAGAAAGAATATTATAAAGAGAGTAAAGATGACGAAGCTTAACTGTGTGGATATAATACCTTGAATAACTTGTAACAAAGTCTTTTGAGCGACAGTTGTATTGACACTTCCTTTTAGAATTATTGCTTAGCTTGGTGCCTTTCATGTGCAACATCGGGACTTATTAATAGAGGAGCATGCAAGATCCGTGTAATACAAAATGTATGACGTGTCTGGATGGCTAAGACTGTTTAAAAATGGAATAATTATGATGATTATTTTGATCCTCCTTCCTACGATATCAAGAGTGTTAAGTTTTCGTAGCATCCTAGTTGTGAACGTATAAACAATAGTTCAGTCAGATTCTCCTTATTCGTGGTTATAGCCCTTTCGAAACATAGTCTTTAACATATAAACGAAAATATGAAACACTCTGAAGTCTTAGAGAAGTCTTAGAGCATCTCTTTTGTTAAAGTTATTAGACAACGGTAAAAATAGAAATCAAATAATCGTCTACCAGCGGCAGCTTACAAATCACATATTGGAACAGAAAAACCAGCATAATAGAGCTTCTCGTGAAGAAATTATTGTATCTAAATAAAAACATTTAATTCAAGAGGCATTACATAGCACTGCCAAGTTTTCGATTTATGGAAGAGGTAGCTTATGCTTAGACGATTATCTGAGTCGCCCCTTGCTGCTTGGTATGGGACGCTGAGAAGAGCAATGAACCCATGCATTAATGCGGTTAGATTGTGGATGGGTGACCGTTCATGAAGCAGCAGACCATCTGGACCAACTCATTGGCCAGTAACACGAGAACCTACGCAAATTGAAAGGTTAAAGACGTGTCCTGCTGAGCTTACTACAACCATGATTGTACTTCAGCTTAAATCCCATCGCCCATCTAAGTTTATTCTACTGAAGAGCTTCTACAGATGTTCCTAAAAAATCGTGTTACCATCTTCACCTTTACCGTAAATACAACGAACACCTGTTAGAGAAATTGAAGTAAATTTGCCTATTACTGTTCGCATCCTGCAGTGGTTTCCAAACGTATTGAAACCTTTGCAAACAACTTTAAAGCACACATTTGTCTTACCACAACCATACAGAAACTTCACAAAGGTTATTATAACCTAAATGAAGCTACTGCGACTAGATACACATCAACAGAAATATGCAAACTGAATATCATAACGTTCTATAATTAGTGGAATAAGCATGCTTAATAAAACAGAATAGAAATAGAAAAATAGAGATCTGTTATAATCATAACTGGAGTGAAAGTTGAATGAAATGTCTAAACATTGCCATAAATGGCCGCAGGTGAAGTATATCCAATGCGATGATTTACGATATTGTGCAGCTCTTCATACGCATCCTGGAAGAAATACAGCACCCTTAATAAGGCACAGAAATCGTCATTTAGATATAAGAAATAACGCTTTACACCTACAATAACGATCATTTGTTTCATCCTTACATATGACCCAAATTATAAAACGGAGAAAATATTCAGGAAAGGCCAAGATTCTCTTTTACGTGAAAATAGTTTTTGTGGTAAAGGTTTACAAATCTTAAAATAATAGGCCTATAGTATAGCACTGTGCCTACGGTCCAGTCAAATTCCGATTGGTCAGGCAAGAAGTAAATGATGTGAGGGAGAGAGACAGACAGACAGACAGAATGAAAGAGAGAGAGAAAAACAGAGAGAAAGAAAGAGAAGAAGATTTCTATATTGATAGACGAGGAAGAGCGTAAAACAGAAAAAAATCGAAAGCAACAAATACTTTAAGATACTTGTTTTAAGACATATTTTCACATCCTTTAAGGTGCAGACATTGATTATATTAGGCAGGTTACATTACCCCTTGCGCCCCCTAGCCAACTCTAGCTATAACAAGAACGCTGACTCATTGGGTAGATCAGGCGTTGAGAGGGGCCGACCAGTGGCCTTCAAATCCTGAGGCTAAGAAAAATGAAATCGATAGGACATCATACCATGGCTGACTCTAGTGGACAAGCTTAGATGACTTGCTCTTCTTCTGCGCATGCATGGAAAGAAAACAAAACAGGAACTTACTAAAGATGGAATAAATTTGGATCTTGACTTCTTGATATCGTAAGAGACCTGGTAGAGGTCGACCTCTTTTGCTTCTTCTAGCATGTCGAAGGCATTGAAGGCAGCAATGAACAACCCATTCAATATGCAGTTGGGCCTAAAACACATCAAAATGATATTCTTGATCTCAAGCATAATGCAGTGTATGCCCGCGCTTCTGAGAACTAGCACCTAATCGTGATCTAAGAGCGCATATAATATAATGCCTCTTCAAGAAACTTCTCAGAGATCCTCCAGACTTTACATAACAAGACTTCAATGAGACGGAATTGTCTTCGTTACAGCCTCTTGCAAAATGAGAAGCCGTCTCAAGCGAGGCTACTACGTTGCATTGTCGAAGTAAGGAACACAGAGCAGTACAAATGATCACCCTGCGTTGCACAGTTAAGAGATATGTGGCCAAGCACGGATGAAACTTACATAAATAGCTCCCTATGATAAGGTTCCCCCTCGAAGTCCAACTCACACCTCAACGTGGTGAGGGGTGGCAACAGTCAGTAGGGGAGTGCCTGCTGAGGCTATGCCATCAGTGGTGAAGGTCTTGGCCGAAGTACCACCTTAGGGCGCTACGCGAGGTGGACAGGCTCAGCAGGAACCCTGAAAAAGCTGGCAAACGTGGGTGGCATCGCCGCCTTTGATACCACATGTGGTTATCAGAGCCAGTCCTAAGCCTGAACTCTCTTTAAGGGAGAAGCGCGAAGGTCGAACGGATGGGTGCAGATACTCCGTTCGTAAAGAAAAAATACGAATGAAATCCAATGCAAGCATTGGACCCCAAAAGGGCCTCGGCCCAGGGATCCGAGGCAAGCGTTGGACACCTACAGGCCTTCGGCCCATGGATCCTGATGATGATGATGATGATGAACAAGGTTGCAACACAATCATCCACACTGTTACGCTTCATGGTAAGATCTTGAACTCAAATGCATCTTCGATTGGATAACCAATGCAGCACATCCCGCTTGTATAATAATTAGAAAATGCGACCACGCATAGATGTTCCATTAAATTAAATTAAATTGTGAGATTGGCCGATACAAGCACGTTCAGAAAAGAGCGTTAATTGCATCAACCTTGTAGCCTTATATTTAGTAGAAACATTTCAATTATATGTTTGGCGCTTGTTTATTCTTCAATGCGATAACACATAGCGAAAACAGCAAAGCAGAATAATCGCAGGTTTAGCCTAAATGTTTAGGACAATGTGATAGAAACAACGCATGTATTATAGCAGTAATAATGATGCAATATTTTCAAACCTTATGGCTTTGAAACGTAGTAGGCCTAGAACAGCATGCAATTCCAACAGAACAACATTAGCGGTACAGACAAATATTTAGTGTTCGATGGAAATTTTATCATTGACCCAACGGATCCCGGAAATTCTTTGCATGGACAATAATTACATCACACCCTTTCATTTAAATAAATCTGTTCGTTTATTTCCGATGACAGACCGAAACCCCATTCCTTAGTTAAAGGAAATTGGGTTATTGCGCTACTGTAAAAATCTGTAAAAGTCTAAATGTCAACTTTAGATTCTGGATGTTGCGTTAAGAAGTGAGTTTGCAAATTACAAATCCGTTAAACTTACAGGATCCACGGGTTACTAGGAGTATATATATAGCCATCAACACTCACACATGTATAATCAACATTGTGTGGTTTGAACCTCAGATATGGCGTCGCAAAAGGCCTTAAATAGTTGCTCTTGTGTTGCATTATTGCGGTCATAATTGCACATCATCTGGCTGCTCTTTCGGCCTCATGCCCGCGCTTCTCATCAATTTTAATAGAGTTGTGTAAATAAGAGTGCTGCCTTCACAATTTACTTGAAACTGCCGAGACAATAATGAATCTGTTGCTTCGCACATAGAACTCAAGCAATCTCAAGAACATCTGACCTGGAAACGATTACAACGGGAATCGCTGATTTCTTGGCATCGTTCTTTGATTGAAACGTCTTCATTGCGTCGTATGTGGCGTGAATTGCATCGAAATTGAGCCTAGTGTCGTTCACATAAGCCTTCACATTGAACAGCGTCACTTCTCCACTTGCCGTTGAGACCGCCTTTATGTTGAAGCATACAAAAATAACTCTATGCAGAGTTTATTAGGACAATTACTGCATATTTACTTACAGCAGACTGCTATATTAAACGCTTGAATACGTTTTCTGTACAAGTAACTAGTATTTAAAATATTAACAATTTTAAATATTTTGTAACTGCTCTAATAATTATTTAGAGGCCAATCCTTGAGGGCTCGAGAACTCTCTCCTTTGAAGTTACTCAAGGTCTATGCTGCTGCTGATGCATTATCTGAGCATGTAGACGTTTTCATATCGGCTGGAAATCCTGGACCTGACTCATTTTCTGTTAATTATCGAGCGAGATCTTTGCCGTCATAATATTTGGACACAAAGCCAATTTCAGTCATCTTGCGCGGATCACTACGTCTATAACTCCATAAGACTTACGACTAAAGTAAAAGCGATTCGACAGAAGATGTTTTTATTGTGTTTTCTTAGGAGATCAAGGACGCATGCAAAGTTCTTTATATTTTAAGACCCTCTAACAGTTGATCCTCTCTATAAGAGTTTTAATACTGCGAAGCTGAAATTCTATCTGGTAATTTAAGTTCAAAGACAAAGAACGTTTTTGGCCTATTTCAATAACATTGTTATATATATATAGGCCTAGACAAGATGACGTCAAATGAACTTGTTGAAACTTAGGCCTACCGTGTTTGCGTATTCGGATTCCGAAAACTGAGTCAAGGCAACGTTTAATCGTGTCAAATAACGTTCGTTTTCGCTTGACTTACACTGAAGTCTCCAGCTGTTCACGCATAACGACTCTCCTTGTTGCTTAGGGAAGAATGGCTCTGAGTTCTTCAAGATACACACATAATTATGAACACACGATAAACATAGGGCATATCTGATATTTCTTAAGATAATAATTAAGTGATTACATAATACAGAATATAGCGCCTTTGTGAGGTAGGCCTACTTAAGAAACTTGATGTGTAAGCCTACAAACATGCATAGATAGGCCTACATTAATTTCTTAATAACTCGTATTGTATCCGAACCGTCTGAAACTGAAGGCATCATTCCTTCTTAAAAATTATAATTACCGCTCATGTTTTAAACGATTCGGTTGTGCTGACAGTTGTTATATAGAAATCTAACGTTTTGTATGCTAATTACTATATTTTATTACTTTAAAAAGTAGGCCTAATCATTGTCTTTAGAAAATAATAGTTAGCGAAACTCATGTAATATTATGTTGGTTGGGTCTGTGTCACTGGATGCAAGAAGTGACAACGTGGATAAGCTTTTGAACAGCCTTACATAGGCACACTCGTAACTGCCATTTTTCTATAAAATATCTTTAAATTTCTTGTAGACACTGATCAGGTAATGTCTCAGGTGGCAACCCAATAGACCTATATTTAACTATATACTTCGCTGATATATAAGAATGATTAATTGTAATTATTTGCAAGAGTTATCAGACTACCTGGCCATTGTCTAAATTGATGACTAGTTTGCTCTCGTAGTCCAAGCAGATTGTCCAAAAATAGTTAACCGTAGCTTTGTCAGGATATTCGGGAACAATGTAAGCATCCTTTGTCTTCCAACTCTGTGTATGAAAAAAAATAATATTCGATAATTATATTATAATTATCACAATGGACTAAAGAAACCATTAAGTCGGAATTTAAGCCTACTGGAAAGCCAAATATGACTTACGCTATTTTCATGTTTTTACTAGAACAGACTGTTGCACTTTCATAAGAATTAGAGACAATAATAGTGTTTTTTTTATCTGAATAGGCAACTACGTTTTGTATCAGAACAGTGGACTATGTTTGAGCCTAAATTCTTCTGTTCTCTTTATGTCAGCTCAGCTGTGCAACAACATAGCTATTTGCAGTCATTCTTAATCTACAAAATATTTTACATTAGCAAAAAGAATATTTCATTTATTAAGCTGATGACAATTGTACGGAGAATTATTAAACATAAAGGGCGATAATTTTTGACCCTCAATAAACAAAACTATTTACCTGTACAAAAACTGCCTGGACGAAGTCACTTAATTCACTCATATCCAATGATTTCGCAAAGACATGGAACGGATTTGCTGAAGCACATAATCAAGTCGTTGTATTACTTAGACCGAATATGAATAATATGAAAATGAATCGTCTCAAACAACTACGCAACTTTGCTCCATATGAATGTAAGACATGGTAATGTATGAGTTTCTTTCTAGGCACATCTAGCAACCGTATTTGGCTTCGGAGTAGGGGAGCTAATTGTTATATGTCACGACTGTCACGTCCTTCAATCACCATTTCTCATGCACGGCATAATCTTGAGGTCAAAGACTTCTCATGTAAAGCGTATACACGCGTCAACACTAATCCAGCAACCCTTTCTTATAGCACAATTTCACTTCACGTACCGGAATTTGAACCTCAAACACAGAAGTAAAGAAAACAAATTTTCCACTTTCTACGACAACCTAAAATCAGGATAACTCCTTAAACATTGCACTGCGCATGATTTGGAAACCAAATATAGTTAGTCCAACTATTGCATAAGATAAATCGAAAATTTCAATTTACAGTATTATTAATTATGTTTTAAAATTAGTTAAGGCAGAGTCGGATGAGCTAGTTGTAATCGCAATCTTGAGAGTTCTACAGCGCTCATAGACAGCTACGTTGCGGGTCCCTGTCTATTCAAAGGTGATCGGTAGTTGTCGATTGTTATCTTGACCAACCAATTCACATTTTCAAAAAGGCTCTATTTAATCAAGAATGACACATTGTAGGCTATCAAACTAAATTGATATCGCTTAAAGTCCTACCGCTGTCGCTTTTTTGCGCCCACTGTTCTTGCAACACCTGCAACATAACGAAGATTTGTTTACTTGGAAATATAACCAACATGTTAGAATTAGCAGTTAGCATGTGTTAGACGCTTCTGACGAAAAAATAATTATCATAATGTATACAGAGAAACGATAAAGACTGAAGCTATTCAACGACAGAACATAATTGAATAAAGGCTTTTGTTACATTTTTGCAACATTATTATCAATAATCGTAAAATACTAGTTTTAAAAACAATATATACCTACACGAGAAAGACAACATATGCAGTAAACTATCAAACATACATTTAGTGCTTTACAATATGTCTAGTAGTCCAATATTCATTAAATACTACAAGTCATTTTGTGTTAACCTACCTGGAATTGGATTTCAAGCTGTGTTTTTCCGGACAATTTGTTTTGAACCAGCAGATCTCGGAAGGTACGATCGAAGTCCTTAGCGCTGATGATGGTTTTTCCAATGGCAAACTCAGTCGCCAGAGCAGCATAAATAAATTCATATTGATCCTAAGGAACGGTGAAACAATGGAACTGCGTTCATTGTTTTAACTATAAACGAGTCGCTAAATAAATAAAAAAAATCGACCGACCCCAACTTGAAAAACAGATTGCTACATGACTCATCTCCAAAGATAATTGGCCATATACGACATATAAATATGCATTTTCTGTTTTACTTTATACCTGTTTATTTGTTTGCTTCGGTTCATATTGATTATTTGTTAGTTATTACGATGTTCAGAATATTATTACGATGTTCATAATGGAATACTTATAAGAAAACATCTTTGAAAGTTTTGAAATGTTGTAGTCTTTCAGAGTTGGCAATAGATCCATATTGAGAATATTGTAAAATACATTAAAATACTGTATTTTCAACTGAACATTCGGTTATACTACGCTGAAAAACTACTTGCGTAAGAGATTTTATGGAAGAATAATATTAAACTTCACAACGGTTATTTATTAAAAGTTTCATTATTCAATCTGTCCGGTGTAGGCCTAGTTAACGTACATTGTGCTAAATAAAAATGAACATTTTAATGAAATCGATCGTCTTACCAAAGTTTGAACCATCTGTGTTCGTTGTTGTCGTAACAATTTAAGGCATTCCACAATGTCGACCATTCCTTCAGCCTCTGCTTGCTCTAAGAGGTAATTGATTGCTATGAAGGTTCCCGTTCGGCCGACTCCAGCACTATTTAAAACAATGGTAATACACATAAACTGATGAGTTAGTGATGATTGTGCTAGTTATTTGAACACTCTTTGATTACTGATCCTGTTCGTTATGACTAAACGTTAACATAATTTAGACTGGCGAATGTAGGCTACCACCTTTGATTAGTTTCTCATGATGTGGCGCTGTACAAATTTCTTACAATAACGACTAGAATGAAAAATGGATCGATGCAAGAGCTTTACAAGTGCAGCAGTGAAACAAACGGAATATACTAAAACAATTATTGTAAAACACTTTCAAAGTTTGTTTATGCCTTCATCAATGTTTCACTTCTCATATGTGCCATAGTACAGTTTGCTCATAAATAGCGCGTACACCACTCTGGGTGTAACCAGACTGCTATTTTAGATGCGCGTACAGCCGTACACCACTCTGGGTGTAACCAGACTGCTATTTTAGGTCTAATTTGAGTTCATCCTAAAACACAATCGGGTGTAGTTGCAGAACTACAGTGTAATCCTACGTGGATACCGTTTTATCTTAAATCATTGATGAAACGTGGCACTTAATATTATTGGTTGCTAATTATGCATTACGCTACCGTCGGTTTTACATGGCTTTCTGTTTGGTTTGCCTTTTGCAGCATCGCTTCCCTGGTTTTTCATTTGTCTATTAACGTACAGGATTTGGGTGTGACCTAGGACCAGAAATTGACCTTCTCAAAATATTTATCGAACAGAGCTTTTATCATCTGCGCCAGCTTCGCAGAATACGCTGTTCATTTTTTTTAACTCAAGCTGCCACGACCATCATGCAAGCATTCAAATGCAGACGGTTCGATTATGGCAACGCTATCTATGTAGTCACGGCTAACTTCTTCCCGCATTAAATAAATGCAATCTATCTTAAACGCTGCGGCCCGTCTGGTTGGAGGAATGCATACCTAATCTTGGGACAATAGCAAGCTTCATGCGGGTGTAATTTACCGGTGCCGATGCAGAAAGAAAGAGTTTAGAATCTTAATGCTCATGCATGATTTTCTTGCGAACGGTGCTTATCTCAGGACGTTGTGTTCATGGTACCTATCTATTCAGGGCTGTATAGGCCCACAGAAATTTGCGCCAAGAAATTGAAAAAATTGCGCGGCAAAAACGCTAATTTTGCGCACATTTTGCGCAAAGTAAAAACTGGTATAAGTACGTTATTTTTGAATGAATCAGTGTGCCAAAGTATTTAACAGTGTTTTCGTTATTTAGTGTATAGTATAGTTTGGCTTCCTAAAAATTATTGATGCTTGCAGAATTTTTACACTGACTGACGAGTTTCTTGTATGGTCAGTCACCAGGATGGTTGCCCTTCATCTTCATATGTAACGTCTATGAATTCATGTGCTCGATAACTGAATTCATGTGCTCGATAACGAGCAGACACATTGACACTATGCGAAGGGTCACGCACGCTGTTGCATGACTGCTTTGGGCACACACTGTCTAACGAATTTTGTCGCAGTCAAGTTTTAGAATTTTTGAGACTAAGAGTCTGTGCATTAAAAACAGAAACATACCGTATTCCTCAATTACTAATTCCTCTATAACTTCAATATTATAGTCCCATTCCATGGTTTTTTCAATTGTCGCTCGACCATCGATATCTATATTTAGATCGACGCTGTGGTTGCTGTATGTTGAATTTACTACGCATCGCAGTGGATTTTTAGTCATTTAAAGTCCAATTGCGCGAATTACGAACACAAATTACGAATCAAGTGAAGAAAACAGCGATCTGTTATGGTATTTTGCGCGAAAATTGCGTACATTGCTAATTTTTGCGCCATTGCGCGAGAGCTGGATTTTTGCGCGAAAATTGCGCGGCGCAGAATCGCGAATTTCTGGAGGGCCTAGCTGTAGATTCCTTCCATGTTTTCTGATGAGCTGTGTGGCTTTGTCTCATCCATTACTGGCTGTATATTTCTTCGCTCTATTGCGCATGGTGACCTAGTTGTTCCTCTAACTAGAAACTTCACTGTGCAGCACAGAAGCTTCGAAGTGGCTGGTCTAGCTTTCTGGAATATATTGCCTAGCATAATACAAAATCAGTTCCTTCTGGCATGTCTTCCTGCTATAATATGACAGCATAGGATGATAGTACTGTCTCAGTGGACACTGTCACGGCTTTAAAGAGGAAGCTAGGAAGAATGGACTACAAAGCGTTTCACTTTTATTTGCAGTGGTTCTAACACTGGTCTTCTGAACCACTTAAAACGCCTGTAATGTTATGTCATGTTATACTACTGAGGAAAGATATCGCTGCTATGTAGGGTATAAATAAATGCACATGGATTCAGCAATCAGTTGTTTACTAGTATATATGTTCAGTAAAGCCATCAGCTCGCGAGAAAATGAATCCAAGTACAGCGCAGTTGGAGAATAGTAGGTTCACCTGCAATGCACAACGGTGTACTTGTCAAGAGACATGGATTGTCGTACGCTTCGTCGGAAGTTGAGAAATCCTTTGACGTCGGATGGAACTCCGTGATCCGGCCAAACGGTGAAATGCCATTGCTTAACTTCCATCGTAATTTTTCCCTGAAAATCAGTACGACAAAGTTATACACAAGCGCTACAGATATTTCACCATTTTAGTCATGCCTAATATGTTAATCTGCTCAAAGAATTCAGAAAATGCAGCTCTGCTTGACAGGCTAACGTTCATATTATCTTATCTGTCACAATAAACAGACCTCTGCATATGGATGTTCCACAACTTTAATTATGCATTGAAAATACAACATCAAATCTGTAATTATTAAAGCGCATGTAGATTTGACTTCATACTATGTAAATAACAACGAGTTGATTTCTCAGAGATAGTTTAGTTGTAAGTAGGAATACAGCGTGTCTCATTCAGCTGAAGGACGAACTGAGAACTACACATTCAGTAACTTCATTAAATGTATGTCGCATATATTCAGTATTGTTTAAAGACCCACCCTGATTAGTTGAAGGTGGCGAATTACATAGTTTGGCCAGGTTTCTGTTAATTTCAGTGTAATAGTCATATCTTCAAAAGTCATAGTTCCATCATATTCCGGCCAATAGCGAGCACACTTTTTCTGAAACCAAAAACGTAATTTTAAGAAGACTAGGCCTATAGCACATGCCACAATTCCACCTAGAACTGCTCCCATTTTAGTGTTTAAAATATCTGGCATAATCTGTTGATTAGAAATCGACAGCATCAAATAACAAGTAAGTCAACATTATTAAAACTTCATTCTCTCCGAATTATGGGGAGTCACCTTCTACTGCTAACATATTGTGTGGAGCAAAGCCTATTAGTTTGAGCGCCGGTCTTACACCACCGGATCTACATCAGAGACGGTTGCTGTGTAGAGGCCTTTAGCTCGCCCTTAGCGTATAATTGCTCAGCACCACCGATTAATGCTTTGCTATTAGATAGTGACGCTTATTAAGTGCACAAATAACAATACTATGGTTAAATAATGATCAAAAGTGGAACGACTGCTTTAGAAACCAACCTTTCCGTTCTCTATAAGATTGGTGATCATCACAACAGTTCCAACGTTATTTTCATGAATCATTTGCCAGAAGTGTGTCAGTGTATCAGGATTCGGTCCTAAAAAATTATCAAAATTTGATTTGACTCAAAAGGTCGTAGCCTTGATCTACGCGGTATCCTCATGCTGCAGTGGTGCAACAGCTAAATGACTATCATCAGTTGGTCAACAAAACGTTTTTACATAAGTTTTAATCATTTGCTAAGTTACTGCAGAACTTGAGAATTTAAAATGATGTCTTCCCATTATTTCAAACAACTTACTAACAAGTGGAGTTGTTTAATTAAAACTAGATGAGGCATGGGACAATTCAAATGAAAAACTGCTGAAATGCTATAAATATATTTTACACGAACCTACACTAAGAGCCTTGCTTGCGAATGCGCCTCTGAGAGGGATACTATGTAGCGACCTTAAGCCTGTCGTTCAAGTTTACTGGTTAGAACATCAGCCTTGCACCGCAATAATAAGCCTAATAGCCTATGAACATACTAAAAGTTATCAGATCAACATATTGAAGATCATATTGAATTTAACCTCAACATGAAAGTCACATTGACAGAAAGCAAAATTAAGTATCGTGAAAAACTAGGTATGCGGACAATTCATCCTCGGACGATTCATCCCGGACGCTTCATCCCCGGACTATTGATCCCCGGACGATTCATCCTGGACCATTCATCCTGGACCATTCATCCTGGACCATTCATCCTGGACGATTCATCCTGGACCATTCATCCCTGGACGATTCATCCTGGACCATTCATCCCGGACCATTCATCCTGGACGATTCATCCTGGACCATTCATCCTGGACCATTCATCCCGGACCATTCAATCAAATGAAATAGAAATTACGATATAAAGTAAAGCAACGGAAAGAATTGAAATTAATGAAGAAGCATCTATTTGAAATTTATCAGCAGTAGTAGGTGTAGAGGTCCTGATGGTGTAGGGAAGGGACTAGTTCACTGAAAAGCGAAGAATTTACTGTAACAGTTAATGACTGTGAAGTTATAGTACTATCGGTCTTGTTACATTTCTGTAACAGAAATATCCTTGTATTAATACACATTATCAAATGAAGTAAAACAAATGTTGCATTTCAATAATTTCTATTATTTTATTTAACTTTAAGTTGTGACAAAGTTTTACTCCAGCATTCCATAAACAGAGAACAGTGGTGCCGCACTCTGAGAACGATTTTGACCAATGAATTCAGCAATGTCAAAGCAACCATCTTTTTCCAGAGTCCAAAGGTGTTGTTCCTCATAGTTATGGGCAAAAAGACAATTCTCCCCACGATGACATGTATTCGGCTTCCAAAACTCATAATGTCGACAAAGCACATAGCCACCACGAAAGTCACGATGATTTATTTTACTAATTGGTTTACAACTAAGTTTCGATTTATTAATAATAAGATGTAGTTACAGTACTGGTAGTAACAGTTTTAATTGTGCGACAAATGCGCAATTGCACGAAGGTACAATAACACATTTGTTTCTCCGTATCCACCAACAGCACGTCTAACTCTTTCGACCAAGTCGCGGTATTTCTTCACACCAATTTCCTGGGCACCAGTAGTTGCTTGCATGAATGCTGCCTTCTGCTTTTGACTATCTTTCTCCAGCCCTTCAATCATCAACCATAGTGAAGGGTGAGTGCACATGAACAGTGATTGTATGCCATGATGCCAGCCTTCCACTATGTTTGTGGTACGTGCTATACCATCTCCAGCTGATTCGTACTGATTCCACATCGGGATTGGAAACATGGCTGGGCCATAATTGTGGCCTCTGCCTCGGAGTCGTCGACCTCTAATGTAGGTGTGTTCGAAGTAGGATAGAAGTTCGTTCATTCTGTCATGTTCTGGCATGTCTTCAGCTAGCAAGTCGAATGATTCAGCAACATCAGCAACCGGTACATGTGCGAGTGCTGATAAACATCGAACACTTCCACGTAGCACATCGTCAGTTTCGTAATCGTTCTTCATACCCAATTCATTCACCTTGCGAAGGACACTCTGGTTGAGATGAAAGTAACATCCGGTTATGGAAGCTCCGGGAAATGCATGGGAAAATGCTCCCATTGCCGCTGACTCGAAATCGGTTAAAATCGTTTTTGGTGCAGCACTTGGCATCAGATTCTTCAATTCCGTTATAAGACGGTCGTAGGTTGCTCGGGTCTTGTTCGGCAATAGACAAAATACTGCGGCAGGATTAATTCCGTTCATGAACTGGAAATGTATACTGTACATCTGGAAAAAGATGGAGGGTACCACCTTGAAAGTGCCATCAGCCAACCAGATGTCGGATCTGGCTAGACCACCAAGAAGCATTCTATCGCCCAAGATGATAAGCCGATCATCTCCCGATCCAGAATCAAATAATAGGAAATTGATCAATTTCGATGGGAAATGAAAGCTGAGATTAGTTGGTGTTGGTGGTAAGGTCTGCTGGTTATCACCGCTTGACAATACAACTTGACGATGACGACGCAGAACACGGTTGAGAGAAGTTTTCTTGGGCAAGGCCATCAACACATGTGGACCCAGATCAACCATGACCGCACCGGAAGACGAACTTGGTGTTGCTATAGTTTCTGTCATTTTCTTCTTCATGTCTGCGATAGCGGCCCGTGCAAGTGCTGTTGAGACATTACCGCTGTGGGTGTGGTCTGGTGACTGATCTCCGATCACAACGTTGTTTGGATCTGTTAGCAGTCGTGCTTTGCAGTTGAAAACCTGGTGTTTGCAACAGCGCCATTGTGTTTGTCCTTGTGCGTTCTCTCCTTTTCTCCAGTATTCGTAGTTTCGATGTATCACCGTTCGCTTTCCACGTTTCGATGTTCCAAAGTTTACCGTCGTCATAACGTATTATTTTATTGTTTCTTATTCAATGTTTTCCGTTAACTAAGAAATAAGCCTATTTATTTCTTGATATTGAAACGTTTCTGATTCGAAAAACCTGCGCACTTCACACTGAACCCATACTTTGGTGACGTCATGTTTTTGACCTAAGAGTCATTATTTCAGTAAGTAAGATGAAATGTGTGGTGTAATGGCGAACCTTGTAAATGTTTTACAACTAAGTATTGGTTACTTCATGATTTCTGTCGTATTTACACCGGAAATACCACACGAGTTCTATTTTCTTATGAATTCTACGAGTGTGGAATCCACGAGTACAATTCATTTGAAAATAGAACGAGTTTGGTACTTAATGTACTAAAACGAAAAAATCATGAAGTAACCTATTTATACCATGACCATACCATGAAAGGTGCGTTAAAGCTTCATAATTCACTTACTAACCACAATCATAGAATACTGTCCAGGATGAATCGTCCGGGATGAATCGTCCGGGATGAATGGTCCAGGATGAATCGTCCAGGATGAATCGTCCAGGATGAACAGTCCGGGGATGAATGGTCCAGGATGAATCGTCCGGGGATGAATTGTCCGGGGATGAATCGTCCGGGGATGAATTGTCCGGGGATGAATCGTCCGGGGATGAATTCTCCGGGGATGAATAGTCACCAAACCGAAAAACTACACTCACCTTGTGTCGCAATAAGTTTCTCTTGGCTGTTGTAGCTCTAAAACATATGCAACGTACATAGGGTTTTAAAGAATGCACAGCACCTGGTTTTAACTCATCTTACAATAAATCTGATCACATTAGGTATACTTCATCCGTGCGTCATTTAATATTTGAGAGGTTTTTTAATCGTAGGCCTAATCGTAAACTTAAAATTTCTTAATTGCTACTCTAAAGCGAAGAACACCAGCTAATTCACTGAATTTCTGCATTATAAGCCTATAACGGTGTTATGGAAGTAAATTTTAGACTAGACTATATTAGGGTACATTAAAATTAACTTACATTAGGCCTACATAAGGGCAGGCTACAAAATATTTGCTCTTGCAACTCTAGCAAACATAATTATTTGTTAGTTGACTTGAAGTGCATAATATGAAAAATGCGCACGTTCAAAATTACTAACGCTTTCCCTAGCCACTATGGCATTGCGTTGGCCCACTTAGAACTAAGTAACATTAGTAGGGCAGTCCCTAAATCACGAATTCACGGAGATCACGGAAACCGTGAATTTCGCCGTTTGCCGTGAATTTTGCCGTTTGCCGTGAATTTTGCCTTTTCCCGTGATTTTCCGTGATTTTTCACATTTTCAGCACTTTTTTCTAAAAACACGTTAAAAATGGTTGCGAAACACGTCAAAAATGGCGACGACGACCAAAAAAAAAAAAGGTCATCGGAAAAATTTTTCACGTTGCCGTGAATTTTTTTGCACGGTGCCGTGAATTTTTTGATTTTTGCAAAAGTATGCCGTGATTTTTTCACTTTTTGACCGTGATTTAGGGACTGCCCTAAACATTAGTCACTAAGTATTAACTAGGTCAATTAGAACTACGACATCCGACTAGCGGAAATACAAATTAAATAGCGCGACTTACCTTGGAAAGTATTAGGCCTACTCTGTTCAGCGCAATTTTGGGGGCTATAATTTACTGTGCACTCACTTTTATGAAACTTGCGTTGATGTAATCTGAAAATTGCTTGTGCTGTTTGAGTAAAATTACTCGATTTTGATCATCTAAAATTTAAAAACAGTATTCTTTTAATTCGAAGTCACTGATAAGTTGCTTGAAAGTTACATACATTCGTTTAGAACTTTTAATGGCGCCGATCTTAGATAGGTCTATCTACTCAGAGGCGCTCTCGGGCCAGCTCAGCTTAATACAACAGTTCTCACGCGTGGAGTGAAGCAGACTACCAATATAAGGTCCATATCCACCATAGACTAATTTAGAACAAATTTAGAACAATGGCATGCAAAATTTTACATTTTATTTTGACATGGGGGCTTATTTATTATTCTCGTTCTAAATCCCCAATTCAGCGAAGTGCAGAAACTCTGAACACAGTCTCATCTGTCGACTATGAGAAACCGTCGACTGGTCTGCTGCTTGTCTAAGCAATGCTTGCCAACATATGAACTTTACTTTTCTTAATGTTTTCACTCTTAATCGCTAAGGCTAGCATGGCGAGCGCTCAAATCAAGTTCTTTGAAGCGGCGTTACATAACTTTCAAATCACAATTATGTTTGTGGTTCTATCGCTTTTGCTTTGTACACCGGAATTTATTAGCCTAAAATGCATCAAAAACGTATAGGCCTACTGGTAATTTATGAGTTACGAATAAGTAAATTATTTCATTCAGTAAAAAAATTATATCGTTATACTAGAGAAATGTTATACAATTTTGTAGATTTTGTCTGGACTTAACAAACTTTACAAATTGAGCGAGCGAGAACGAATAAACTGCTTGTCTTTGTTCGGAGAATTTGTTTCGCTATGCTCATTTAGGCCTACGTGTATATATGTATACATATACATACATAATACATGTACAATTGTACATATACAATATACATATAGCGCCTAGACTTCTAGATTTCGTCTTAAACTTAACTTACACGGTATGATATTCATGAAGCGATTTCTATGCTTCAGTTCTTTCTTTCTGCCTTCGAGACAAGTTTTAGCTGAGTCTACTTCAGGTACACTCTAAAATACAATCTAAATCTTCATTAAAGAAATGCATTTCATGCATATCTTCTAAATAAAATAGCAACAATAAGTTATGCATTACCGTAAAAGCATGCACGCAGCATTAACTAAACAAATGCATGATTTTAAAATTACGAGCAAAAATAATTATGATCTTTCCAAAAGGTAATCTACGTCTACTTCTAAATGTATTAAACATTTGCTGTTCTATGCTGGCCTAGGAATTTGAACGACCTGAAGAATGGTCTAATAGTAGGCCTAGAGTTTAGGCCTACTATAATCCAGCAGATGGTTCCAATCCAATAAGTACTAACGTCTAGAATTTTGACTTCGTTTGTTTGTTGTTTGGCAAAAGTGTCACAAAGTCAACATCTTGCAATAAATCTAGACTTGAAATATCCAAACACTTTGCCTCAAACTTTTCATAATCATTGGTAACTTTTTTAATTACAATAGTGTAACGTACATAGAAGATGTAGAGTCGTGTTGACGTACCTGAAATTCTGCTTCCAGAGTTCCAGGATCTGACTTTTTAGTCTTGAACAGAGCCGGCAACTCACCAACGGGAATCTTGTGATTGGTGTGATTCATGAGAATAAGAGGCACGAACGTTTCTAGGAGAAAACTTCAGCATTACAGTTATAACCCACAATGTCTTTCATCAATAATACGATTATGCCTAATACTTATCAGTGATCAAATTCTGCAATATATAATGCGAGCGCCTAGTGCGCCTATGCCTAAACGCGCCTCTGATCCAGGAGTGCCATTATGTCATATAAACAGCGTTCGGCTTGGTGGCTTTGAATTATATCGAATTTCTTGCTGATGCATCAACTATTTTGACCTAATCATAATTCTGTGATATACAATGTAAAATTTCTCGCGGAACGCTGAGAAGCCTGTAACGTTTTAAAATTTTAATGAAGAGTAGCATCACCGAGTCTGATCATCGTATGGGCAAAGTAAAACAGCTGCACAGTCTGCATGTGACTGAACTTGAACTTACGGCACGAACACATTGGCAGTCTGGCTTATTAGTAGTAGCATTTCGGTACCTTTGTATTCGCCAGCCGCTTTCCTTTCTTTGCTTTTAGAGTGTCCATCAACAACTGCGCTTTCACTGTTTTCCTTCCTCGCAAAGATTCTTTTCCTGCGAACAAGAGCAAGTTTCATTCGTAACTTTTACAATTAGATTCCTCATGAATTCTTCCTAACTTAATAGTGACTACTAGTGAAACACGGCATCACGCAAATCCGGTTTACTTTGAACTCTGATTCTTCTGTTCGCATCCATGTAGATAACTAAATGTAAGTATAAGTCATCAAGCCAGGTATCTAAAAAAGGAAAGCTAGTTAGATCATTGTTTATTAGTTTGCGCTTCATCCAAAAATTCTTCAGCATATTGGTCTAACTTCTGAAGATTAGAAGCTATAAAGTTGCTCAGTAAAACTCATTTGAATTTAAAATTTTTAAATCGTCTTGTTGATGCATAACTGCCGATCAGCTGTCCTTGGCCGTGGATATCTTCGCTGTGCAGCACAAGATGTTCTCGTTGATCTTCATCTCTTACTTCCATGATCCCTAATGGTTGGTTCATCGTGGTTGGCTCTTCACTCTGGACCGTCTTTTTTTGCAATCTGTGATATAAACTATTGGCCCTTTCTCTGCCTCTATTCCGTCATCGATTAAAAACCATTCTATCTGTATTATCTGATCGGGAACGCCTTCTAGCCTACTAGTTTTATGTGGAGGTGCTAGCCTATTTAAAAATGCAACAACGATTGCGATTACAAATTACCTTGCCGATAACAAGGTTAAACGAGCAGATTATGGCTTTGCATCACGTTTATACGATAATTAAAACAAAAGTAACGATATATTTTCCCAAATGAAAGCTGGCGAAATGACAGAATTTGTACTTTCGAATTGTGTTTCGCAGTATCTGCTTACTACTTCCATAGTAATGCATAGAGTACCTTTTGGTCTGAAGAATTAAAAAATGCCTATGATCAAAAGCCAAATAAATCGGCAAAATAGATTAAATGAGAAGTCGTTAAAAAGGTTGAGAAAAAAAATTCCCTTTGGTTTGAAATCGTAGCAGATTAACACAATCAACGCACATATTTAATTTAAATAAGGAAACAATAATTTGACGGAGTAAAGCTGTTGTAGTATATTGCATTGTACAAAAGACCGAGGGCTACAGAAGTTCCTGGAGATCTGAAGAAAGGGGTATTAGGTTTGGCATGCTCTTATTGAGGATAGGCAGACTCGACGGTAGATTGCAAGCAACGTCAATTGACCGATGGTAGTCGTGCACGATACACCTTTACATCTCAAAGGTCGTGAAACTGTAAATTAAAGTTGTATTAGATGAAACAAACCTATACAAAAACTCATTTTGGCAATATAGATGTATGGCAACACGAAAACATAGTGAGCCACCTTTGTTGATACTTGGAATAGTTTTACCTATCATAGTTGAAAGTTCTTTACCTAAGTAACCAAACTGAAACTAGTGCGGCGAGGGCGATTGCTACGAGTGAGCAAACCAATGAAATAACGACTGCATCGTTCTTTTGACCTAAAATGACAAAGAACAAGAATGACAACTGTTAGAATGGCCAAGCAATTCATCAAGCGACTCATTTTGATACTTAATGTCTGTCGATCGAAACGTGTATTTCAATTTTTACTTAGTGGTCTTGGCAAATGTACAGCCTGACTTCAATCAATTGAATTAAGTATTACATAATAGTTACTATTGTCATCGTCTAAATATAATAGTTTAATGTTCTCATTCGAAAGTATTTCGCATCGTAAATGAAATAGCTAGATTCTTAACCTCCAGTTTTCCACATCACCCAAAGAAAGATGATTTACGGAAATCAGCGTGTTCACATAATAATATTATGCCCAGTTAAAAGGTGATGTCATGTTCGGTTCTTGTCAAATTTAGATGCGTTTATTTAAAACGAAGTTAATATTCTGAAAGCGTTCGGTCAAGAATCTCATGAGTTTCATAAATGACAATAGCTTTTGACTTTACTCCTGCACTTATCGGAGCTGCATTACATGACGTTGTTCGCTTAGTCAGTCATCATTAATTTGTGACAAAGAGCTATGAACCAACAACTTGGTTACTAAGAAGATTTTTCTTTCAGAATAATCCAACACGAAGCACAAACGTCAGTCCAAACGAACCAGCAGGTTTAAACAGACCCTCAAACGCCGAGTTTCAAAACATACAACTGTCATCCCAGAGGGAGACCAAAGAGCAGCTGCAAACGTTACAGACTGGAGCAACAAAAAGGATCTCAACTCCAGTCTCCTACAGTAATCTTCAAAGCCAGTCTGCACTCTATACTCTCACACGGCAATATTTTTTATTGTCTTAGGTTCTGGCGCTAAACGCATTAGGCGTGTGACCCATCCTTCCTACTCACCAAGTGCTATGTCTTCACGTGCTATGTGCCCACAAATACACGTAACAATATACTTACATTCGCTCTTGCCAGATACGTTCGTGAAGCCCTCCTTGCATTTGCAGATATAACTGCCAATGCTATTAAAGCAATATTCTGAAAACTTATCACACGTATTTTCCAAACTGCATTCGTCTATATCTACAATAAAACAGAGAATAAACGTAATCGTGCAAAGAATATCATGAGAGGTGACCGGTTTAAAAGTGTGATATACTGTGAGATCCGACCAATGGAAGTTGTGATTCATCAACCTTAACAAATTATCAAAATAGAGGGCCTTCCCCTTGAGTTTATTTTCATGCAATACAATACAACTGTACTTTGACTATACCCTCCTTACAACGTCTAGAAGTGCACATTGAAGCCGGGTTACCCGTAAGAGCCATATGTAGACTACTAGACTAGAAGAGGTAAATTTTCAGTTTAGACCGAAAGACAGTCTCACTAAGAGAGAATTTTGAACATCAGTGTTGTCAGCGATGCTGAATCAGAATAGAGCGAAACTGACGGATTCTTCTGAGGTGAAACAGGCACGCCCGAGAAATTGCAGCTATTTAGGTTTAAGGGAAAGTGTTGATTGTTGAGTTAAGGAAGACTCCAAGATGACGGGGCAGTAGATGACGGAGAGAGTATTTTGGAGGAAGTAGCTTCGACATATCAGGGCAGATTGCTGGCCACCAGGATATTTCACAACGCGATCTGGCGATTTTGACCATGTGGCTAGTTTAAGTTTTGCTGGCCTCCCTAGCTAACTCAGCTGTAACTCTGTTTTGACAGGGATATTTTGACGGGGCTATTTTGACGATTTTACCATCGCTTACGAAAGAATTGTTTCTACATTCGTCTAGTTTAACCGTAGTTTCGTCATAAACACGTATATCCAGATATGTATAAGTTCTATTAAAAATACAGGGACTGTATATAAAACCATCGTCATTCATTTCGAGAACCAATCATTTACCTACCCACGCAATGTCGAGATTTATTTGCGAAGCCATCCTTGCATTCACATCTGTAACTGCCAATGTTGTTAACGCAGCTTTCTGTTATTGGATTACACACGGAATCATTCGAGTGACATTCGTCAATATCTACAGTATGTAATACAGACCTTTACCATATGAACCAGTTTACCACAAACTAAAATAAGTGACATTTATTTACATCGAGGAATAAAACAGAGCATAAACGTAATCGTGAAACAAGTATCATGAGAGACAATAAGATTATGTATTATACATAATACATTGTAGCTTCTGTAAGTTACTGCGAATGTAAGATATTGTTCAGTCATTGATAAATTATAAAAAGGAAGATCAATGTATGCAATTACAGACAATGCAACAGGTTTTAAATCTTTATGCAAACTAACCTTCCCACCTAATCCTGTAGGCCTGTAAAAATTATTACCTTTCTTACGATGAATGATTCAGTTTAGTTTTGTAATTATACTGACATTATGACGTTAGAAGGTACCTAATGCACATAATATGTTATATCTTTCTACCATGTGAAATGCCTTTGAAATTTGTTCAGTCAGAGAACGCTATAGATTTGTTAGCACATAATTTATGTGTATCAATTCGAAAGGAAAATTTCATAGAAATAGATCTAGCTATGTATCGAACGTTTATTTAAAAGTCAATATCACATGGCCAATAAAAATTTGTCATTGACCCTTCTGAGTATTCCCTTCGTAGCATCAGAAGTTATGTTGAGGCAAGAAAAGTTCATGTCAGCGTTTAACGACTTGCAATGGAGACGAATGAGCCAACTAGAGTTACAATCGAATGTTAATTGGGAAATTTGCACAATCGAAAATTCCTCGCTAGTGTATTACTTAAATAGCAAAAGATGAAATACCAACATCCGGATAAACGATTGTGAATTGTGGTCAATAATTATTATGAAAAACCGTAATACAATCTCATACATAAGGGTATGTAGTCACAGCAATAAGTCATGGCCCTACATGTATAAGTAAACAAGTGAGAATGTTCTAGCCGTCTAGCGAACTGTTGTTGTCATATATGACTAGTATAATCAATCAATCAATCAATCAGTTGTTTATTGTCGTGAAGCACATATGACAAATACATGAAGCACATAATAAGCAGTCGTAGACAAATGGGAGGCCCAGAAGGGATGACATCCCGCTATAGGAGTATAGGGACACCAATTTTATCTAATTTCATAAACAGGATCGGTATATTCTTAACTATATGCTTAATTAGTTAATTAAGAGGGTTGACAAGGAAACAGTAGAGAAGCCGAGATGAAGTTGTAGTGTAGCAGACTAGATTTAGCAGAGTTATCCAACTAGGACTTTCAAAGTACAAGGATAGCATATATTACCAGGTTACAAATGTTAATTCAGACTGATGACCTAGAAAAACCTAACTTAGTCCTCATCAATCAGTCCACTCGTTAAGTCAGAACGCAGTGATTTTTTGAAGAGATAAAGATTCGGGGCTTGTTGAGTTGTTGGAGGAATGCGACTCCAAACCCGTGGACCATTGAACCTAATTGAAAAGCGACGGGTATTAGATTTGGCAAGGATGGAACGATAGGATGAGGCACCTGTGGTACTATATATTATGAATGAAAGTGAGTGCCAACATTGAAGTAATGAGCAAATCCCAAGGGTAACAGGTTGTGAGCGTATTGGTACATGAATATAGCTGTCTGGTAAAATCTAATTTGGTGAAATTTTAGTAAGTTAAGATCAAGAAAAATAGGGTCAGTACTGTATGAGAACCATATGGTGTTCCTGAAATTATCCTGATTGCTCTTTTCTGTAGCATCACTAATTTTTTAAGACTAGACTTATACGTATAACCCCAGACCACATTGCAAAACATTAGGTAAGGATAAATTAGAGAGAAATATAAAGTAGTACGAATCTAGGGGGAGTAGATAAGATATGCGACCTAGTATCCCAACGTTTTTTGCAACCTTGGCCGTTATAGTACTAATATGGTTTTTCCACGTTAAATGGTTATCAATAATTACACCAAGAAACTTAGTAGGGTTCACTTGGGATATTATAGTGTTGTTTATGGACACTTGCACAGAAATGTTATTAGGGCACATCTTCCTACGAGATTTAAATATGATAAAGTTAGTTTTTTGTAGGTTCAAGGAGAGCTTGTTTGCAGTAAACCAATCAGCAACCACTACTAGCTCAGTGTTTACAGTCTGAATTAAGGAGTTATAGGATTTATTAGAGTAAGACATTAATGTCATCAGCAAATAAGATAAATGATAAGATAGGGGAGGTGTTGGGGAGGTCATTTATGTAGAGTAGAAAAGTAACGGGCCAAGGATTGATCCTTGAGAAACCCCATGTTTAATTTGTTTATAGTAAGATATAATGTCATTTATAGATACACATTGGTAACGGTTACTTAAGTAGCTTAAATAATATAATAATAATAATAATATAATAAAACCAACTTGAAATATTTTTAGCAATTGTAATTTGAAATCAATTGAAAACAACGCAGAAATGTTTTGTAATAATTTGTCGTCACCGAATTGTCGTGCGTCAAAATGGTGGCTAGCCCAATAGACCGTAACGGCATTTGGCACTTATGGTAGAAATATGGCTAAAGGTGTCGTTCACTTAACAATGACTTCTTTTTAGCCATTACTAATGCTAGTAATTTATGCATTAAGCCATGAATTTAGAAGTAGCCGATCTATTTAAGGTTAGTTCAAGTATTGTGTTTGCTGTAAATTTGAAATATCTGCTTAAAGGAGGGCAGAGGCAGAACAATTTGTTACAAATAACTGCGCCTATCGTGCACATGCAGCCAAGAGATGGAGAAGATTCAAGATCTGCGAATGAGCCGCAGAATTCTCTCTCGAAATCAAGCGCTACACGACTAGCTTGGATACAAAAGCGATTGCTGCACACACTTAAATCGAAACCAGTCTGAATATATAAAATAGTGAAAAAAGCAACCAGACATACCTATTCAGTAGCCAGAGGTCATGTTTTCATACCCAGACTTACAATGACATAAGTAGCTGCCAATTGTGCTTTGGCAAAGTTCTGTTTTATTATCACAAGCGAGCAAATGATCTCTACATTCGTCACTTCGAGAATACTGCTTGAAAATTTAGCATAGATAACTTTATGAAGAAGTCCTCGGATGTTAAATTTGACGCTGTTTGACTTCGTATGAACCTCTATGACCTTGCGAAGAATAGTTAACATGTAAGCCTCAAAATAGTTTATGAAAGGTTATTTGATTTGCGAGTTTAACGCAGTTTTAAAATCAACCTTTAACACAAGATATGTAAACTGCCCTATAAAGTTAAAACACAATAACAATGACTGTTCATATATGGGAGTTACTGTTTTGGTTTTTTAGAGCAGTAAATGCAGGCCCTACAAGTTAGAGATCTAGGCTGCTACTAAGGAACAAAAAATCCATTGTCATTCAATCTGAAAACCGCTGATCGCATTAACCAACCTTCGCACTTTTCAGATTTATATACGAATCCATCCTTGCATTCACACCTGTAACTGCCGATGTTGTTAACGCATTTTTCTGAGAATAGGTTACACGTCGAATTACCCGATTTACATTCGTCAACATCTGAAGTAGATCACAGCGTTTTTGTAAGATTGTTTTTCTCAATAAACGAATATATATAATATTTACTTGGTTCGTTAAAAACAGTTTATTGTAACGTAGCGTATTGTTAAGCGGTCATTGCCATATGATGAGAACGGAATTTCATTACCATGAGCTCGTCCATTGGTAGGAGATTTGTCATTGAATTAATTTTTTCTACCATAGGAGTGATAGTCCGGCAGGCTACCTAGCACGCTCATCTTCCCACTGACAGAATACGATCAGTGTTGCAGTTCCTCCGGCGCTCCTAGCTAACCCAGTAACTGATCTCTCTACATAGACTACAGCTAGCGGCGCAAGTCAAACAGAAAAATAAAATATCTTGTAGCGTTTGCGGGATTTGAACTAACGACCTCTGCATTGACAATATAGCAAGATTACCACTACACTATATCCAATTCCACTTAATAAGAAATGATAAATGATCTAAAATATTTTCGATAGAAGTTTTCTCTCTGAAATGTGACAGATAGCCTACTATCAAAGATCACCGATGATGTCCAATTTGCACGAAACAATTTCAATTTAATTTTAGTAAGAATTTTGTCGGGCTTCAAAATGAATAATTGTACGACAAGAGACAAAGCAATGAGACCTACCTGTGCAGTTGCCAAAGGTCGTGTTCTCGTATCCTGGCTTACAATGGCATCTGTAGCTGCCAACTGTGTTGTTGCAAAGCTCTGTCTCTGTATCGCATACGACGGGGCCGTTTCTACATTCGTCATTATCTAAAAAAAAAGGAAAAATGAAAAAAATGACGTTCAAAGATCTATTAATTGAAAATTATACGATGTTTGTCTTCATACGACTTTTAAAGAATAGTACAAATTCAAGCAGGGCACTAGGCAAAGATAATCTTTACAAATTGCAAGCACCGCTCTAGTTAAAAAGCGATTATTTTGATTTTGGAGTTTAACCATAGTTTCGTAGTAAGCTGTTTATCCAGATATGTACAAGTTGTATTAAATTAATTACAGAACTACATCAAACCATCGTCATTCATTCCGAGAACCGATCATTAACCTACCTTCGCACTTTCCAGACATTTTCACAAAGCCATCTTTGCAGTCACAACTGTAACTGCCAATATTGTTTGTGCAGTTTTCTATTGTCGTATTACACGCTGAAATTCCTGACTGACATTCGTCGACATCTACAGTATATAATAATATGAACCTTTATCAAATGACCCAGTTTACCAAAAAAACTAAAAGAACTGGTATTTGCTTACATATGGAATGAAATAGAGAATAAACGTAATCGTGAAATAAGTGTCAATGTGTCATGATAGACAATAAGCTTACACGTTATAGCGTCTAGTTACCGCGAATGTAAGATATGGTTCTGCAGTCATTGATAAATTATAAAAAGTGTAAGCGCATTCATTTTTATAGCCTCGGCATATCATAACAGGTTGCAGCCCACCACACAATTTCATAACGTGATCTCCCTACTGAGAGCATACGGCCCGTATGTCACATTTCTGTTGGCGTCTCTAGATAACTCAGCCATAAATCTGTCGTTGAGTGAGCTAGGTCGCAAGTCGAAAAGAATTCATAAAATATCGATTTGATCCTGGTCGAGATTTGAACACCAGACCTTTAGATTAACAGTACAGTACACCGACCACTACACTGTCTCTCATCCCAATAAATAGGATATGATAAGTGAGTGAAAATTATGGATGGAAATTTGTACTCAATTATTACAGATAATATCACAGTTTAATAGATAGATGTCGAACTTGACGATAAAATTGCAATTAGCTGTGAAGGGCGTATTTCCAGATATGTACAAGTTGTATTAACCAATCATTTACCTACCCACGCAATGTCGAAATTTATTTGCGAAGCCATCCTTGCATTCACACCAGTGACTGCCAATGCTGTTAATGCACTTTTCTGTTGTCGGATTACACACGAAATCATCCAACTGACATTCGTCGATATCTACAGCATATAATAATATAACAATACAGACCTTTACCATATGAAACAGTTTAACACAAAACTGAAAGAACTGGCATTTGTTTGCATCTGAAATAAAGCAGAGAATAAACGTAATCGTGAAATAAGTATTCTGAGAGACAATAAGCTTACATGTTATATCTTCTGAAAGTTACCACAAATGTAAGATATCGTTCAGCAGTAATATTGATAAATTATAAAAAGAAGATCTTTGGCTCACTATGAGAGGCACCTATAGGTATAAAGTGGTAGCGCATTCATATTCATAGCCTCGGCATACCAGGACAGGTTGAAGACCACCAGACAATTTCATAACGTGATATATATTATATATACTGAGAGAATGCGGCCGGTATAACAGTTCTGCTGGCGTCTCTAACAAACTCAGCTATAAATCTGTCGTTGAGTTAGCTAGGTCGGAAGTCGAACAGAAATAACAAAATATCGATTTTATCCTGGCCGAGATTTCAATTTTAGACCTTTAGATTGACAGTACAGCCCGCCGACATCACACTTTCTCCAACCCCAATAGCTGAGATATGACAAGTATAAAATTATGGATAGACATTTTTATTTAACTATTAAAGGTAATATCAAAGCTGACATTTTTATTTATTACAGATAATATCAAAGCTGATAGACAATGTCGAAACTGACGATAGATTGCAATTTGGAGAGAGGTTTTTTGTCAGTTTTCAAAGTAAATATTCTAAAATCTTGTAGAAGTGACATAGATAAACGAGTTACACCTCCGATGCCCCTGTCCGCAATCTTGGTGTAACCTTTGATCCACATCTCTCCTTCTCTAATCAAATATCCAACCTCTTGCGCTTTATGCTTCAAAGGTCACATTCGTGACCTTATTGCCGCATCCGAAATAAAACAGAGAATGCTCGACTTCAAAACTGCCTCCACCATTGCTACCTCCATTGTCCATCAAAGCTCGACTATTGCAATTCCCTCTTTCTCAACCTTCCTTGAATCTACCCAACTAAGGCGTCTGCAGCTCATCCAAAACTCATTAGTCACCAGAACGCCCAAGAATCATCATATCACTCCCATCCTCAAATCACTCCATTGGTTAAAATCCCAGAGCGAATTCACTTTGGAAAGTCTTATCACTAACCTACAACTCTCTTCAACACTCCCAGCCCAACGATATCTTCGCGACCTCTTCACCATCCAGCCAACCCGCTCTACCAGATCTTCCTCCATTCTCACTCTCTCTCGACCTCCTGTCACTACTCATCTCAAGTTCTCCAACCGAGCAATATCCAACACTGCACCACGTCTACAAGGAACGACCTACCTCCTGAATTCCGCACTTTTGCGGTTCCTCAACTATCATCTCCAATCACCCACACTCATCCGCATCAGGCTCCTCTATCCATCGTCGCCAAGGCTTTCCACTCGAAACTAAAGTATCTCCTCTTCAAGAACTCTTACCCCGACTCAACTGATCCTGTCACTTATTAACTCTCGACCTAAACGACACCCACCTTAGCAGCTACTCTGACCCCTCTGATCCTCTGGAAACCGGACTCTGACCTCCCTCGGACTACTCTTTTGGACAACCATTCTGACTAGACGCAGCGCTCGTGGATAAGCTGGTGCCCTGCGCTTGGCTTTCCAATGGCGCTTTTAGAAGTTTGGAGATTACCATTACGATTACAATTACACCTTATGCTTTCGCATCTGCATTTGGCACTTATTATAGAAGTATGATATTTAAAAAAGTTGGCAGGGTATAATTAACCAGTGTTTCGTTCACTTATCACTGACTTTTGCAACAATTTTTGTTCCCAGTACCAAATCCTACTACTAAGTTATCAAAGCATTTGCATCGATCTCAGAATTTACAAGTGACCGAATCACTATCATAGGTCAAAATGTGTATAGCGTCATTTCATACTAAGCAGTAACCCATTAATTGCAAAGGACATTGCATTGCGTAACTCTCTGGTTTATTCTAGCATCAAACGCAACATCTTTGTGACAGAAATAAGTGTCTGCGAACAATTTGTTCAGAAATCGTTACACTTAGTACACTAAGCAGGTTTTTGCCTGCAGTCATTAGAACTTAGGCCAAGCTCGGTATCGATAGACGACCTCTTCACACAGTTCCTGTTCCGATAGCCATTTCGAATTGCACAACGGTAATTTGTGATTCCTTTGTCATCACTTATAACGGTATTTGGGATTTTATTAGAGAAGTAAATAACGCACTATGAGAGAAGCAACCATGTATATTTTCTAAAAAGGGCGGATAACTAGACGCCATGTTCCTCGCAATCTGACCTTTCAACTGCCTTGAATGGCAAATTCTATACCTGTCACAATTTCCTAGAACTCTTTTTAAAGTATGCAAAACCAGAGACAATGCAATGAGACATACCTGTGCAGTTGCCAAAGGTCGTGTTTTCATATCCAGGCTTACATTGACATATGTAGCCGCCAACTGTGTTTTTGCAAAGTTCTGTTTCATTATCACACAGGAGCAAATTGTTGCTACATTCGTCTATGTCTGAAATATTTGAAAATTTAGTTAACATTGTGTCGTCAAAGTGTTTAATTGTAAATTTTCTGTTTTTTGTCTTCAAAGGAACTAATAATTATTGTTTTGTTTTTACTTAAAAAATTACTTTTATGGGTGCAGGCCATTAGGCCTACAATTTGTAAGCACCGCAATAACAGATCTGTACAAGTTGTTTTGAAATATGTTTAAGCGCAGGGTCTCTCTACATAACATTGTCTTTAAACAAAAGAACCGATCGTTATACCTACCTTCGCAATTTCCGGATATATTTACAAAGCCATCCTTGCATTCACATCTGTAACTGCCAATGTTGTTAACGCAGTTTTCTGATGTTGGATTACACGATGATGTACCCGATTTACATTCGTCGATATCTACAGCACATCATAATATAAAGCCTTATCGTAATAAAGAGTTTACCACAACCTAGATGCAATGGATTTAAGTAATATAAAATGTTTATAGGGTTGCTAAATAGTAACAGAAGGAATTGATGTTTACTGTCTAGTTTATTCTGGAACCAAAATACGCTGACAAATGTGGTGCAGTCATGAGATCATACATGTAGAATTGTAGATCCAGTACGCTACCGAAAGGCCACCGTTTTTCACACGATTCCTGCTTCAATATATCGAAGTTCCACGATGGCATTGAGTGTTTCCTTGTAACTAAACTTCTATTATCACTTATCAGAACCTTAAGGAGTTATGAACGAAGTAAAACAGGAAAATTAAGGCTAAGACAGCCATGCGTTTAAAGTGCTATCGCCTTCATTTTCTTAGCCTCTTCATAATATTATGTGGACGGGCCAGCAGTTCTGTCCTTCTCCGTCTGATATTTCCGCTCATTGCATAGATCAGTAACATGTATTAAAATAGGTGAGTTGACTAGAGGGAGCAAATGATGTCGAAATAAATGCTTATTAGAACATATTTCAATCCTGTCAGATATTTAGGCTTGCGACCATTAGATTGACGTGCTATTGATAGTTTACCTGTGCAATTTCCCCATGTACTTATTCGATGGAAACCTTGTTTGCATCGACATCGTGAAACATTCATGTACTTTAAGTCAATAACGTTGCACGACTCTATCCAATTGCAGTCTGTATCATTTGAGCACCATAATATGTCGCTTCCTGAATAAAATAAAAATGGCAATAGTACGGCGTTCCCTATCCTGGCCAAAACTTTCTTTTATGTGTTTCATATTGCGGTACTTACACTATATATCGGATGGTGCTCGGAGGCGTTTGATAGTTAGCGTGTTTAGGTAAATTCATGTCTAGTACGGCAATATAAGTTTTATAATTATGTGCCCTGGCTGAATAAATCCTCACTGAAATACAAAGCAACGCGTAATCAATTAATTCGTTTGAATGTTTTAAGAGTGTTCAATGTTCATGTGGGTCAACATGAGGAGAAAATATCATAGGGAACTTGCACTTGTATGAACTAACCTGCGTACACACTGTTTGCAAATTCTCCACCACAGATTTGACTACTGCAATCAGAACACGTCATATTACAGCTGGATTCAGGTAATGGACCGTATCTATCGTAGGAATTTCCACAGAAGCATTGGTAACCGAACTACAATGGTCAATTTAACTTAGTTAATGATACCAATTGTAATTGCAATCATAAATTGGCATAGAGAAACCATTAGTAGCTGTTCTATTATACGCAAATCTAAAACGATTTTACAGTTACTACTAACGAAAATTTCATCCAATGCATAGATTATTAGAAAAGTCACCATACATGGATTCTAACCCGTAAAGTTTAAACAGCAATAGCTGGCTATAGGCCGATGTGAAAGAATCACCCCCAACGGGAGACCTACAACTGAAAAAAGCATTAAGCTGACCAGTTGAAGTGCTAGCACGGGGAACAAAAGCTCCCCTACAGTAGAAAGAGGGCAACGGAGCTCACGAAGATATGCCGGGGCATAGCCAAAGAAGGCATCGCCAGATCTGAATTGCGATCGCCGATTCTGAACTTAATGCGCTGTGAGACAGGAGTCAGCGCAGAGTGTCATGCATGTAAGCCGAAACAAAGGCAAACCTAGGGATTCGCCCAATTTGCCGGGCAGCAGAACGAGGAATCCGGTCTAGACGGGTTCATTAAAGTTAACATGGGAAAGCATTAGCTACCACACAACGGTCCACACCCGCCAGTCGCCTACGTCCACCCAGCCAGGTGCATTGATTTTTAGAGATATTATGCTGGAGGCGGTATGAGGCTAACCAGACAGCCAGAGTATCAATAACATGACATATGATGACATTTGCTGAACCGCCGTCAGAGCACTGTCTGAGAAGCAGTGGGTGTACGCCTGAACATCGACCTGCTAAATAACCTCCGTGACACCCTAAGTAGGTCAGACGAATAAACATAGTCGAAAGAGAAGGGGTCGTAGCCATAGTTCCAACCACCCTAAGGGACCCGTGGGACGCGTCCCCCAACTTTCGAACAGCTTGGGACATCACCTCCCAACTTTATGAAAATTGTGAGGCAAACAAAAGCCAAAAATGCACTCCATTTGATATCAAATGCTCAAAATTTCGTCAGCTTCTGGGGCTCCGCCCTAGACCCCGATTGGAGAACTTACGACGCTCACCATAAACCCTATACTCGTAATTATAGGACCTTCTAGCCTTCCGCGATCTCTCCCCTCTGTATGCATTAATGCCAGTATTATCAGTGCAATGATACATAACTTGCAGTTACCAAAGGCTCTGGCCTTCACCTACTGATTTTGTACAATAGCCATTTCTAGCCTGCCAACCTAAATACAGTGAAAACCGTCGCACTCATTATCACACAGGAGCAAATCGTTGCTACATTCGTCTATGTCTGAAATTGAAAATTTAGTTAACATTGTGTCGTCAAAGTGTTTAATTGTAAATTTTCTGTTTTTTGTCTTCAAAGGAACTAATTGTTGTGACTTAAAAAATTGCGTTTATGGGTGCTGACCTTTAGGCCTACAATATTTAGGCACCGCAATAGCAGATCTACAGTACAAGTTGTTTTGAAGTATTTTTAAGCGCAGAGGATCTCTATATAACATCGTCTTTAAATAAGAGAACCGATCGTTTTATCTACCTTCGCAATTTCCTGATATATTTACGAAGCCATCCTTGCATTCACATCTGTAACTGCCAATGTTGTTAACGCAGTTTTCTGATGTTGTATTACACGATGATGTACCCGATTGACATTCGTCGACATCTACAGTATATCATAATATAAAGCCTTATCGTAATAAACAGTTTACCACAACCTAGAAAAAATTGGTGTAAGTAATATCAACTGTTTATAGCGTTGCGTCATGCCAAATAGTAACAGAAGGAATTGCAGTTTACTGTCTAGTTTATTCTGGAACTAAAATACGCTGATTGGAGACAAGTATAAGTGTACGCAGCATCCTTTCAAGGTTGTGCAAAGCAGTTTCACTCCAGCAGTCATGAGATCATAGATCCAGTACGCTACCAAAAGGCCACCGCTTCACACGGTTCCTGCTCCAATATATAGATGTTTCACGATGGTATTGAGTGATTCCTTGTAACAAATGTTCTATTATCACATATAAGTAAGTAAGTAAGTAAGTATTTCCTTTATTGAGAAGCACTAGCAAACGCACAGCACTGTACATAGCAAGATTAACAAGATTAATACATTCAAACAAATAAACAAAAATTTATATATACAACCAAAGAATTGAATGAGAGGCTTTATTGTACAGAGGAAGAAGAGCTAGAGCTAGTCATAAGGTAAAATGAAGGGTATTAAATAGCCAGATCTAGGGAAAACAGTTTATTTGTATAGCATCCGGGCAAGGAAGCATTTCTGAGACAGGTTGTCAAACATGGGAAGCTCACGGTTATGGGACCGTGGCCGCAGGGAATAGCGCGATTGCTTGATCGGCGGTAACAATTTATGCAATACATGACAAGGATTGTGCAGAATACAGGCAAAGAGTAGAGTCTAGTATCCGCATTGCTGCAGAGAGTCTCAAAAGAGGGAGAAGATGGAGGTAAGTACCCCTGGCGTACCAACCTTCGGATAATTCCCTCAAGGGCCTCCCGTTCCTGCATTCTCGCAAAGCCCCACCAAACAGGCGAGCAATACAGCATCATACCAACTGTAGTGGCACGAACAACATCAAATAAACTGTCCCCCGAGAGCCCATGCGACCTCAGGATCCGAAGTGCATAAAAGGACTGCCTTGCTTTAATGGTCAAACGTTTAATGTGATTGGAGAACCCAAATTTCGCTGTAAGCTCAACACCCAGAATATTTAGGGTTTGCACTCTTGCGATACCTTTAAGAGGAGGGGGGAACATACCGACGGTACCCCGGGGACGCGTAAAAATTATCTCACAGGATTTGCTTGAGTTAAGCTTGAGGTTGCAACTCTGTGCCCATACACTAATATGCTCAAGCTCAATCTCAGTTGTAGTGATACTTGATGCGGGGACAGCGAGATAGCAATCATCTGCATATTTAAAAATGCGATTGCATTTATTAACTGGTTTTAAGTCAGAGATTGCAACTACGAAATCCATCGGGCCCAAACCGGAACCTTGAATAATACTTGCATTAATTCTTGCAAGAGAAGATATTACACCGTTAAACCTAGTGCAATGACTTCGATTATGAAGTAAATTCAAAATCCAATTAAAAATGTGGTCAGGAATTGGGAGAGAAGCAAGTTGTTCGGCTAGATATGAATGTCTGACAGAGTCAAAGGCTTTGGAAAAATCCAATGAGACCAAACGTACATAGGGTTCATAGCATAAGGTTTCAAGGACGTGGCTAGATACAGCCATCAATATAATAACCTTAAGGAGTTATGCACGAAGTAAAACAGGAAAATTAAGACTAAGACAGCCATGCGTTTGAAGTGTTATCGCCTTCATTTTCTTAGCCTCTTCATATGTGCACTGGCCAGCAGTTCTGTCCTTCGCCGTCTGATATTCCCGCTCATTGCATAGATCAGTAGGATGTATTAAAACAAGTGAGTCGAATAGAAGGCGCAACTGATGCCGAGATAGGCCTAATAATTATTAGAACATATTTCTGTTAGTTATTTAGACTTACGACCGTTCGACAGACGTGTTATTTATAGTTTACCTGTGCAATTTCCCCATGTACTTATTCGATGGAAACCTTGTTTGCATCGACATCGTGAAACGTTCATGTACTTTAAGTCAATAACGTTGCACGACTCTATCCAATTGCAGTCTGTATCAGTTGAGCACCGTAATATGTCGCTTCCTGAATAAAATAAAAATGGCAATAGTACGGCGCTCACTATCCTTTTGTGTTTCATTATGCGGTACTTACACTATACATTCGATTGTGCTCGGGGGCGTTTGTTAGTTAGCGTGTCTAGGTGAATTCATGTCTAGTACGGCAATATAAGTTTTATATTTGCCCTGGCTGAATAAATCCTCACTGACATACAAATCAACACGCTAATCAATTAATTCGTTTGAATATTTTAAGAGTGTTTATGTGGGTCAACATTAGGAGAAAATATCATAAGAAACTTGCACTTGTATGAACTAACCTGCGTACACACTGTTTGCAAATTCTCCACCACAGATTTGACGACTGTTATCAGAACACGTCATATTACAGCTGGATTCAGGTAATGGACCGTATCTATCGTAGGAATTTCCACAGAAGCATTGGTAACCGAACTACAATGGTCAATTTACACCAATTTAACTTAGTTAATTATACGAATTATTGTTATTGCAATCATAAATTTGCGTAGCACTGCTTCAGAGAAACTAGTAGTAGGTGTTATATTATTCGCAAATCTAAAAAGATTTTACAGTTACTACTAACGAAAATTTCATCCAATGCTTAGATAATTAGAAAAGTCACCATTCATGGATTCTAACACGTAAACTTTAAACAGGAATAGTTGGCTATTATGTGAAAGAATCATCCTCAACGGGAGACCTACAACTGAAAAAACACGACGCTGACCAGTTGAGGTACTAGCACGAGGGACCAAAAGCTAGCACAGCAGAAAGATGTCAATGGAGCTCACGTAGATAGGCCGGGCATAGCCAAGTAGGCATCGCCAGATCTGAACAGTGTTTCTGAATTTAATATGCTGTGAGACAGGAAGCCAGCGCAGTGTCATGCATGTAAGCCGAAACAGAGGCAAACGTTGGGATTCGCTCAATTTGCCGGGCAGCAGAACGAGGAACCCGGTCTAGACGGGTTCGTTAAAGTTAACACGGGAAAGCTTCAGCTACCACACAGCGGTCCACACCCGCCAGTCGCCTACGTCCACCCTCCCAGCCAGATGAATTGAGTTTTAGAGGTATTATGCTGGAGGCGGTGTGAGGCTAACCAGCCAGCCAGAGTATCAATAACATGACATATTTGCTGAACCGCAGTCAGAGAAGCAGTGGGTGTACGCCTGAACATCGACCTGTTGAATAACTCCCGTGACCCTAAGTAGGTCAGACGAGCAAACATAGTGGAAAGAGGGGGCGTAGCCATAGTACAATTGGTAAGAAATAGAAACACTGTTGATTCGTAAACACGAGGAATATTTGAGCAAAAACCTACACGAGTTTGCTTCAAAACTTCAAATCGATGAAAGTAGCCCGTAGAAGAGATAATTAATATCGTCAAACAGAATATATTTGATATAATCATAGTGGCGTGTTTAAAACTGAGCACAAACGCAAGAGGCGCCACAAATTTTGTTTGCTTCCAAGGACACAACCCTGCCAGCATTTTCATGGGCATTAGATGGGACCCATTAATTTTGGGCTCTCTACGGGAACCATATGGGTCCTCTATGGTATCCATGTGGACATACTGGCAAGGAAGGTTGCCTGAACGTCTAGGAGTCACAAACAGAAGAAGAAACAGCAGCGCCTGAGTAGCTCTCAAACCAGAAGATCTGTGCAGCCACCAAACGATCTGTTCATCGATGGTATGCCGATTGGATGTAGAACCTCTACGAGATTTACGGATTACACAGCTTTAGACTCTTCAGTCTTCACCATTCGTTTAATGCGTTCTAATATCCAGTTTTCAGAGGGCATAATCGTAATCGTAATCTCCAAACTTCTAAAGCGCCACTCGAAAGCCAAGCGCAGGGCACCAGCTTATTCACGAGCGCTGAACTTATTCACGAGCGCTGAGCTTATTCACGAGCGCTGAGCTTATTCACGAGCGCTGAGCTTATTCACGAGCGCTGGGCATACATAGATCTGAACCTCGTCTCTACAGAGTCTACGGGCGAGATTCTATCCCTCTTTTACAAGAAACTAGCCGGAATTTGCGCTGGTGACAAGTCCGATAAAACTGCGAACACTGCTCGCATAAACTACAAATATCTCCAAAACTTTATCGCAGCAACATGCAGCAATCATCCAGAAAATACTGTCTGTAAGCTTATTAGATTATTATATATCGCGAAACGAATTCGAAACTAACAATTATTATTGTCACTAATTCTTTATTGATCCTAAATGAGACATTCTTAATATTATGCAAGAAACCAGGATACAAGAATCTTGCTCCTAAAGTGCCATGATCAATCTTCATAACCGGTGCTAATAAACAACGATTGAAGTGAAATTACCATCAAAGTATAGGTTAAATGTAAGAAGGTTTAAGCACTGTTTGATCAAATGCGGTGCATAAAAGCAACCTAAAATAAGCTATAACAATTCAGATTAAAAAAACTGAAGAATATACCATTTTGAAGAAATGGAGCCACTTTTAACATCTTATATTTATGAATAATCAATTTATAAAAAGCGCAGTTTCGATATGTTTCATCAAGATATTTTCGCCAGGTATTTTTGAAGTATATTTTTGTGCACAATAATATCACACAGATCTGTGATTAACTCTTATTATATGCAATGATCCAAGCACCTTCAAGAGTTTTCACTAGAGGTGCTACACTAGTGTCCAACTGTCCATACACTAGTGTAGCACAGTAAACCATGTACTTCAGGGATCTACTCTTCACACCAAGTGATCTTAGATCATTTAACAAATAAGTTTTAATCGTCCATTGTGATCAGCAATAATTACTATAATAATTAAAATGTGGAATTGTGGTTACCAGATTCGGTTCTTCATTCAGAACTTATTATTTGAAAATTATTAGAATCAAAGTGACAGATTGATCAAACTCTTCTTAGTTTCTCGGTATGTGGCGCTATGAAAACCTTTGATTTACAATTACTCTTTCTAAATACTTGAAAATAAAGCAAATCGAACATGCATTGAAACATATGTTTCTGAGGCAAAAATGAAAACTAAAACGCTATTTAAGAAAATATCCAGATTACCTGCAGTCCAGCGTACGTGTAGTTACGGGAGGTGCAGTGTCTTGTACAGGATTCTATCGTATTGTTTCCTGCATTCTCCCAAGATAATTTATTTTCCATTGCTGTGTAATTGGTATCATTATAGCACCCAATGTACTGACGTAAAAACCAGTTTGTTATCCAAGCTGTGTTTGCAAAACAGTAGCCTAAGCTTCAGTATGGCTATTGAAAATATCACAAACTAGTATTTCAAAGAGACCTGGAACCGAATATGACTCTTGTAATTGTTGCAAATATTGAGCGTCCATAACTTGCTGCTCAGTTTAATTACATTACTGTTAGACATAGCTTTATTACTTTATTTTACATAGTGACGTATTATTAAAGTACGCACCAGTAAATTCTGAAAGAGACCAATCGCATTTTAAAATTAGGCAATCCTCTTGAGAAAATTAGCAAAATATTTCCTTTTTTAATTACGCACAGACTAAGAGAGTATTAGGCCTACAGCATAATAGAATTAAAGAAATTCATTTCTTTATGGTTTGTGCCTAATTAAAGAAAACTGATTTATTTCGGACATATCATGAGAAGAGAGGGAACAATAACATGCATGGAAAAAGACATCATGCAGGGCACAATGCCGGGAGACCGAAACAGAGGAAGACCGAGAACAAACTGGTTGGGCAACATAAAGGAATGGACGGGATTGACAATGGAGGAGATGATAAGACTGACGGAAGACAGGAGACGTTGGAGGAATATTTTTCATGATGCGGCCGACCCTCGAAACGAGGATGGCTGAGAACAGAACAGATAATAGAATTATGTCTCAACCCGTCTTAATCTATGCACAGTGAGTTGCAGGGACACATTTGGACAATTGTGTTATCGTATCCACAGCAATTTTAATTGATTGTTCCGTCCAATACGTTTCAGTCCGTTAACTTTCCACTTTTGTTGAGTCATGTTTTAATGGTGAAAAGTGTATTGCAGAAAATACACCTTAAAGTCTAGAATTAAAGCATAGAGATTAAAATATCGCAGGCCATATTGCTCTTTCAGTGAGGATCTTAATTTAACTAAAGAACCACGACCGCCTGTACCAAGGCCAAAAATAAATCTGCTGCAGTGTCTCGTACAAACAGTTATTCGTCAACCTGTATAAACAACGTAGATAGGCGTTCCATCAACGGTATTCATTCCACCACAGTATTGCAGCGTGTTTCCAGCGCAAGGAACTTGACATTCAGAATCTCGTATTGCCTGTCCATAGTCATCTCCACAGAAACATTTAGCTCCACCCTTCAAAGTCAAAAGCATTATAATCATTCAAGCTTAGAAACTGTGTACGTCACAAGATTTAACAATTAAAATTAGGGACTCTTTGGCATTCTTTGCCGATTTCCGATTCCGATTAGGTGGCCTGCTTTTTCCTCGATTCCGATTTCGATCCGATTAATCGGCAATATTCACTTTATTTGGTTCTAGGCACTGCTTGTTACTAAAAAGCCAGATTGTCCACCATTTTGATGGTGCGTCGACCCACAATTTTATTATTTTACACGGACTTTCAATATTTAGGATTAAATATTATCATAGGAGGTCGCCGAAACAGGTTACTATTTTTGTGTTAATGAAAGAAGAAATTGTTTTTGGTCGAAATTATTACTTCTTTGTTATTCTGATATTTAGGCCTGGGATCGCCGATCCGATTAATACTGATCAGTGCAAAATCCGATTTCCGGCCGATTAATCGGTCCTTCTTTAATTAAAATATTACTTTAAAACGTTTTAAATTTTGCAGTTTCTGTCAGTTCAGTTTATTAAGATGCATAAGGATAATGGCATAACTATCATTCACGAAGATGTGGCGATATAAACAGTGATGAAGAAATACCTGAATTATTGAATATATCTTCTTTAGTTGTTTGCATTTCTGCATGCAGAATTCAATGGTCAATGTGTCGCTTACTGATAGTTCTACAACCTCATACTGGGTCGTGTTTCCATTGTAACAGCCAACGTAGTGAAGGTGAGCTAATATTAACGAAACAAGTCGTGATTAATTGATTAATTAAATCCAGCACTTTTGGTTGATTAGTGCTGAAGTTTGGTGTTTGAGTTTTGGTTTTGGAGACACGTGTGTTTGTATGAAAATTTTGTACAGTGGTAAATTTGACGATGTTTCTCTTCCTTTGAACCTCTACGTCTTTCAAAAGCATAGTGCAAATGGATGTTCATCACTAGGCTAACATACGTAATCATCCAAATATTTTAAAAGAGATGATTTGATTTTGCGCGTTTAGCCGCAGTTTCCTAATCAACGTGGATTACAAGATCTGTGAAAGTTGTATTAATGCACAGAAATTCTCCACATCAATCAAAGTTATTAAATCCATAAACCGGTGATCGACTGATCGCACTTATCTACCTTCGCACTTTCCATTTATATTTACGAATCCATTCTTGCATTCACATTTGTAGCTCCCAATGTTGTTAACGCAGTCTTCTGAGTATAGGTTACACGTTGAGTTATCCGATTCACACTCGTCAATATCTGCAGTAGATCATAATAATTAACTTTATCATAATATACAGTTTAGCACATTGTAACTTATGGTTCAGCGGTCATTGCCATATGATGAAAACGGTATTTAAATACTCTGAGCTCACTTTGAGAGGCAGCCATGGGTATGGAGCATTTGCGACTTCGTTTTTTTAATACCATATGCATGTCAGAGGGGTGGCAGTCCGCCGGGCTACTTCGCAAGCTGATCTTCGCACTGCACTGACTGCAGTGCGTGAATAGTCAGTGTTGCACTTTCACCGGTGTCCCAGCTAATTCAGTTACAAATCTGTCAACATACAACTAGCGGCGCAAGTCGAACAGAAGTAACAAAATAATTGAAAATATAATTTTTACCCTTGCGGGGATTTCAGCTAACGATCTCTGCATTTTGCTCTTTATTTAAATGTCTGCTTCTAATGCAGGACAGACGAAACTTTTGCAAAAAGAAGACATGGGATAATAACTGCGCCTATCAAACAGATGAAGGAGTCGCAACATTTTGCAAATGAGCCATAACGGTGACATGTTACACAACGCACTGTCTGGAAAGGCAGAAACGATTGCTGCCACAATTTCTTCCAACCCTTTATAAACATCCAAAACCAGAGACAATAACAGTTAGACACACCTGTGCAGTTGCCAAAGGTCATGTTTTTGTATCCAGGTTTACAATAACATAAGTAGCTGCCAACTGTATTATTGCAAAGTTCTGTTTCCAAGTTGCATACGAGGGAGCCGTTTCCACATTCGTCATAATCTAAAATATTTTAGAATTTAGAAAATATTATGTTCAAAACTCTATTAATGGCAATGTTATGCTGTTTGTCTTCATTCGAACTGAGTCTTTATGACTTTTCAATTATTATAAATTGGGCAAATAGGTGCAGGAAATCATGCTCAAAATTTGTAGTAGCAGATCTGTACAAGTTATATTAAAATACCGAAGCTCTATACATCAAACTATTGTTATTCATTTTGTAAACCAATCTTTTATCTACCTTCACACTTTCCATTAATATTTACGAATCCATTCTTGCATTCACATCTGTAGCTCCCAATGTTGTTAACGCAGTCTTCTGAGTATAGGTTACACGTTGAGTTACCCGATTCACACTCGTCAACATCTGCAGTGGATCACAACATTAACTCTATCATTAAAGACAGTTTAACAAATTGTAACTTATGGTTCAGCGGTCACTGCCATATGACGTAAACGGAATTTCGTTGCGTTGAGCTCACTTTGAGAAGTAGCCATGGGTATGCAGTATTAGCGACTTCGTTTTTTACCATATGCATGCCAGAGGGGTGTCAGTCCGCCAGGCTACCTCGCAACCTGATCTTCGCGCTGCAGTGTACAGTATGGCCAGTGTTGCAGTTCCACCGGCGCCCCTAGCTAACTCAGTTAAAAATTTGTCAACGTAGGGCCTACAACTAGCAGCGCAAGTCAAAGAGAATTCATAGGGGGGTAGTTGAACTAACGCTCTCTGCGTTGGCAGTACAGCAGGCTTAGTCCTACCACTACTCTTTCTCATATTCCACTTTATAAGAAATGACAAATGAACAAAGGGACTTACGACGAAAATAAATTTTGTGTGAAAATTTGACAGGTTATATCAGAGATCACTGGTGATATTGAATTGCGCGACATAATTTGAAATTGAAGGTCAGTATTTTGTCGGATATCAAAGTTAAACAAAGAAATAGTCTAGGCCTATCAGTTGCCATGAACCGCGAACCCACACTGATACTATTGTATCTGCAGTTGGCTATTTTCGTGTTATAGCTTATTTCACTTATATGTAATCGTTTGATACAATGTAATGCATGTACGTTGTCATATATAATAATTATATGCAAATAAAGACTACTTACTAACTTAACAACAAAATATGATAAGGGATGGAAAACATTACGGACAGAAGTTTTTGTTAAACTATTACACATGATGTCAATGCTAACAGATAATGTCGACGCTGCACAATAAATTGCTCTTTGCATTGAAGTGCATTGTAAGTTTTCAAATTGAATATTCTAAAACCTGGTGGAAGGAAGTTAAACACGTTTAATGAGTTCTTTGAGGCGCCAAACAACCGATTATCTTCTCGTAACTGCATTTGGTATTTGCGATAGGAGTATGGCTCACACAACGGTTGACAGAGAATAAATTCACTTATCACTGACTTTTTTAGCCATTAATATTAAAAGTAAGCCTACTTAAACTTAATGAGTTATTAATGCATTTACATCAACCTCAGAAATTGCAAGTGACCAGGTCTATTTATGTAATTCCGTGTATTGTAGGCTTATGTTATATATTTGAAATGTCTGCTTATAAGGCAGGACAGATTAAATTGTTGCGAATAGATGCCATGGGATAATAAGTCCGCCTATCATGCAGATGTAGCCCTGACATGAAATATTCGCTACATTTTGCAAAACGAACCATAAAGTTGACGTGTTAGACACGCGACTGTCTCGAATGGCAGAATGGAATTGCAGTCACAATTTTCTTCGAACTCTTTTAAAAGCATACGACTAGAGACAAAATAATTAGACATACCTGTGCAGTTGCCCGAGGTCGAGTTTTTGTATCCAGGTTTACATTGACATAAGAAGCTCCCAATTGTGTTTGTACAAAGTTCTGTTGCGTTATCGCATACGAAGTAACGGTTTCTACATTCGTCTATGTCTAACATATTTCAAAATGTAGCAAATATTATGTTCAAACATCTTTTTATGGTACATTTTATGTTGCTTGTCTTTATAAGGAATAACTGTAATGACTTTTTTTATATAAGGCAAAAACGAGCGCAGGCAATTAGGCCTGCAGTTTGTAATAGCAGATCTGTACAAGCTATATTAAAATACAGAAGTTCTTTACGTCAAACTATCGTAATTCATAATGAAAACCGATCGTTTACCTACCTTCGCACTGACCATTCATATTAACGAAACCATCCTTGCATTCACATTTGTAACTGCCAATGCTGTTAAAGCAGGTTTCTGATGTTGAATTACACGTTGATGTACCAGACTGACATTCGTCGACATCTGCAGCACATCATAATTATAGTATAAAGCTTTATCGTATTACATAGCTTACCTCAATGCAAAATAAATGGAAGTGCGATTTCAGTAACTTTAACTGTTTATATGGTTACATCTTGCCAAATAATAGCACGGGCTACTGCATCGACGGATTGCCGTTATTCTCCAGATTATTCTGGTACCAAAATACGCCAATTGAAGACAAAATAATGTAAGCGCAAGATCTTTTTTTGGTTGTTACGTTAGTGTACAAGGTAGGTTCACTCCCGCAGTCATTAGACTATAGGCTCGGTACTCTACCGATAAATCTCCGTTTCACACAGTGCCTGTTCCAATATCTCGATCGTATTGAGCGATTCATTGTAACAAACATCTGTTATAACTTATCAGAATCTTAGAGGGTTATAAACGGAGTAAAACAGGAAGATTAATGGAAAGACAAACATGACATTGTGTTTAAGAGTTATCGACTTCATTTTCTCAGCCTAGTCATATGTGGACGGATAACCACCCTCTGTCCCTTGCCGTCTAATATTCTGTTCATTGTTCACGATCAGTAACGTTGATCACTGATCAGTAGGCTATAGCTGAGTTGACTCGAGGGCGCGAGTTAAGCTGAGGTCTTAGAACTGCCCTGTAAGGAATTTAGACCTCAGCTCAGATCTTACTAATGACTGTCCGGCACGTTATTTGTAGTTTACCTGTGCAGTATTCCCATGTAGACATTCTATGGAAACCTTGTATGCAACGACATCGTGAAACATTCATATAATTTAAGTCAATAACGTTACAAGCCTCATTCCGTCTGCAGTTTGTATCATTTGAGCACCAGAATATGTCGTTCACTGAAAAACACAAAAACACAATGGTAATAACGTCGGGGACACTATTCTGGCATAAACGTTTTTGTATATGTGTTTGTACTGGCAAATTTATATGCGGCTCTTTTACTATAAGCTATTCTGACTTTGCTCGGAGTCGTTAGTCAGAATGTCTGCGTAAACTAATGTCTAGTAGGCAATAATAGTTTCAATGCGTACTCTGACTGAATAGATCCTAACTGACAAAGTAACACTTCGCTTACAGTCTCTGTCTATGTTTGGCTGAGGCTTAAAGTTTCCAAGCATCAGATGCAAACGAACGAATCCAACACATTTGTTGAGGTCTAACATAATTTGCAGAAGCGCGCATTAACATCTGCAGCTGCAAAATCGTTCCTTTCAGCCGCGGCTGGACCGGGAGCTCCTCCGACTAGGTATCTGGAAGGGGCGCTATATATCGCGTTTGCATTCGTTGATTGATATAATATATATATTAGGGTGGTCCACAAAATAAAAATCAAGCTAGAAACCAAACACCCCCTACATTTTTTACACTTGTCATTTGTATCATTCTGAGAAAATGTCAGCTTCCTACTCCAACTGGAAGATGGTGCTCAATGACGTCAAGTTACAACACAGTTGTCGTTATGTAGAAGCATGGGCCTAATGTGTTACAAATTGTGATTACCTTGGCAACCTTCTTATGCAATTATGTAGTTTAGTTCTTCTACTTACTTGTTTATATTTTGAACTTAGAAGGCCTACACAGTTCTTATTACAGATCTTGCTATATTTCCTGTTTATATACAGACATTTAGCTTAAATGTATTTTTATTGACATTTGTACAAAACGTAGGCTTAGGCTACTGTCTATGCAACACAATTCCAGTATTCATGTCTTTGATTGCGTTTCATCAGCATTCTGCAGCAATTCATACGTTCATACATTCAAACATACATACATACATATAATCGTACATGCATGTATACATACATACATACATACATACAAACATACATACATACATACATACATACAAGCATACATAGATATTGCTTACATTCATTCATACACGTACATACATACATGGATACAAACGTGCATATAAAGACATACATACATACATACATACATACATACTACTAAATTACTACCCTCCGTCTCTCTCTGCAATCACTACTCTCAAAAATCACCATCGATTCACCTCGAGATACTCCTCCCACCACTCACGACCGTCCACCCTCACCACCTCGATCATCATTATCTGTCTTCCAACCAACGTCAGAGATTGAAATATCCCATCTGTTACAATCTCCTCCAAATACGCAGTGTGAACTTGACCCTATACCTACCTCCTTACTGAAAGACTGCTCATCTATTCTTGTTCCCATCATCACCAAAATAATCAACCTCTCCTTGTCTGTCTACTGGCAATTTCCCCCTCCTCTTCAAACATTCTTTAGTCACTCCACTTCTCAAGAAACCATCACTTGATAAAGAAATCCTTTCAAACCACCGACCTGTCTCCAACCTGTCATTCATCTCTAAACTAACCGAACGCATAGTCCTGTCTCGGATAAATGATTATCTGACTTCAAACTCACTCCTTAACCCACACCAGTCTGGTTTTACCAAGCTGCACTCAACCGAAACCCTTCTCACTTCCCTCTACAATAAACTTGTTTCTGCCATTTCTCATCAACAAGTCTCCTGTCTGTGCCTCCTTGATATTTCTGCAGCCTTCGACACCATTGACCACAACATATTACTCCAAAGATTGTCTACCTGGTTCGGTTTTACCGACACTGCTCTCCTCTGGATTCAGACCTATCTCTCTTCCCGCTCTTTCTCCGTTAAAACACCAGAAACCTCATCGCAATCATGCCCTCTCACCTGTGGTGTTCCGCAAGGTTCTGTTCTTGGGCCCCTATTGTTCATCCTTTACACTACTCCACTCAGCTCACTCATCAAAGCATCCTCGGTTGACCATCACCTATACGCTGACGACACCCAATTATTCATTTCATTCTCTCCCAGCAGCTTCGCCGACTCCATAGATCATCTCCTCGGCGTGGTAAAACAAATCTCCTCCTGGATGACTTCAAACATGTTGTGCCTCAACCCCTCTAAAACTGAATTCATTCTTATAGACCTCCGTGAGCAACTCAAGAAAATCCCAGATCCATCTATTTCCCTCAGCCTTGACTCTGTATCCACTCACACATTCATAGCAAATTCTCCTGTCCGCAACCTAGGTGTGACGTTTGACCAGAATCTTAGCTTTTCCGATCACATCACCCATCTTTCCCGTTCTTGCTTCATGCACATCCGTGACCTTCGTAGAATCCGCCCTACACTCGACTTCAAAACCTCATCAACAATCGCCACATCAATAGGTCACGCCAAACTAGATTACTGCAATGCTCTCTTTCTCAACATAGATACCACTCAAATTAACCGCCTCCAAGCCATTCAGAATGCCCTCGCCCGTGCTGTGACCAAAACTCCCAAACACCACCACATCACCCCTGTCTTGAAATCACTCCACTGGCTCAAAATTCCTGAACGAATAGAATATAAAGTCCTATCCCTCACCTACAACGCACTTCAATCCTCTCAGCCCTCGTATCTCCGTCAGTTGTTCACGATCCAACCTCTTCGTTCAACCCGTTCATCGTCCACCCTCACACTGCTCCGCCCTTCCGTCACCTCATCGCTTAAATTTGCAAATCGTTCCATAGCCATAACTGTACCGCCTCTTTGGAATAAACTCCCGCCTGTGCTACGACAAATATCCGATCCATCCTACGAACTCACCAAAACCTCACCTCTTGCTATGTGAATAAGCTGGTTCCCGCGACTTCGCTTTTGTGGGCGCTGTAGAAATATCGAGTTTATGATTATGATTACATATATACATGCGTACATAATACACAGAAAGCTAATAAGGTACATGCTGTCAGTAATAGCTGAATTTATACCAGACTGTGCCTTGCTGATTGACTTGGATGGTAAAATCCTTCCTGATATTTCTTGAATCCAAGACATGGACCGCCTACCGGTACTGGTTTCTGGAGGTTGCAAAGATAAGCTACTTGGAATTTTAAATGTTACCTCTGGAACAGGATGTAGCGAAGCCAAGGCTATTTATTATCTGCTAGAAGCATGGAAGTTGACTAAAAAATCATCCCATGAGCTTTGACACTACTTGTGTGAACACTGTTCGCTTCAATGGGCATAATGTTATGGAAAAATGATTTGTTGAGAGCTCCTGTGGTTGGCTTGCAGTCAAAATATCATAAAACTGATCTTAGCCAAGTTTTTCATTTTGTTCAGCGGTCCATCAAGTTTCCCATACATTTCAATTTTCAAGGGAATTAAGACTGCCTGGGAAAATGTGACGCATGACAAATTTCGGGGACTAGCAGACGTCCGATATAGATGCAGTGCTGAAGAAATGAATTTCTGTTACACATACGTCTTGGGACACGATTTGATTGTGCCAAGGCTGATTATTTATACTGTTTCTTTGCAGCAAATATGTTGCTGACACGACATCAGTACTGTTTTTATAATGGTAACTTCGTAATCTTATCATATATTACGATTACAAGACGTTAAGCATATTTTCAAACCAATCGCTCTTCTTGCTCGACCTGGTAAAGGGGAAGGGTCTGTGAGCACCGTCTTCCAGTTGAAGTAGGAAGGTAAAATTTTGCCAAAATGATACAAGTAACAAGTGTAAAAAACTGAGGGGGTGTCGTAAAATTTAGCTTCAACTTCATTTCTTACCATATGACAATGAACCACCCTAATATATATATATATATATATATATATATATATATCTGAGTTTATGAAACATTCAAATGACCTTAGGAAAACCTGGCGAGTAATTAGGTCAATAATCAGTCATTCCAACAACTCCTACCGAGTTGGTCTCTATAAGCCACTCCTTGAAAACCACCCACAGTACTGGTCTTGATGAAATTGATCCATCTATCATGCATTCTATTGTTGAAGATGTAGCTATTCCCCTAACAAATATCTTCAATTGTTCCCTTTCTACCGGTATAGTTCCTTCTGCGCTTAAACTGGCCAAAATTGTACCCATCTTTAAACAAGGCACTCATGAGGATATTACCAACTACAGACCTATATCAATCCTCCCGTATTTTTCCAAGATACTTGAAAAACTTATGTATAATAGACTATACGACTATGTTACCAGAATGAAAATAATATACCCCTCCCAACACGGTTTTCAAGCTGGTCACTCTACATCAATGGTACTTTTGAAGATACAAGACAACATCTCCACTGTAATTGACAATAATGAATTTTCCATAGGTATTTTTTTAGATATTGCCAAGGCATTTGACACTGTCGACCACGGATTGTTATTTGCAAAACTTAAGAATATTGGGATCCGGGGTATAAATCTATGTTGGTTCAAGAGCTATCTTACAAATAGACAACAACTTGTTGTGTGCCAGGGGCGCTTATCTAAACTAAGATTAGTCAAATTCGGTGTTCCTCAGGGATCTATCCTTGGTCCTCTACTCTTTTTGTTATTTATCAATGACCTTCCAAATGCTTCAAATCTTGTAGATTTTATACTTTTCGCCGATGACTCTAATGTATTTACCTCCCACAAAACTTATGAAGGTTTGTTCCAACTAGCGAACCAGGAATTACAGAAAATTGCAGATTGGTTTCAAAGTAACAAGTTATCATTAAATTTAATTAAAACTAGCTACATTCTTTTTTTTCACATAGGAAAAAAACTCCTTCCTTACAGGGCGTAATTCAAGTTGGCAAATTTCTAATTCCCCAAGTAATATCGGTTAAGTTTCTAGGAGTCCACTTGGATGAACACTAACCTGGAATATTCATATATCTCACATAGCCTCAAAGATCTAAAAAATGTGGGTATATTTTATCACGTATCGCGTATATACTACCTATCCCCTTACGGTTAAATCTATACTATTCACTCGTTCATCCCTACTTGTCATATTGCAATATGGTCTGGGCTTCCAATTATGCCTCTAGACTAAAAAGACTTGTCCTTCTGCAAAACAAAGCTGTTAGAATAATCTCAGGGTCGTTTGCTTATGAGTCCACCGCTCAAAGTTTCCATAAATTTAAAATTCCGAAACCTGAACAGATTAAAATTATCCAAGTCTGTGAGTTCATGTTTAAATATAGGTCACATGCGCTGCCACCAACTTTTGATGGTTATTTTCACTCAGCCTCAGAAATCCACCGTTACGAAGTAAGATCTGCTGCAAACTTCAGAGGGATCTCCACTCGCACCAACACACGAAAATTCTCTCTAAAAAACGCTGGCCCTGCATTATGGAATGGTCTCCCGCTCCAACTCAGAAGCGTCCATAGTTTCCTTTTGTTTAAAAGCCAACTACGCATGTATCTCTTCTCTCCGGTTATTTAAGTTTATTCTGTGTGCACGTTAGTTAACTAGTTAAGATTTGTTCTTTGATAACTCATCCTTTGTTTCCTGTCTTTTAAAACAGAGACTTATAGATATTTCCCGACCACCTTATTACTAGCATTACATTACTTTAGGGTGACCCTTGTCAGCGGGGCTTATAAGCCCTTTTAGGACTCCCCCGTTGAACCAACATCATCATTGTTTATCTTGTCTCTTGTCAAACCTGTTGTTCAACTGGTTTCAATAAAAGCGTGGTTATGGTTATATATATATGGATATATATATAACTATATATATATATATATATAATTATATATATATATATATATTTGTATGTGTGTGTTGTACAGAATGTGCTCTAGATAGCACAGATTTTCGTGTACAAATATAACACAGTAGAGTGTATCTAGTGATAAAGTAGTGTGCAATAAAAATAATAAATATATGCTGGAGTCTGATAAACATTAATGTAGCCCTGATGTATGTAAGCATAAAAATATATGTGACGTGACAAAAAATAAACATCCGGTTGTTTGGAAGGTTGAATTGCTACTAAACATGAAGTATTAGATCCTAAAGTCAATGAATCCAGCTATATTCTAGATATTCTATCTATTCTATCACACAGGGTAATGTAAATATAATATAAATTAATTCGTTTGAATGTTTTAACAGTTTTAACAATCCTAGAATTTTTGTACTAGCATTATGCAAAAGAGTTCTGATCGCTAGAGGCGTATGATTTACACCAAAAATGCCCTGCTGTATTATGTCGAATTGCATATGGGTAGGCCTTTTATACCTACACCTTCCATGAAGGCCAAATTAAAAATGTCCGTCACGGTTGCATATCTATTACATATAATAGCTTTATTGCCTATGTTTGAGCATTGTCAATGTGCAGGACCTAAATCTTGATTTTTAAATGTTTTGATTGTTAATTTTCACTCTGATTCAAAACTTCAGTGGTTGAGATGTATCCCGTGTAAACATACAGTTAAATGACAACTTGTGACAACTTTAATTTCTACAACTGTATCGAGCAGTATTTTGTGGTTTAATCAGAAACGGCTCTTTTTTTCAACATTTCCAAGATAGACGCTTTGACTTTACTGTAATGTTATAGGTCTATATAAAAGTTAATCTCGTTTCTTAGGAAACGCTAAAATCAATTTACTGAGACAGGACTATAGTGCCAAACTTATTCTGGTGATAAAATTGTTAAGAAAAAGCACATATAGGCCTATAGCTTTTGCTTGAAATGTATTTATAAACAGTTTAAAAGAGTCGACAGAACAAAAACTTAAGGCCAATAAATAAGAAAGCGCTGAAACATCGGAAGAAAAAAAATGACTCTGAAAATTATCATGAATTTCACTGCACATCAAGAGTGACGTCTAAGATATCTGTTAATGAAAATTTAGGCCTATTCATTAATAGTTCTTATGTGAGCCAAAAATAAGATTCATTATAAAAACACTTGAACGATTGTAAAACATTAAATCAAGGCGTTTGGATTCTAACTGATATATTTTAAGAGTGCTGGCCGAACCAAAGTTTATCAGCTGATATTATTCGGATCGACGGAATTTGGACCCAGCATAATGACTGCTTGGTTTATGAAGTGACTGCTTCGGGTTGGAATGACACTGTTGAATTTTGCCTCCGTACGGGATGTGCTAGGTGCTAGTGGTAATGCCCGTCATGGTGCAGTCGATTATAGACCTCAGACGGAGACATCTGGGGATGGTTGCAGAGATATTTTGTGATACTGCTATAGAATTGATTTGTGAATAAAGTATATTATATTTCACAGATTGCGCTCTGTGGCACACTGATCCATTTGTGCAAATAAAACATAGTAAAGTGTATTTAGTGCCAGAGTAAAGTGTAATACAATAATAAATAATTGATTGATATGATGAAGATAGTCATGCCAGACGTGACTGAAAGGTAATCCGGTTGTTTGGAACTTTGAATTGCTACTTAGAATGAAGTATTAAATCATAGAAAATGTCACTCTATAAAGTTATACATTTTATTTCAGGCAATAAAGTAATGTTTCCATTACACTGGACAACAAATTTTAACTTTTTTTTTGCCCCCGAATTTTTTTAGATGTCTTATATAGAATTTGGCACGCTGAATCCAGTGGTGTTCTCAGAAATTTTGTGTCAGTTAAGGTTATTGAGAAAAATGGTTCGCAAGATTTTAAAAGAAATGCGGAAATTTACTTAATGCATACATTTACAATGTACTTGTCATTTATTTTTTGGACATTTTAAAACTGAACAACCCCTGATTTGCGTTTGTATTCAATGTCAGAAGCCTGTCTGATCAATGTCAAGCAGTAATTAGACAGCATACTAGTGTTCCACACACCCTGGAGTCGTTTTTCCATTGTGGCAATGTCCTGCTGAAATCGTTCGCCATGTTAACGACGTTAACTTTCTCGGCAATAACAAATCACCAAATTATATTCAGTTGGTTGAAAAGATAGTTCACGCATTGCATCTGATGGATGTTACTAAATATACGTTTATTTCATTCCCGTCTGGATTTTTCCCAGCAAATCTTCGTGATGTCAGCGATTAACTCAATATTGTTCAGGAGTTCGTCAAAGCGACTGTCATTCATCAGTTCTCTTATCTGTGGACCAGCAAATATGCCTTCTCGTTATCTTAGCTTCACCTATGCGAGGAAGCTTGTCTCTAAAGATTTTTGAACCCCTTCCCTTCTTTGTTCAATGCCTTGACAAAGTACTTCACTAGTCCAATCTTGATGTGAGGAGGTGGCAAGGAAATCTTACTGGGTTCAACAAGTGGTTCGTGATGAACTTTCCTTTGGCATGGTAACAAATGTTTGCGACGTGGCCAGTGGGTAGCTGGAATCTATTACACGACTGTCTCACTCAGAAATGAAAGAATAATACTTCGTATACCCTAGCTGCATCCAACAAGGAGCTGAAGAAGTGGTACAAGTTTCAAATCACCAAATAGATAACAGTAATGCCTACTGACTGGATAGATGACAGTAACGGCTTTAGTTCCTTGTGCCAGCAGATTCCATCCCTGAAGCCGAGAGCCCAGCAATTCCCCTTGACACCTTCAACGAATTTCAGTCCCTGACTAGGTCATTAAATTTTAGCTCACGTTGAGTTATCAAATGATGCTCACGGCACTGCAGTGGTTGGACATCAGGATCAATACAGTCTTCTGTTTCCTTTGTCACAGTTTCACCAACGTCTCCGATGGTCAAAACAGCCTGTGGATTGGGTAGGCCTACAGGAAGGCTATCATCATGTGGTAGTGGTCTTAGTGCCGATGGAAGATTAGGATATTCAATTGGCCTCTTGCTTTTGGAGGAATGGCCCAAAACATTTGTCAAAAAGAAATAACAGTTTGAAACATGATTTTTAGCTCCCTTCATGTCATTGGAATAGCAAACGGCATAGACGGCCGAGAACCAGTAATACATGCTATGAGATTGACTGCGCAAGATGTGCAACAAATTTGAGGTATCCAACCTTTATCCTGGTCGCCAACCTTATATTCAAAGTACAATTCATATGCTTTCTGAACAAGGGAGTTATCGCCTTCTTTTGAAATTTTTAAGTGAACTCGTTGTAGCACAACGGCTGTTGGCGCATACATTAGGGTGGTTCTTAAAAATAAAAGTGTGAAACTAATGTTCACCAAGGTTCAATTTGGTTCCATTCCATCCAGAAACATCACACAAAAAGTTGTATGAAAAAATTTTAATATTTAGGACTGCCACAACACCATCAAAGTTTCACCCTTTATCAAATATACATGTAGGAGCACTCGAACAGTAAGCATAATAGTTGTAATCAAAAATGAAAAGTGAACACTTAAACCAGGAATAAATTCAACTGCCTGTAGTAGGTCCAGATTACAGCACAATTACATTTATTTCATGCTTGGTTACTAGTGATTACACTGATTAGTGAGTAAAATTATTTATTAGAGTTATTATTATTATTGAGGAAATAGTAAAAAGTTAATAACTTCTACAAATATGGGCATATTCTGAAAATTAACACATCATTTTATTCAGTTTTAAGAGCTCTTTCTAGCGGTATATTGAATGGCAGTTAATTAGTTTTCAATTAGAATATTGTATAAGAAAACCTACAATTTTCTCGAAAAACGCTTTGTCTCGTAACTTTGGCCCTCTGGTGGGGGCGGAAGACATTAATATTTTTCTTAAGTTTTGAACAGTGTTTGATCCATGCCATTAGGCAACTTTTGGTTACTATTACTTTTCGAATTTCTAATTTTTGCTTATTTTCCACTCCACCCTTTTGTGTATGCTTGTTCGAATAGATTTGTGGTTATCGGTCTCAGGAACTCACGGATCAAATACCACTAAAATGCCAATAAAAATTAATAATAAACAATCAACGAGAACATAAACATTGTAGAAATTATTTTTAAGTTGTGCTTAAGTAAAATCATCCAGCTTTTCTGTTGAAAACTAAACATAGGTCCAAAAATGCGAATCAAATACTTATACTCGAAATGACGAAAATTATCTGTAAAAGTCAAACTTTCAAAGACGTTGTGGCAGTCCTAGATTTTGTTCAATCCTGATAATTTTTGGGCTACATTACTTCTAAACCAATTGGCACGGAATGCCGGGTTGGCGAAAGTAAACAACTGAAGTTGAAAATTTTCCATTAGAGATGCAACCACCCTAGCATACATGTATACGTTACATTTCGAACTCAACTTGCTACTCTAACGTTTGAAAAACAGAAAAAATTCCCATAATGGTGAACCCATATATTTATTCTTAAGTATGCCTCATGCTATTTATGCCCGTTGATTATCAACATACGTATAAACTACATCAACGCGTCTGTGTATATATACCTCCTTGTATAGCCTGTCCTGCCAACATCTTTCATGACTAAGCATGCTGGGCATGCACAGGCATGCCTAAGTCTTACATTTACATTGCAACCTGCACTGAGTGCATGTCCAGGCATGCCTGGAATACACAAAACACTGCACCTTTTGGGCAGCATATAAGAAGACTGAAAATGTGAAAAAATCCAAAATGGGTTATATAAAAAAATCTATACGTGATAGGAAATTTTCAAGGTCATTTTCGTGATCAGCAGCCAAAAATAGATAAGGTACACCCAACAGTTTTCAGGAGGCAAAACCTCTGTTGTCCAGTGTTATCAGTAGACTCGCGTGAATGTTTTAGAGTGTGAATATGAGTCAGCACTAGGAGAAAATATCATAGGAAACTTGCACTAATATGAACTAACCTGCATACACACTGTTTGCATTGCCTCCACCACAGATTTGACTATCATTACCATCACACTTCATATTACAGCTGGATTCAGGTAATTGACGGTATCTAGCGTAGGAATTTCCACAGTAACATTGGTAACTGTACTACAAAGATCAATTTAAAATTAGGTTGTAATTGTATTAAGAACTGTGCATAGCACCACTTAAAAATCGGTGGGCTATTTATGTTCTCTACGCTAATCAAAGCTATTTTACAGTGACTACGAATGAAAACTTCATCAAGTGCTCAGATAATTAGAAAATTCGCCAATGCCGGATTATAACGCGTAGAACCTAAACAATAATAGTTGATTGTGTTAAGAAGGATCGCATGCATGGTATCAAAAGATGAAGAACGAAGACAGGCTATGTGGTTCGCTTCCGAGGACACAACACTGCCAGCATTTTCCTGAGCATTGGTCGGGACTCATTTCGGCTCTCCACATGTCCTATATGAAAATATAGGTCCTTTATGGACTCCATTATTTTGGGCATCCTGGCAGGGAAGGTTGTCTGAACGTCCAGCAGCCTCCGCAGATGGAAGAAACATAAGCGTCCGATTAGTTCTCAAACCAGAAGATCTGTGCAGCTCGACATTCATCAACGGCAGGCCAACTGGACGTGATTTGTGGATAGCACGACTCCAGACTCTGCCATTCCTGTACTGAGTTCCAGATATTCAGTTTTCACATGGCATACATAGGCCTAGGTGCGAGGCTCAGTGCTATACGGGAGATATTCTATCGCCCTTTTACAGATAAAACAGTAGAATTGGCACTGGTGACAAACACCGAAATAGGCCTAAAAGGCGAGAAATGTTTCCCGAAACTGGATCGCAGGAATACACAACAATCATCGAGTAAATTCTGCGTTGGATCAAGAATTTGAAAATCAGCGTCTATTTTCACAATAACCATCATCATTAGTAATTCATTGATCGATCCTAAATGCAATATTTTAAATGATATGCAACTGACCAGGATATAAGAGACACGCTCAAACAGTGACATGTTTATTCTTAATTACAGTTGCCAATAAACATCGACGAGTGCAAATTTATGAATAACTCTTAGGCAACGATACTAACGCCTTGCAAAAGATGTTACTAAATTGTCCAAAATATATAAATACACACGAAACGTGAACTTCCACTTCACACCAAAGGCTTTCAGAGAAGTAAGCATAATTATATTATCAGGTTATCATCCATCAAGATCAGCAGCAATTACTGTAATGATTTAACTGTGTAGCTGGGGTTGCCATCTGAGTTACTAGATAAGATTCTTCATTTCAAGATTTATAATATCAAAGTTTCTGGAATCAAAATACAGATTGATCAAACGTTTCTGAGTTTCTTTGGATGTCGGGCAAAAGCTGGGATATAGCCCGACAATAACTCTTTCCAAATACAGCAAAGTAATTCAAATCAGACTTGTATTGAAACATACCTCTACAGTCTACACCACCGCGCCCCACAGGGCGCGGTGGTGTAGAGGTATGTTAGGTCCCTTGCAGCCGGAGAGTTGCGGGTTCGAATCCACCTCAAGGGGTATATTCGGTGCCCTACAGCCGGATAGTTGCGGGTTCGAATCCACCTCAAGCCGCCGCGTAGGGACCCTGGGCAAGTCCTTCACTCGCAATTGCTCATGCGATTCGGCGTGAAACTCCGATTCAGTGTCCGGGCTGTAATCGGGAGCGCCTCTGAGTAGAAATCTTGAAGGGCGCTATATAAATATCTGAAATGAATGAATGAATGAATGCGCTTCTAGAGCCAAAATGAAAATATGAGTCGACACCTCGTCAGAAAATTATTATTCAGGTTACCTGTAGTCCAGCATAAGTGTAGTTATGGAAACCACATTGTCTTATACAGGAGTCTATCGTATTGTTTCGTGCACCATGCCACTTGAATTCTTGTTCCATTGCTCTTATAGTGTTTTCGTCTCTGTAGCATCCAATGTACCGGCGTAAAAACGAATTCGCTATTAAATTAAAACCAGAATTCATCTGTAGGCCTACTATAAGTCTGAAAGTTTGGCCTTCCTGGTGTCCCAATAAAGGGTCGTGAAAGTAATGCTCTAGTGTTATGAAACATTTTACAGAACCTTCTTATAAGAATTTGCAGGTCAACGCGACTATTGCAGCTCGAAATTTACTTTAAATGCCGGTATATGGACATTTTAAATTTCGAAGTGATGACTACCGTTGCAAAATTACGCCGCCATTTCTGAGTTCTCATAACGTCGTACGATAGAGCATTCGCAATGTATTTCGGGATTTCTCCGACAAGCCAAAGACGTCATCGAGCTATTTTGGAAAGAGATGCTTATGTTGCGTTGCGCCTGTCTCATGAATAGCGAATTAACCGCTACTCCCGCATAGGCCAGATTTAAGCCATGAATAGGAGTTAGTCATATCTCATGAATCCCGCCCCACACAAATCAAGCGGGAACGATATATAAAGGTAGAGATAACCCGTGCGAAGCCGAGTAGGAAAGTGTAGTATATAATAGCCTAAAATCAGGTCATTCATCATATCTTTATATTTGTCTCCGAATGGGTTAACTTCAATATAACTAGAGAATTGCTGGCAAATAACTGTAAACAAATGCATCCCAGGACGCTGGATATCACCGTTCGTAGCATCCGTGTATTTTAGGCCCCAATCTTTAACTCTCCAATTTTGCAAAGGCATACAGTATGTGTTAACAGTAAACAAAACGTTTACTTTACACAATTTTAACCCAAGCATAAAATTATGGTATAAAAATATGCTTGAGAGACACAACTGGAGCATATTATTATGCAGGGTTATAATGTTTAATTGGCGATGTAGGTTTTGCCTTATCGACTGTATCAAGGACATCATATAAATCTGCTGCAGCTATGTTTAGCGCAGTGATGGTGCACCTGTATAAACAGCGTAGATAGGCGTTCCGTCCGCTGTATTCTTTCCGCCACAGTATTGCAGTTTATTTCCAGCGCAAGGAACTTGACATTCACCGTCTGGTAAAATCTGGCCATAGTCATCTCCACAGAAACATGTAACACCACCCTTCAACATCAATAGCATCTCAATTATGAATGGTTTACTAAATGAGTACCGGTAATTGAGTTTGTTGTGAGATTTAAAATGTGAGTCATACAGTAAAAAATATTTTGGACACTGCGGTATCTATCTATCTATTCTATTGAGCTGTTTAAGTATCATTCAGATGAGGCGATAAAAACAGTCATGAAGAAATACCTGAATCACTGAGTATGTCCTATTTAGTTGTCTGCAATTCAGTATGCAGAATTCAATGGTCAATGTATCGCTTGTTGGCAGCTCTACCACTGCATGCTGGGTAGTGTTTCCCTTGTAGCAGCCAACGTAGTGAAGATGAGCTATTTTTAATGACACAAGCCATGTATAAATAAGAAAATCGCCAACAATGTTTTGGTTAATATGAAGTTTTGCTTTTATACGAAGATTTTGATGGCTCTTTGTGAATAAATCCCTAACGCCAATGTAATTTATGTAATCGAATACTTGTTGTTGCGCCTTTTGAGTACCTCGCAAAATTAATGGTAAATATTAATAAGAATAATTATATATTAATTATTTCGAGCATAAGCAAAACAATGTATAGAAGACTCTCACAAATTAAGCTCAATCAATGAATTCCCATCTCTAGTTAACAGATTGCACCATGTTCAGAGTCTCTGGACCAAGTTGTGTCGACTGTGTGGAGCGAAGATGGGCGGCTGCGTTCTCAAAACACGTTACACCTCTGTCAAGCAGTTCCTCACTGGTAAAAGATGACGCACGTTCAGCTATCCCTCGAACCACTGCGCGCACGTAGAAGAGGCATTTGTCTCTTGTCGGTCGGTAAATCGAAGCGCTGCCAGTGACTAAAGGTCAAGGTCACTCCCAAAACCCACGTCGTTTCTCCTCCGTCGAGACTAAAATTACCCGGCTGCAGACGCTTAGGCTTTCTTCCGATTTCATACCCATCCCTTCCCATGGAGTGACGTATCAGACGTAGGCCAAGACGAAAAGCGAATGAAATACCGTCAAACGTACAGAATCCGCGGCAGAAACGGCGGTTAAGGGCGTTGCGGAAATTTAGGCCCAGTAAATATCAATATGTTAGAAATTACTGAGCGAATTAGAAATTACTAAGGAAATGCGTCACAGTTCTGCACATAAAATCATCATTCCCCAATATATTACTATTTTGCGCAGTTCTCGGCTATGACGCACATTAAATTGCATTAAACACTAAACTTCAGTCCAATTAACAAACATTTCGCATACGGTAGGACCTACGTTGCTATAATCAATAACAAAGACTCACACAATCTTCATTCCTGAATTACTATTTTACGCATCTCTCGGTAAACAAGTTATGACGCGCATTACAGTGCATTAAATATTAAACTTCTGTCCAATTAACAAACATTTCGCATACGTTGCTTCCATCAATAACAAAGACTCAAAAATAACTTGTAGTTCTTAGCACGAGCTTATCTTTAACAATATTATACAAGATAAATTTAAACAAAACTTTTTAGTATGACTCTGAGAGTAGAATTTTCAGTAATCTTAGCATAAAGAATTAGGATAATTAGGCCTACATGTTCAAGTCAACCGAAAAAGCTTATGAATAATTATGTCCTTCAACAGAATTTATTCATTGATTGAATTGAATTTATAAATTTCGTTTATAATCTAACTTGGTCTGCATGTATTGTTGTCTCTGTAGTATCCGTCTTTGCATCGACACATTGACAAGTTTTTGTTGTCTCTGTATAATCCGTCTTTACATCGACACACTGACAAGTTTGCAAAACCTAAGTCAACGATTTCGCATTTTTCGTCAGGTTCACAATCACCATTGTTGTTTCCACAATCTATAAAATTAGGATTAAACACAACACAAAGTAACTCTACTAGATTCTGTACATAACGCCATAAAATCAAACATGGTAGACAGGCATTATAATGTGTTCAATAATACTGTCTTTCAGAGCTGATAGCATTACTGCTTTTAGAAAATAAAGATGCAAATTTTAACACTTCAAAAGCAGCCCAAAGAATATAATTATAATATGGGCCTATAAGGATAAATGAAAAAGTGAAATGACCGCTAAATCAAAGCTAATTAAGCCGAAACTAATACCGATCAAGTACGGTATTGTGTTAAATGTCATAATTATAATATGACCTTTAGAGGCGTTTGTTTGACATGTGGTGCACTTTATATATTATTTATCATTACTTATACAAATGAATTGCGCCGAAATTACACTTGATTCACGAGTGGCTATATGGGTATATTTCACAACCGGAGGCAAATTAGATATATTTTCAATTCAATTCAATTCAATTTTTCAATATTTCCGTCTTCTCCTTTGGGCGGCTTACACAAAGTGTAAAATTATAATTTATAATTTTTAAATACATCATAGGGCATAAGTTAGTAATAATTATTTCTGTTACATTATTTAGATGATTAGTATGAGAAAAAAATCATAAAGTCCAATTTTAACCCGAAATTGCATTGTCCTTTCTAATGGTGAGTCAATTCAACGTTACGTTAGGGTAATAGTTGAAGCGCTCAACTGATGTTTCATAATTTTTAGATCACTAACTTAAATATATCCTAATTATCCTATGCTTCACATGGTTTTTATTAACTTATTAATGAACTAAATAACTAAAAAATAAATTAAACTCTCTGTCTTCAAATATTGCTTACAACTCCGTTACGAATGGGTTTCTACCATCTGTGGAATACATTGAAAACTAATTTTTTTTAAATTGACATCTTCGATAGCAGGGAACATTTCTTCATTGATTTTACCAAAAAAATCAATATGGATGTTTGCTTCTGTTGACAATTTGCGGAAATTTATCCGGTAATGTTATAGCATAAAAAAAGATATACAACTCCGTAACTGTAGGCTAATACTGGCATTTTACGTATGCATAATTTTTTTTCTTTCAAAAATAATATTGAAACTGACAGCCTGGCCACTATAAACTGACTTTTTTATATCTCAACTCGTCTGGTAAGCGTGGGGACCTAATTATGAATATTTTACAACTCCATTACTACAACTCCGTTATTTTATTTTTCTATTAAAATGAATTTATTTCATGGTAAATGTAGATAATTTATCGTCATAATAACTTAGGTTGCTGTGTAATCATTTAGTACACGCTTAATACTAATTAATCACTAATTATAAACAGAGCGGTATAGTGTAATGTGCTTTTATTAAGTAACGGAGTTATAAATATTTAGGAATCAAAGTTGTATGTGTTTCAAATAGGCATAGTAAAAAAAAGTAAAATGAAAAACTAGGCCAAATCTGTCAAATTTAAGCTCTGCTCAATATTAAGTATGCTTCAGCACTGCAAGTAAAATATTTGTGTAAGAATTTTTTTTAAAAGACTTTTTCTCTAATTCTATTTCTGAATTTGCCTCCGGTTGTGAAATATACCCATATACAGACGTGTAGGCCTATATCGTTTTATTCTTAATTGAACGTGAAGAGATTTTGTAGATGGGAAGATTCAGTAAATAAAGAGTAAATTTTCTCAGATTTAAATTCTCAGTTTCATTTCAGATTTCAGTATTCAGATTAAGTTTCAATTTTCGTAATCTGAATTATATAGGCCTATGTTACAGGCAATGTGTAAAATCAGGGATTTTGTAAAATGCCTGAAAGTTTTTGGCAATTTGTAAAATCCCCAATTTGTAAAATCCCCAATTCACTCAGGCACTCTACAAAATCCCTGAAAAAAAGAGATTTAGTAAAATCCCTGAAATCTGATTATGAAAATTTGACAGAGCGCGTTAAGGCACTCTTCTCCAAAAAGCTTTGCTTTAAATTCCCTGCTAGTGTTTCTATAATTGAATGAGAGATTTCGCCAAAAAGATGTATGGTATGGAAGTTGTTACGCAGAGATTTATTAAATTAGGCCTATGGCATTTGAACTAGACAACATGTTTGAAAAATGTCTTACATTATATGTTTGCTCAAATTTATTGCAGCCTTCAATGTTCTTTATTATAAAAGATAGATTGTAACTGTAGAGCTGCCAACATTTTGAGTCTGGCTTTAGAAAAGTGTGGACGCAAAGGCAAGGTCAGAAAGCCGGAAAAGCTTTCACACGCTTTAAAAAACAGAAAAATAGTTTTGCCACAAACTACCCTCGTCAACGTTCGACGACAGCTGCATTTTCAAAGTGAAAAAGTAGCAAGAGCTTTTGAAGAAACCTCACTTTTAAGATCTATTTTAAGATCTATTAAAAGTCAATACTCAACCACTTCTGATTTGGTTGACAATTATGAATGAAATAGTAGAAGTTGCTAATTAATTAGTTGTGGCACTCAGTCAACAGCCAATAATTTACATATCTGTTAGGCTACCGTATTGGTGTAGTGGCGTACGGAGCGACGACCCAAAATGCCGCGCCGCGCACTTAATTTGGCAAATTTTCTTTATTACTTCCGCTAAAATTTTCTGATGACTTTTTTTTTTCCCCTCTTATACTATCATTGTCAGAAGCCGCCCTGTCCTCCTCCGCCCGTGCCGCCCCCTCATTACGCCACTGTATGCTATTTACTGGATTATTTTTCTTCCTTTCCTTCCTTCTTTGTCTGCTTTTATTACTTTCTCTTATACTTTTTCAATTTTTTCCTACATTCACTCCTTTTATTTTTCTTCAACCCTATTTTGCTGCCCCTGCTCAAGTTCCGCCCGGGGCGACTCGCCCCCCTCGGTACGCCACTGAGTGACCTCTAAATGTGGAATGTTCAATTGTTTGTTTCAAATTAAATTTTTTCAATGAATTTGCTTAAACATTATTTTTTTTAAACATTGTATTCTATCTGTAAATATATGTGGAACAGCAACAGTGAATGACTATTATAATTTCAATAACAAAATCTAGTTAGAGTTAAATTTTTATAGCCTTCAATTTTATTTTTTACAATAATTTTTTACTAATTGATGTTCAAATTGAAATTGTTATTCAAGTTCAAGTTGTTCAAGTTAAAACAAAGGCAGTTAATAACAATATTAGTTATAAAGAGCAATCCTTATTACCATTTCACGCTGAATAAAAGTGATAAGCCCAAACGCAGTAATGTGATTTGGCTAGCTCAATTCCCATGAAAATGGGAATTTCATGCTGAGCCAAAACACAGTACAAATGATTTTTTAGTATTTTGATCGACAATCATTAATATTATAACAATTTTATTTCAACAATAAAATAGCACACAATTTAATACATTTTATGGTGTAAACAGTTTTTCGATTGAATAGATAAATTCCGAGATTTTTCGAATAAACTTTCAAATCAACTTTGTGCAAAATATTGGTTTTCCGAGTTACTGTGTTTTGGCTTTTGAGCCTTTGAGGGCTGTATATACGCCTATGAAAGTCATTTTCTGTTATGCTATGAAACCCATTTCAGCTCAGTAGATGGCGCTGCTAAAATCGTATACGTTGTGAAGGTCATAATAAATAAACTCATTTCATTTCAGTAGGTGGCGCTGCGGCCCTCGGGCTGATTTAAAGTGGAAGACACATTTCAAATGTTATCACCGTCTTAGGACGGGAAGACCTCCTGTGGAAAGTCTACGATTGACTGAATTTAAACTGTGATAGTCTAATCATTGCATGAAGTTGCATTTTATCTCAGGCGCGTGATCATAGGACACAGACTAAATGGTACATGTAAACATACGGACTTACGGACTGATCTTCTGGATGTTGACCTGATTACGGACTGTTTTGATGTGCCATCGGTTGATGCCTTGTGCATTAGACACCGGCGCAATAGAAGTTGCTAATTACAATTACAATTACAATTACATATATATATATATATATATATATATATATATATATATTTTATATATATATATATATATATATATAATTTTATATATATATAAATATATATAATTTTATTCGTTTATTGAGAAAAACAATCTGACAAAAACGCAGAAATACTTACATGAGTGATAATGGATAATTAAAGTCAATTAGAAAATGTTAGAATAAACTAGTAAATATTTTTATTTAAAGTTCAGGGAATAAATTGAGAGTGGTTTTTGGAAGTTCAGCAGTGGTAGTGGCTTTGGTTACATTATGGATGGATGAGGAAGAATGGCCATGGGTTTTGAGTTTTCTGATGCATAAAAAGAGGAGGAGCAAGTTGCTGTGAGGTGGTCGATATGGGCTGTGAGTTTGAGATTATCTTGAAGGATGTCACCCAGTATTTTCAAAGTTTTAACTCGGGTAATACTAGGAAACGGAGGAGGAGGGTCAAATTGGTGTCGAAGGCGGAAAATGATCATTTCTTTAGATTTAGAGTTATTTAAGGTAAGGTTATTGGCAGAAGCCCAGGTCGAGATTAAATGCAGTTCAGATGGAATAGTATGAGCTATAGGAAGATTTTACAACTTAAAAATTAGAGGTGACAAACTTAAAAATTAGAGCCGTTGACCACAATGAAATTTTAACAACTTTAGAGTAAGTGATTTTGATTTTGTTTAGGAATTGTTATTTCTATAGTGAAATATGTTAATGTTTAAGTAGTAGTAGATTTCGTTTATTATTAAGATACAAAGTTGACATACCGCAACTTGTTTACATGAGATAATGAAAGTAATGAAATTAAAAACTATAAGTTTATGCCTATAGCCAGGATTGAGAGTTAAAACTTAACATCCCGAATGGTACGATATAGAACCCTAGAGATGAAATTGTGGTCATCTTTTTTTGGGAGTTCATATTCATGAGGTCTAGGGCGCAGAGCATAAGGCCTACAAACGGTCGGAGGAAAGAGGCCTCTAAGCACATGTTGTGAGTTCCGGTTGACCGCAAGCAGGAGTTTGACATCTGCTTCTTCCATCATTCGGTCTAAATCCTGTTGTTGAGGAGGAAGGTATCCCAGTCGTTTGGCCCTTTGCAGGAAACGTTGGAGTTTTAGTCGGTCACTTGCGGTGGTGAATCCCCACCAAGCAGGGGAGGCATAGAGAAGGCGAGAGATGGTAGTTGCACGTGCAACTTCATGGAGCGCTGTCGGAGGGAGACCGTGTGCCCTGAGGACTCTGAGAGCGTGGAGCGAACCAGAGCATGCACTTAGAATCCTGTTGACATGGGAAGAAGCACTGAGATCGTTTGTAATTGTCACTCCGAGCATGAGCATTGATGTTACTCTCACGATTCCTAAGGTAGGTGGGTCAGATGTTCCTTTGACACGTCGACGGTGGATGATCATTTCCTGGGATTTGCTCTCGTTCAGTCGTAGATTGTTCCTCACGGCCCATTCCGATACATTTTCCAACTCCTGCGGAGTGGAACTCCTCATGGAGGCACCTATAATTAAATAAGTGTCATCCGCATACTTTCTGATCAAGTTCTGAGGATTGACTGGGTGCAAATCCGAGTACTTGTTTTTGTTGATGAGATCGTTTTTTATGGGCTACCAGAGACTAAGCGGTGTGCTTACCCGTGTAGGTAAATGTAACTGACATTTGAGGAACTTTAGAGCAAGTGATTTTATTTTGTTTAGGAATTATTTCTGGACTGAAACATGTTAATGATTTGATGAACGACTCTGAGTAGTTGAAAGGAAATGATTTAATTAGGTCGACTTAATTTTCTGAAATTATTGTGAAATCATTTTTTTTCTGTGCAAAAGAAAGTATTCAAATAAAATGTAACTGTAGTTGATAGTTCCGTCCTATAAGAGTTCAGAAGTGCACATACGACTATATGACAGAACTTCGATGGCTCTGAGCAATTGTGTGTGAAGTCTACCTATGCACAGTTAACATAGCTTTCTCTCGAAGAATTTGTTGATGAGGTCGTGCTTTATGGGCTATCAAAGACTTAGCGGTGCACTGTGCTTACCTGTGCACTGTGTGCAACTGACATTTACATGGTGCATTTCAAAATTCCCTCATTGAACCTTAAAAAATTCTGTTGATATGATAAGTCGATGGCAATGAGATCACAGTCCAATTATTAAATGTTGCAAATTGGCTTTGTTCTGTTAGCCCTTAAAACGCATGTCCTCATAAGTGTAGCACTGTAGCTTCATTAAATGCGACGTGCTGAAATCGTATTAAAGCTAGATAAGCAATGATTGAGATTCGAACCAAATACCTCTAACAATACACGCAGATCCCGTCCATCCTGGTTTACAGACGCTCGGCGCTGAATTGAGACAAGAACCGTTGAATCGACACGGTTGTCCGTTACAATGGCATCGGTTAACGCAGGTTCGTCCATAGAAGTCCACGGGACAAACTGAAAAACAGGTCCACAAGTAATATATTTATCTGCGGTGCATCATTTAATTCTTACAGTATTATAATATGGAATTTGCTTTTATTACTATGGAAGATAACCTAGCGATGAGGAATTAGCTAGAACTGGGAAAAAGAAGAACAGAGGAAGCATGCTGACTGATTTAATAATAAACATTATTCTGAATAAAGAGGTGACAAACGTGTAATAAACAAATGTAAATTAAATGAGTACATACGAAAATAATGTAAGAACCAGCAACGATGCTTCCAGAGCCTCCGACTGTCAAGAATCTGAATCCCCAAAATTGCCCGTGAATCTATCTTTAACTTTTCCCTAGGAGTCCGAAGTTCCGTGACTCGCCACTGCACCATACCCGAGTTGCGTAAAGTGGAAAAGCAATTTGTCAACTTTGGACCAGCCAATTATTTGAGACACCCTTGCTCATCAATGAACCCACCGATAATAGCATAATATGAATTATGAAATAGCCTGCGTCTATAGGGCCTACTAGAGCAAAACCGCCCCTTTTGTAAACCTGACCGCTTATGATGTGCCTTAGGGCTTATGATGTGCCTTAGGGCCTACATGAGCTAATCCTTTAGCGCCATTATAATAATTATTATAATTCATATATGCATTCCTTGCATTTGTTACCGCTTACCGTGCAAAGAATTGGTTTAAAATCCAATTCATCTTAAGTTTAAATGCAGTTTCCCGCATATAAATCAGCCGACCTCTTTTTGTTCATTAACTAATTTTCAGGAACAATAGTTTGACATTGATTATCGTAAGATGACTCTTCTGTAGCTAGCATCAAACAGCCCAGCTATTTCGGCGATTGGTCTGAAACTATGTAGTCCAATGTTAGTTCTCTGTGCTTCGTCATGTCATTGAGGCAATCCATCTCTAATCATCAATTTCATCCGTATTAACGTATTAACGTACTTACCCTGGATATGTTTCTGTCTTGTCCAACGCATGGCATACAATTATGAACAATAGCGTCTACTTACGATTGGAGCATGTGGTTACGAGTAGGGCGTTCGAGAAGAATTGGATTATATCAGAATACTAAAAGTAGGGGGGGGTTGATTAATTTAGTTCCTTTTCACGTTTCAACAGATATTAATCGCCGCCGAAAAACTAGGAAGCGATGAGTTGTTTATTATTATATCTTTGAAAGTATTTAGCTTGAAGTCATAGGCCTAAGTTTAAATTTAACTAATTTTCAACATCGTGAAACTTCCATACATTTTAAAGTGAGTAATGCTTAAACCTCTGTGTTCATTAGTAGGCTACATATCAAACGCATGCTGATTTGTTGGCCTCTATTGTTGCAGTAGTAGGTTAGTCACTTGTTTTTGCCGCATATGAAGCTTGGGTGCCTCAAAAAGAGCTGCAGTCGTTGCCATAGAATATCGACATATCGGATGATTATGCATGTGCCTTGTAGGCCTACATGTAGCATGAAGCAGGTACGCTGAGCTACAGGAAGTCACTAAATGAAGAATAAGATATTGGCCTTACATTTTAACATCGAGAGTGTACTAAAAGTGAAGGGAAAACCAATGCAGCTCGCAGTTAAAGTGTTAAACCTAAAAGAATAAATTTAGTTTGTTAGCGGCCTTCTAAAGTTTTTAACTGATCGAGTTTCAAAGAGTAGTTGCACCCGATTTTTCAGTGTAGCTCTAACTCGAGAAAAGACTCTGATTTTAATTATTTAAATCAACAGGTACATCCCACCGCTGCACCCACCAATGGCTAGCAGCCTGGGGTGCCTGAAGACCAACACCTCATCATCATCATCATCATCATCATCATCATCATCATCATCATCATCATCATCATCATCATCATCATCATAATAATAATAATAATAATAATATTATTATTATTATTATTATTATTATTATTATTATTATTATTATTATTATTATTATTATTATTATTAAATTTGTAACGTGCGCACGGTCACACCGAAATGTGAATATGAGGTGTGGATAGTTAGATATTTTATTATTTAGATATCCAAGTGCTTGAAAGCCAATGAGAAATAGTGAGATTTTAGCCGCTTTTTTGAAGGAAGGAAGTGAATTTGGGCTACGAAGAGAGTGGTAGTCGATTCCATTTCTTTGGAGCAGAGGCGTGGAATGCACGCGAGCCCACAACTGTTCTGCATCGTGGCTCATCTAAAAGACCCGTACTTGATGATCGCAGGCAACTAGGAGGGGTGCAAGGAGTTAGTAGTGAATGAAGGTAGGGAATATGTGCTAGTGCTGAGGGCTTTGTGGGTCAAATTTTATTCTGAATTCAACAGGAAGCCAATGGAGTTGATGGAGTAAAACTGAGGAACTTGGTCGTAGTGGAACACGAAGCACAACGCGAGCCAAGGAGTTTTGCATGCGTTGCAGCCGGTTGAGCTCGAGGTCTGAGAGACCGACAAAAACAGAATTAACATAATCAAGGAGAGAGTAGACAAGGGAACAGGCTATGGTTTTCGACTTAATCTTAGTCACAGCTGACCTGATGTGACCTATTGCCCTGATGTGAAAGTAACAAGATTAACAAAGGTTTGATATGTTCGGTCGGAATGCGAGCTTACTGTCCAGGGTTACCCCAAGTCATAGTTGTAAAAACGTTTTTTTCGTTTTTTATTTTTTTGTCAAAAACCGTCTTTTTTTCGTTTTTTATTTTGTGTCATGTTTTTTTCCGGTTTTTTATGTAACTTTATTTATTTATTTACTGTCTGTTACTATTTGTTTAATTTTTGTTTTTGTCTGATACGTTGTCTCCGTCCTTTCAAGGATTCATCCGTCCTTTCAAGGATTCATCTAATTTACGTCACTATTTAGTGTCATCAGTAACTGAAAAATAAACAGCACAGTACAGGAAATAAAATTTATAAAAGTTATTTGAATTTCTAAGTTATCCAAAATGCGAAATGTTGTCTTTGTACTCACTAATCTCTGATTGACTGATAAACTGACGGATATTACTCCGTATTCAGTGCTTAAATATATAGCCTTAGTCAGAATTGTAAGTAGACCTACAATTTTTAATTAAGTACACTCTATACTTACAAAGTTTAGTTTTTAATTGCTTATGTCAGCATGGACTTACGTGGCCTTTATGTATACAATTTAAATTTGAAAAGATTTCAATATTTGTAATTTCTAAATTTCTGTTTTAAACCAAACTTATGAAAAAGAAAATAATTGTTGTAGAGTTACCAGTGGCGTAACGAGGGGGCAGGGGCGGCCGCCCCGGGCGCAGGACGGGGGCGCAAAATTAGGCTTTAGAAAAAAAAAAAATTTGTAACGAAATTAGGCAAGAATAGGTAAAAAGTACAAAAAAGTACCTATTATGCATGAGTCTGGCAGGGGCGCGGGCGTAGGGGGGCGCAAAATGAGGCTTCTGGCAATTTAACCACATTTTTCATGGAAAGAAAGACGCGGAAAAGCAAAAGAAAAAGTCATCAGAATTTTTGGCGGAACTAGGAAAAAAAATTTTCAGGAAATTCTTGCCCCCGGGCGCACGAACCCTAGTTACGCCACTGTAGGTTACTGTTACTTGGTGTTTACTAATAAAGTTATGTTATTTGCTGATTAAAATTAAATTGTGTAAACAAGGTTTTTAATTTTAAAATGCAGTAAAAGATGTAGCAAAGTTAAATTATTTTCTTTTCCGTTTTTTTCTCGTTTTTTTTCGTTTTTTATTTTTTTGAATAAAACGACGTTTTTTCCGTTTTTTATTTTCATTTGACCGTTTTTACCAACTATGCCCCAAGTGTTTGACAGTATCTGAAACTGACACAACAATGGCACATACCACATCACTAACTAGGCTATTCATTTAGAGGCGCATGCTTAGGGTTGCCACCTCCTAAGGATACGAATCCGGGAGATTCAATAAATTTTTTTAACATTTGCAATTGCACTGATAATACAGAATCTAAGTATAGTTTAAAAGCATTTCGTTTGAGACATTTGGTAAATACAAGAAACAGCTATCAACTAATTATTTAATTGGTCATTTACTGTTATGAGATCGTCTTCTTTGGTATTTTGTTGTCTAAAAAAGCTCGTCACGATTGTATTCTTCTTCATCTGCTTCACATTTTTAGTGTGTTTCTCCGATGTGGCGTGCTATACTACCGATCTGCGTCCCTCGTATTTTACTGATAATGTTGGCTGGCAAATTTTGCACTCTGAGCACTTCCAACTCGTTCTTCTTACCCAACCAATCCTTAAAATCGTCTTCTTTGAGCCACTCATCATTGAATGAACATTGAACAGTAATACTTCTTTTTCTTCTTAACTACACATTTTTCTGGATTAGACTCAGACTCAGAATTTGAATTCGCCATTGCGATTTGCGACGCTAGTTTGCTTATAAGTTATAACGATAACTACGGAGATAGGCGTTGAGCATTGTAAACACGAGGTTCTACACCTTTGTCGCTAGGTGGCCAGGCTCCACGAGCCGCCATTTTCTCTCCAACGCGCTTACATAAGGAGATTCCAGTCCTGTGTATAATAAATAGGTCCTTGCTTATAACGATAACAACGGGCTAACCGTTTACGGCTAACTTCACGCGCACACTGCACGCGCAGTCATAAACATGGATATCTCAATTGAAAAGTGTCCGCAGAAAGTTAGAACAATACATAGATATATAAATTGAATTTGAAAAGTGTCCGCTGAAAGTTAAAAAATACAATCTCGATCAGACATTCAGGGAATAGGACTTTCCGGCATTCCGGGATATTTCAAAGTTTTCCAAATTAATTCCGGGAGACGGGAGATCATATCGAAATACGGGAGACTCCCGCCCAATCCGGGAGAGGTGGCAACCCTACGCGGCATGCTTAAAACGATTCTGACTCAAAATTGGAAAATTCCACTCACATACGGGTTCAAAAAGGCTTGAAGAATGCGATCCAAGCCAGGATGTCTTCAAAATAGAGACTAGTTGGAGAGAAAAGTAGACGAGGAAATTAAGCGACATACATAGCCTACTATGCATAGTATAGCGAAAAGGTGATGGCCAAGTACAGATCATAGGCTAAAGGATATTTCACTCCACTCATTATTATAAACCTATACGCTACACAGTGCTACCACTCTCCATTTTCTGAAATCCCAAGATCTTGCCAGAAAATCCCAAAATTGGCCAAGCGTGTACCAAAACTCCGAATTAACTGAAAAGGAAAGAGTTGTGATGAAATATAAAACGTGTTTTAACAATCACAATAATTATTATTTAAAAAAAATGCCGAGCTAAGAACGGGTAAAGAAAAACAAGTGCATACCATTGATTAACACATCGCAATGTTTACAAGTTACAATAATAATAAACGTCTTTCAGACAGAGCCAATGAGCGAGTTTTTCTGAATTGATTCGCTTCCACTGTTGGAAAGTACGTTAACACTTGTCTGTAGACCTTAGCGGAAAGTGATTTTGACAAAGTTAAGCATCTATGCATTTTTAGCAGAATTGCCAAAGAGCAAGTTACCTCTTTCAGCTAAAGTTTGCTGACTAAACTAAATATTCTCTTAGAATAGCAATTTTTAATGGTTCGATTAAGTTTACCATGACAACTAAAAAAATTATAGCTGAGAAAACTGCAGTTTTAAGAGTGTAGTAAGCTATCATAATTTAACGGTGCAAAAATCTCGTTGAGCCGTGCGCTACATGGTACAAGGGGCACACAAAGATTTGGAAACTATAATTATTAGAGAAGTAGGTAGATATAGCTCAGATCACTAGTTTTTGGACCTTCTGACGTTGTCTCTGAAAAGTAATGCCTCAAACAAAGTTATGTGTGAGTGCCGTCAGCATCTGTTAGACGTCCTAACAATGTCCGCATCATAGGTTTACCATGATTCGGATGTGGATGCCGCCACTGTCTTAGTCTTTAGTTTGAATATTTTTGCAATTTTGTAATTAGTAACTTATATAGCGCCGCTCACAGCCGTGGCCATTCAGTAGCGCTCTCAGTGCGAAAACCCCGAGAAAAGAAATAGGTTTTATGGAGAGTGAGATGAAGACAATGATCCAGAAGGGAAAGTATCACGCAGAGTGAAGGGAAGGGCTTTCCATAAAGAGGGCCCAATGATGGCAAAGGATCGAGTGTGAGCAATCTTGGTCCTAGCTGCTCGTGGAACAAAGAAGTCTGGCCGGTCCAGAGATCGGAGAGGCCGATGAGAAGATGCGGAAAGAGGAGGACGAATGAGATCCCTGAGGTATTTCGGGGCAATATGTTTGTTTCGCTTAACAAATAGGGCCAAATGAAGGTGCATGCCAAAAAATAAAATGCTATCTGAACCCAGGAACACCTGAAGGCAGAGGCGAGGATATAATAATTATGTAAAGGTTGAATCGTCTTCATGTTGCCATGCGCATAAGGTTAATTAAGAATAATATTATAAGCCTTGTCACTCACCATAATAAACACTGTTTGCAAAGTCGCCTCCACATTTCTGATTTCCATTTGCGGGACAGAGTTTATTGCAGTTAACCTGTGCGCCCGCTTGTGTCTTATTTCCGTATCTGTTGTACTTTTCTCCACAGAAACAGTCGTATCCGTACTATAAGAGAACACAGCTACTTAACAAAAAATACTCCGAGATTGAAATTGTTGTGACGTTCGATTATTGTTTTCTGCAGTACCTGCAATGTTTCAAATATCTGCTTAATATTTACCTCTTTGAGTGTGTGACTATCCATTTTATGGTGCTGTCTATCCATCGGACTTATGTTCTTAATGCGAACAAAATGGCCTGTAGGTATTTAAATACCAATTGATACATTGTGAATATATGTAATGGAGCCATGGAAGCTCGGAACTCAGAATAGTTCTTGAAATTTATATTGATAGTTTACCAAGCTTCATGTCGGATGACCTGTTGGCTGTTGCACAGAAAATTATCCAAAATTTTAAGACCTGCTGGAATACGTCGAGAACCACCAGCCAACAAATTCATATAAATAGCAGTATATCGAGAGCGAGAGGACTAGACCACCAGATGTACCCAACAAGACACACAGACCTACGTATTCGACCCACAAACCAGGATGCCAAGGTCAGCCTTTCATTCGTCAGATGGCTTTGGTAAAATGAGCAGTAGCTGGGAAAACAGTTAAATTCGACTCATCCTGCGGTGTATCAGTTTGAAATAATAAAACGAAGATTATTATTATTATTATTATTATTATTATTATTATTATTATTATTATTATTATTATTATTATTATTATTATTATTATTATTATTATTATTATTATTATTATTATTATTATTATTATTATTATTATTATTATTATTAAGGTGGGTGCTGTCGAGGTGCTGCAGCATAATACCAGTGACATCCGCAGTTTGTGTATTGGGGCCGCTCGTGTGCAAAATCTTTTAAAATATTTCATTATTTAGGGGTGCCACATGACAACTTAAATTTTGCATATAAAATTATGCGTCATCGAAGCTGTAAAATCAATTTTTTATTTTTTTCAGGAGCTGGATGAAAGTTAGACACGTCTAGAGCCTATTATTTAATTACTGTGATCATGTAATGTGTGCTATGTACAATGGATTGTTGGATACCTTATTCTCTGATGACTAGTTTCTAAATAAATGATCAAATAATAATATGGAATATATAAATTGGAGCATACCGGAGCTGAGGAATAAATAAATAATTTTAATATTTCAAACAATTTTTTGAATTTCTGTATATTTAAGGCTTTCCTAAGCTTAATTCTTTATTTATATTTACTCACAATATCCCATAGTATCCATAACCAATTTCAAATTAATCCAGCGTTTTGTAATAGCAGAAAAGCACTTCATATCAAAAGTAAATAATGTTTTTCAAAACATTTAATATCTGGCTAAAGTTTGATTTCGGGTCAGAACGGTACCGGCCCGCTATTCCGGGGTCCGCTATTCCGGGGTCCACTATTCCGGGGGTCCGCTATTCCGGGGGTCCGCTATTCCGGGGATCCGCTATTCCGGGTCCACTATTCCGGGGTCCGCTATTCCGGGGGTCCGCTATTCCGGGGATCCGCCTGACTATGCCATTCTGGTTCTGGGCTCCATTTATAATAATGAGTAATAATGAGCAATGCACGTAGGCCTATAATTCATATTGTAATAATTATCAGTAGGCCTATTATTATCGTTGTTCTTATTAGGCTGTCATTATTACTTTTACTGCAATTGTTGTCATTACTACTGTAACGGAAATCGGCCTTCGTCTCAGGTGCCGAGTGCAGGCAGCGTGTCGCTCAGATGAGAGCGTAAGTAATGCCTCCGTCGTCTTTCGATGGGCTTCAACGTCTGCCAGTCGATGGGCCGTAGCAAGCAATGTCAACCACCCCCGAAAGGATTCAACACCGAAGAGTTTAATAACGATCTTTATTCAATCACCACGACATAGGTCTTCATCAACCTCGACAAGATCAGTAACTAACATCAATCTCAAAAACCTCTTTTCTTCTCTTCCAAACTCACTCTCTTAACTACACAGGAGCCCTCTATTTATACCCAGTAGGAGGTCGAGGCAGAAGGCCAAGGAGGCCAAGGCTAGAGACAGGAGGCCAAGAAGGCCAAGGCTAGAGAAAGGAGGCCAAGGCAGGAGGCCAAGGAGGCCAAGGCTAGTGAAAGGAGGCCAAGGCAGGAGGCCAAGGCTAGAGAAAGGAGGCCAAGGAGGCCAAGGCAGGAGGCCAAGCCAAGGCAACACAGAGAGCGCCACCGGCGGGGGAGAAGGAGGCCAAGCCAACACAGAGAGCGCCACCGGCGGGGGAGAAGGAGACCAAGCCAAGGCAACCCGCCGGCGGGGGAGAAGGAGGCCAAGAAAAGAGGCCAACCACCCGGGCGCCACACTATTCTTGTACTGATTACTGATGTGTACTAATTAATAATATAAACGCACAGAAATCTCTGCGCCTGCGTGCGTGCGTGCGTGCCGTTACGCTGTTTTCCTGTTAAGCTGTTTTCGCCTTCATTGGCAGCTTGAATGATGAGGAGAGGGGACGGTCAATACCGCGTGGGGTTGGTCGAGACTGGCGCAAGATTTCTTTTGCTCTTCTGTATATTAAATTCGACGCCAGGGGCGCTCCGTTTCAAAGAGAGCACAGTTAGAAAAGATAATATTATGCATGTGTAGGGGAGGGGAGCTGGAGATTGAAATTTAAACCGTCGCATAGATTCAAATTTGCGTGTAATAAAGTCGGTAGGTGGCGACCTCTAACGGTGACTCAACGCTGGCTGCGCCAGTCTCGACCAACCCCACGCGGTATTGACCCTCCCCTCTCCTCATCATTCAAGCGACATCTAACGGTGATTACTCGCTGGCTGTGCCAGCCTCGAGCGACCCCACGCAGCATTCGAGCGTGCTTGCCTCTCCACTGTCTTCCTCCCTCTCTCCCTCCCGTACTTTCCTGCCGTCCATCCCTGCCCACCGTACCTCATTTCCTCCATTCCACGTCCCACCGTCCCTCCCGTTCGTCCCTCACGGCGATCGTGCGTGGTTGTCTTGTCGCTTCCCATCCCATAGACGTCTTGATAATAGCTAGCTATTATATAGAAGTCCATGCCCATCCCCTTATAGAAATGTCGAAGGACCCACACGTCATGATCTCGCGTTGCTATGACAACGTTTGCAATTATTACGATGACGTGGAATAACGTAAGCCGTATTGTCGCTGCCAATGAAGGCGAAAACAGCTTAACAGGCAAACAGCGTAACGGCACGCACGCACGCACGCAGGCGCAGAGATTTCTGCGCGTTTATATTATTAATACATGTACATATGTTATATATTTGGATATTATAAGTGTGTATATATAAGTGTGTATATATATATGATATATATGTGTGCATATGTATATATACATAATATATGTATATATATATATTTATTTGTATATACATATATTATGTATCTATATGTATATATGTATGTATATAATATATATGTATATAGATGTATGTGTATATGTTCCACATGTATATATGTATATATATTATACGTATATAAATGTACTTATGTAAATATATATATGTGTATATATGTACATGTACATATATATGTATACATGTATATGTGTATATATGTATGTATAGGTATGTGTAAGTAAATATATATTTATGCATGAATATATGTATAAATACATACACACCTGTATATATATACATGAATATATATATACTTACATGTAAGTATATATATTTACGTATGTATATATGTATAACTACATACATACATGTATATATACATGAATACTTATATTATATATACTTACACATACATATATGCATACTTATGTACACATATACATAGATATGTACATAGACATATGTACATGCACACATATATTTACATAAGTACACATATATATATATATATACATATACATGTACATATACACATACATCTATAATTCTATATACATATATACATGCATGTATAAATATAGATACATATTACATACTAAATATTATTATATACATATAGATATGTATATATATATACATATTCACACACATATATATTTCATGTATATACTTATATCCATATGTATATATATATATAACATTTGTACATGTATATAGATATAGATACATATATATATACAAACATATATACATATACAAACATATATATAGATATATACATATACATGCATATATATATATACACATATACATATATGTTTTACCATCGAACCTTTGGGCTATTGACCTGTTCCCCATCTGATTATATTTGTCTGTTCATTAGTCCGGAATAGCGGACCCCGGAATAGCGGACCCCCGGAATAGTGGACCCCGGAATAGTGGACCCCCGGAATAGCGGACCCCGGAATAGTGGACCCCCGTAATAGCGGCCCCCCGGAATAGCGGCCCCGAACCGTCAGAACATATAATTAATATAGTAGAAAATTATATTTTTATACTAGCATTTTTTACCCGGCGTTCGCCCGGGTTTTCCCCAAACGTAATTTTTAACGGCTGCAAATAAAGACTACTTACTTACTTACAATATTTGCGTATGGGCTTCAAATATTTAAAAAATGTCCATAGGGGCCTATAATCGCGCCTATATCTGAATGGAAACAATATTTAGAGGTGAACATAGTTGCTTTACCGTGTACTGCACGGGTTATCTCTACCTTAGATATAGGCAATAGGATTATTTGTTTTGCAACCGATGTGCATATTTAGCCCGCGTGACGTAAGATTGCATATTTAGCCCTCGTGACGTAGGATTGAATATTTAGCCCGCGTGACGTGGACAAATGGCGCCCGTGTTTTTGAATTTAACGACATCTTCGTCAGCGCCCGTGTATTTGAATTTAACGATGTGCAATTTTTCGTGTGTCCCTCTGGCGAATTGACGCGCTGGCTTGAAAAAACAACTCTATGCAATATATACTCCTGCATAGCTCGATTTGAAATTATGACAACATCGAAACTTAAAATGTCCAAATATCGGAATTGAAAGTAATTTTTGAGTTGAAATAAAGTTGGGTTGAGATCTATTTAAAAATTTCGTATCCCTAAAGTGTTGCATTGGTGAATTTTTATGTCCGATGACCTATAAATTCTGCCGTGGGCGTGACCACTTCTGAAATCAACGGTCATCGTGATTGGTTGCGAATCAGAGCGTTGACCTAGATGCTCCGTGTGACGTAAGATTGCATATTTAGCCAGCGTGACGTGGACAAATGGCCTTACTATGGCCGGTATTGAGATATAGCCTCGTCGAAAAGTTGGAAATTTAAAATGGCCATATATCGGCGTTTAAATAAAATTGCGAGCTGAAAATAGTCGCGCCGCTAAACCGTTCCGTTTCGGAGCCTTTAGCCGGACAGACAAACACACGGAAGGACAGAAAAATCAGAGTTTCCCTTATAATATAGATTTAGATTATAATTAGCAACTCTGTACAAGTTTAAATTTAAATACTTTTTTTAGCTTATTTCAGAAATTACTTTGCAAGAAAAATCCTAAAATACCCAATACGCAACATTTAGTCTAGCCTAATCTATCCAGTGTTTCCAATCTCTTTATTGACTTGCTTGTTTCAGTACTTTTTAATTGGAAACTGACTAGGATTCATTCATTCCAAAAATTTATACAGAAGCCTACTCAGAGGTCCTCAAAGGTTGGCATGTCCAAAACCTTCCACCAGATCTGAAACTGAAATTTCCTTTGTTGGATTCACACATGATTTAAACAATATTGCAAGGCTGTTTTCATGAAAACAGTCATAACAGGTTTTTCATTTGTTAAAAGTCAATGGCAAAACTGTTCGTCAAAGTGCACGTATGACAGTTGGAACAGTTGCAGCTTTTTGAAATAAAGTTCACTTGCCTGTAACTACAATGCAACATGCAATCGGGAGGCTTGAGAAGATCTACAATGATACAATGAGTGGAGGAATTCACAAAGGCAGCATTGAGAGGTGGAGAAACACAGAAAGTCAAAAAGTAAAGATTTGTTGAATCATTAGAGAAAACATTTAATATTTCACATTCTGATGCGGAAGTGTAAAATAAAAATCCTGAGGACATAGCATTTCTGCAGGCTCAGCTTGTAGATGGAAGGATGTCAAGTACAATGGCACAAGTGGATAACCAGTTGAAAAACAAGATGAAGAGACACAGAAAAGAGACAAGATGAAATTAAGGCCAGAATTTATCAAGAGACATTGAGACAATCTATTACTACTACTCCAATGTCAAGGTCAGTGGTATTAAGACAGCTGACGAGTTATTTAAATCTGATGCTTCAGATAGTGATAACTGCTAGATAGACTGCGTCGAAAACTCTGAGTCTGGTGATGAGGGAGAAACCCCAAAGACTAAAAGACCTCGCCCAAAGAATATTATAATTTGTCAGTGAGCAAGTAGCAGCAGCTCTTGATCGAATGAAGGACAGCTCTATAATGCGTGGAAAAAGAACAGCATTTAGTTGGAGTGTCAGCAGACTGAAGAAAGGTTGAGTGTGGTGAATGATAGGACAGAAACGGGAGTGGCATTGATACCAGAATAAAATCAAATGCTGACCAAGAATGAAGGTCAAAAGCAGACTTTGCTCCAGGTGGTGTCCGAGAAACGAAAAAGTTTCCGGACCCCAAAAATTCAACTGTCACAAAATGGACCAATAAATATTTTAATGTGTTAATGATTTAATCAAACTTATAGGGCTGAATAATGCAAACCAGTACTTTTCAATTATTCTACCTTTAAGCAAAACAATATAAGGTTTACTTTGTCTTGCACAAAATACGAAAGAAGTTTCTAATTTTATCACAATAATTGTGCTTACGATCCTTGTCTAAAATTTGGAAAACTTGTCATCTCATGTGGCACACCTAAATGATGGAATATCTTTATCATATTTTGCACACTAACTTACTTTATCAAAAGGAACATAACCTGGGGCTGTAGGGGTGGCCAGAAAAATGATACATTGCAGAAACCAAGCATTCCCTATTTTTTCCCATTATTCTATTCATATATTGTCTAGAAATATTTTTTACAGAATTTTAAAATGTTATCCTGAGGTCCCTCAAAGCCCCCGAACATACCCTACTTAAACACCGAGGACTGTAGGCGAATATGCTTGGGTCTTGGAATTTGGATCCATTGTCGATTTACTCTTTTTTATCAGAAATAATTAACGAGGAGTCCAATTTAGATAAACATTTTACCGTTTGTTTGTCCCGATGAGAGCTATATTCCAGTAAAGTATAGATACCAAATTCAGGGTCATTCAAGGTCATTTCAAGGTCATAAGAAACAAAATCTAACAAAAATCGAAGAAAAATGATCAGATCTCAGCCAATAATTGTTTAACTTGGTTAATTCTTTTTTGCATTTCTCTTCTTCAAAAGGTCTACCTGTGATGAGAAACAAGGATACCAAATTTAAGACGATCAAAAGTTATTTTAAAGACAAAAAGGTCAATTTCAGACCATGATTTTTCTCTAAAATTGACCTTTTTGTCCTTAAAATAACTTTTGATCGTCTTAAATTTATCAAAACGAGAAATACAAGAAAGAATTAACCAATTTTAATGTATCAGTTTTCTGGACACCCCTACTGGGGCTGTCCCATCAATTTACTAAAAATAATTTTTTGAGCACCACCCTGATTATTATTATTATTATTATTATTATTATTATTATTATTATTATTATTATTATTATTATTATTATTATTATTATTATTATTATTATTATTATTATTATTATTATTATTATTATGGGATCACAAATGGCAAGACAATGAGAGCCAGTTAGTCGGTGCTGGACGTCCAGAACGAAGCGACCACAGAGCGCTTGGCGGCCAAGAAGAGCGCATCTGCATGTGGCCGCGACTTATTCGGGTGTGTCCCTAGAACAAGGCTTCACTTTGTAAATAAATGTGGGGCTTTCGGGACTGCTGATGTCGTTGACCACTTTAGGGCACACCCCTTTAGGGCACACCCCTGTGTAGTGCTAACCAGGTTGAATATGTGCCTCACCTCGACGCCCGGAAGCACCTGAGCGCCGTCAACACTTGACGCAATTCGCACCGATCTTGTTTTGTCTTTAAGACGTTTGCAATATTCAAGGCGAGTTATGTCAGTATCAGCCTCGCACCGCGGTGGTCGAACCTGTTTTACGTTTCTATTACGAACGACATCGAGGTCTGCTAGTTATTCTGGCCAGTTGCCAAGAACCTACTCTCAAAGATAGTAGGCCTACGTATTGTGAGGTGGAAGCTGTCGACAAGAGATAAAGGCACACGGATTCTGGGCGACGTGTTGCTAGGTAAGTCTTATATTCGACACGCATCTGTTCCTAAAACTTGCGGGCGGTAAAGTTTGCCAGAGAAACCGAACAGGCTCACGTCGTTTCGTATCGGCCATGATTGTGCCTTTGGGCGTAGCCCGAAAAAATTTCGGAGGGGTTTTAAGATTTCGGGGTTTCCATTGAAAATCGTCGCAAAAGTCCAGGGTTTTTGCATTTTGCATGTAAAAGCATATAAACATTTTTTCTGAAACTTATTTGGAGGGGTTGAACCCGTAAAACCACCAGTCGCCTTTCTTTGTCACAGCCTGAGCGTACACACACAGACTATTGGAGCTTAGAGTCCGTGAGGATACTCTTGTAGGTGTGGTTCGCTCGCCAATTCCTCGTAGAAGATGGTGTCGGACTGAGAGGCCTTATTTGGGGCCATAGAACGAGAATTCGTAACTTCAGGCTTTAATATTCGTAAATATTCGTGAATATTAGGTTTTTTAATATTCGTAAATATTCGTAAATATTCGTTGATGACGCAGTTTTTGCTTTGTTTAAGACTTCTAATTAAGAACATGTTCGTTGGTTTTGCGGCGCTATACTTAGTGCTCAGCTACTTAGAAGCTAAGGCTTCCCAGTTCCTACCCAACTACCCAAATCTTGCCGCCCCTCTCTCTCTGTCTCTGTTTGTCTCTGTCTCTGTCTCGCTCTCGCTCTCTTTCTCTCTCGTTCTCACTCTCTCTCTTAATCTGAAATCCTCCACCAGTAATTCTATATTATTTGAAGATATACATGTATGTTGTTTACGCCAGCATATCAATGACGCGTTAAGCCGTTAATTGAGCTTGCCGGGTCGGCTGACGGATACATGTAGCAAGATCCTTCAACTCAGTGGAGGAACCTTGGACGGATAGGGATGGAACCTGAGTCATAGTCGTTGGCCGACATTAATTTCAAAATGATGGTATTTGCGCCAAAATACCTACATGTAGGCCTAGCTACGCCGCTCAATATAATCAAATATGATTTTACCCACCATATTGGTCTGTACTTGACTGAGTAACTGTAATATGTGACTGCTCTTATGCATATTTTTGGCAATGCTTTAAAAAATTAATCCCGGATTCTGAATAATTAAGAATTAAAAGAACTAAAAAATTAATATTCTTAATATTCGTTGGCCAGTTTTAATATTCGTCAATATTCGTCAATTTATAAAAATCTTAATATTCGAAATATGCGCATTCTCGTTCTATGTTTGGGGCGTATTCTAAAGAGTACCTGCTGCATCAGTCAGGGCAGTATTATCCACTAGGCACAGTAGGCACTGTGCCTAGGGCCTACGAACCTTTCAGGGGCCTACGGAAGTCTGAAAATGATATTGAACAAAATTAAGCTTGATGACTGCATTAGCCATTAGTGGATAATATTATATCCACGATATTAAATTTAAATAATCAATATTGCAAAAGTAAATTGAGATTCAAAATAAAAACTGGATGTGTTCGTGAATCATGATTAAACATGACGTCAGTAAATAATGTGAATGCGTAATTATGCGTTTAGCTCTAATGCAGAGCTGGCAGTTGGGGGTCTACGAATGCAACGATGACCTTTAAACGGTCCTTTCATCAGTCGTAAAATGTATGGGGTCCTTGAGCTTGAGTTGGCTCGTGCTTTGCGGTCGGCCGACGAGAGTTCACTTTATGGCACTTGTGGCACACCACTTGGCATTCATTCCGCGAGTGTGCGTGGCAGGTGTCCTGGCGATCGACAGTCTAGTCATTGTCGAGGAACTCTTCGTACACGCAGTGATAGAATAGGGTGGTCCAAACTTATATGTTTTTCTAAATATGCTGCTCCACAAGGCTTCCCTTGTTCCATTTGACTAGAAGATTCTGTATTGAAAAAATTGAAGAGATTTGAGCATGTTTAGAGGTCGCTACTTTTTGACACTTTCTATAGAAATCGCAAAAATTGCACAGCTGACGCTTTAATAGCACCATTATAAATTAAAATTAGCACCCATGAACTCCAAGCACCATCTTTCTAAATTATGATCAATTTGACAACTATTATATAAGTAAATATCAGAATAATAAGCCTATTTACATATTAAAAAGCTTGTTTAACGTTCTTTCTGTGAGAAAAATGGTCGCTGATTTACAGATAACTAGTCGATGCTACCCAGCTTCGCACGGATTAACTTAGCTCTACCTTTATATAGGCCTATCGTTCCCGCCTGATTTGTGTAGTTAACTTTGGCTGCTTTGGGTGGTACTCACCAGGTACCCCGGTGTATTTGAATTTGCTCTATCCAATATATCGTTCCCGCTGGATTTGAAAATGTAAAATGTAAACCTTCGCTTTTTTCTATTGCGACCGAATAATTATAGCCTGGATCCTGTTCATTTTTCAATGAATTGATCGGATGAGTGCCAACCCTTCACCACCGCTCGCCTGTTTGAATGGACGCCACGTGCTAGCCAAAGATTTAAATTTCTAAAATAAGCCAGCATCGGGAAGCGAACCGCGATCCTCACGCTCTCTATAATATTTATTCCATGCATTACTTGGCATGAGTTGTTGCCAAATATGAAGGAATTATTCCTTAATCTGTGCAAATAAATTTTTAACGAATTTTTTTCAAAATACGGAAAATGGCTCATATTACACGACCGGGTGTGTAATATGAGCCACCATTTTAAAGATGGAATTGCAATGTTTCCGTGCCGCAGACTAATATTAAAACAGTAAAAAACGATTTTCTGAGATTAAACTTACTAGGATAACCATTAAGAAACAAGTTGGCCTATGCCTAATGTAAACAACACTGAGAACCGGTTACATGGAAAAAATAGCCATAACGGCCTATTTTTACTGTCTCATTCCATAAAGATATGGCCCATATTACACATTCGATCACAGGACCGTATTACAAAAATGGTGTGCTTCGGGGAAATCTGTTATAGCGTGATCGACGAATGTATTATAGATCAACAAAGTTGTGTTTTTATATAATAAAGAAATTGTCTATCTTCTGAAACATCAGGGCATACCATAGATGAAATCCTAAACTATATAACACTTGTCGAAGTTCAGCAAGTCTTATAAGCAACATGTACCAAAACATAAACGTTGATGTTTTTCGGGCAGAAGTTATTAGTAAAGGGACACATCCAGAACAGGAAGTTGAAATCAGTATACGGATGGTTTCGCAATGTAAGAGCTCTCCACAGACATGATAGGTGGGAAATACAGTCGAGGCCCATATTACACAGTGGCCCATATTACAAGCCTTTCCCCTACATGGCTCTTACCAATGTAGCTAGATGACGTCTTTGGCTTATCGGAGAAATCCAGAAATGCCTTGCGAATGCTCTTATTTAGGAGTCCCTGTGTCGCATGCATTTTCGCCGATCCAAGGTGAGTACAGCAAAAATTATCGGACTAATCAGAGTAATTTATCGTTTTCGCGCTCTAAATTATTTTATTTGTACGCATTTCAATACCAACGTCCAGGATTCTTCTTCTTTCTTTCTCCTCCGTCAAGTATTCGCTGACGATGAGGCTCTAACAAAACTTCTCCATTTCGGTCGGTCTCTTGCGAGTTCTATTGCCCTTCTTAAGTCCCATCCTCTGTCTTCTATGTCCTCCAGTACGTTATCTATCCATCTTTTCTTCTGACGTCCTCTGCTCCTCGTTCCCTCCACCTCTCCGTGCAGCGCCTTTGCCGGCATTCTTCCGTTCTCCATCCTGATCACATGTCCATACCATATTAGTCTTCGTTTCATTATTCTTTCCACTACCGTTTCCTTCTGTCCCAGTTCTTCTCGTGTCACCTCATTCCGTATCTTTTCTCTTCGTGATCTATTCAGTAGTCCTCGTAGCCATCCCATCTCCGCCACCAGGAGTCTTCTCTCGTCCTCCTTTTTCATGCACCAAGACTCTGCTCCATACGTGAGGACCGGTATCACCAGTGTTTCGTATAGTTTGGTTTTGTTCTTGATGAGATGTTGCCTGATCTCCATAGTTTCCTCAGCTTCCCAAACATTGTTGACGCCAGCCCAATTCTTTTCCTGATGTCCCTTGTCGACTCCGCGTCCTCCGTAATTACGCCCCCCAGGTACACAAATTCCGTCACCTGCTCCAGCTCCTCTCCTTCCAGGGTGATGTTTATCTTTTCTTTTTCTTACCAATTGTCATTGTTTTGGTCTTCTCTCCATTGATCTTAAGCCCGAATCTTTTGCTACTTTCATGTACCCTGGTCGTTAGTTCCTGCAGTTGGCTTCCGCTTTCCGCCATCAGATCTATGTCGTCTGCGAATTTTAGGTTGTTGACTATTGTTCCATTTATTCTCACCCCTATTTCTGTATCTGCCAGCGCTATGTCCATCATTGCCTCCAATATCAGGTTGAATAGGTATGGGGATAGACCGCAGCCTTGTCTTACTCCGACATGCACACGAAACCATTCCGTTAGCTCCCCATCTACTCTCACTGCGCTTATTATATTTTCTATGCAGCTTGAGGCCCAATGTCCATGTAGTTGGACAATGTGGACGTAGATTGTTTATAATTAGCACCATAAAAATTTAAATGTCTTTACTCATATTTCAAGATTGCAGCTTTGAATGCCAACATTTTTCTACAGAAAAAGGCCAGGTAATAAATAATTGATGCTGCGCGAAATATTGAACTTTTCATGTAAAAAATCACGAAATACTACTTTACATCAAGTGGTACTTCGTTTGATGTGATAATTGCAACACTTTACGACATTGAATATAAATATAATCCTTGATTTTCGGCACGTCCAAAATTTTGGACAATGGGTAATTCGGATTGCATAAATTATAACAATAACTAAAAAAATATTACTTTAGGCCTATCTTATTAATGTTAATGCAGTGCTAATGGAATATGGCCTAGTAGTCCCTAGTAGTCAAGCTGTCAACACCAACTGCCTCGGTGTCAACACCAGCAGCCTCGGGGTCAATAACAGCTCAAATACTTAACTTTATGGAACTTCGTTACAATTGGGTGGGCAAATAAAAACTGTTTGTGAATGTCAAAAAAATTGGACATTGGGTCAGAAGAAAGACTTTAAATTTTTTTTTTCATCCAATGTCAAAATAATTGGACATAAAGACCATATCCATTTTTTGGGACAGTAACAGCCTACTTAAGACCCATTGCACAAATTTTAGGACATACCAATTTTTACTGAAAACGTTGAACAGTGTTCTTGAAATTTTTCGTGCACTTAACTGAGTTACATTGCCACAGGGAAAAGCAAATAAATTTTAAAAATCATTCCCGTTTCAAGTGGGGTCTCAGGAGGTTAACAGAAACATCGTTTGCATCCTGCAATTCGCTAGCAATTCGCTAGCATTATTATCATTCAGAACTACACGAACGTCGGAATTAACAGTCATATCATTCTACTTTATGCGTTTTCCGCAAGATTTATTTCGGAAAAATCTCCAATGTTGCAGCGGCTCATTTTTATTTACCCATTTCTTTGCTAATGTGTATAGCATTGATGCAATTCGTAAACAACTGAAAAGGTTAGTTTCGAGAAGTTATCGACGACGCACTAGTTTATTTCAACAAATTTTTGACATCAAGCGGAAAGAAACTTCAAAGAATACTTTCAATTTTAGAGTTTAAAACATAGCCTGCTATTGACACACGAGATAAAACGTAAACAGTCGTTTAGATCTAGATAATTGCAATAGTGATCTCATGGACCGATGTTGATGTTTGAAATGTAAAGAAGATATTACAAATTCCAAAGAATTTTAGGCAGGTCATAATGCAGGTCAGGAGTAAATAGACAGGTCCAAATGACCTGCCGCGACCTGCCGTTGGGCCGCCACTGCCTGACCATTCTTGGGTCTGAAATCCCACAAAATGGTGCAACCCTGAGAAAGTTCATGTTTCATTGCGGGTAAAAAAAACTAACATATGACGCTACGAAAGCAACAATAGTCGCTGCTTTGGTAATTCGGGAGAAGGTTAGAATTCCCGCTGAGCATGTTGATTCCGGTGTTCGCAAGCTTTGGAAGTTGTATGAGCCAAGATTCCTGCTGATTCAAAGAGTAACAGTTTGAGGTCGATTTAAATGAAGTCTTTTAGTCGTCATTTCTGGTATTTCTCCAAACACCTTATGCCACGCGCTTACTTTGATGAGCGTGTCATTGAAGACACCAAGGCTGCTCTGGTAATACAGCTCTTTCTTATCTTTGCTAGATGGGGTTTGCAATACACTCTCACGGATTTACGCAGACTGTACAAGAATTGTGGTCCCATATCGTGCACAGTGATTACCCTAGATATATTTACTGGCAAGTGCACTTACAGGCAGCTATATCTCTGACAAAAAGTTGTGCTTCATCAGTATCGTTTAGTAAACAGCGCAGATTGCGCAGCACATAAACATACGGTTGCATCAACGCACGGCTACTTGCAGCTGATAAGGCAGAATTGGCGGTGCTTTGAGCGTTGAACTGTTCAACATCCCAGTTATACCTTTGACTGGCTCACGATGTTCAGAAATTTCTGGTGTTTTGGCTGGTAGGTCCAAAATAATCCATTACGACATAATGAGCGATGTGCACATGATATACTCCTGGTCTGTTGTCGTAGGTCTGTGAGTTGTGTTGCGTGTGGCTTTTGGGTCTCTCGCTCTCGATATACTGAAATTTTATGTAAATTGGTTGGTAGGTCGTTGCTTGTAGCTCCGTCGCTCTCAACGTACTTTAATTTGTTGTGTTTCTAGCAGGTGCGACAAATGTAGAACACTGGGTGAACCACATGTATAACATTAAAAAAACAAAATTATTTTGTATTTTAATAGGTTTTTGTTTGTTTATTTAATAAACTGCTTTAAAGTGATCGTTGTCAGAATGTACGGTTTACTCCCTATGCTCACCTGCATTCCTGCATATGTGTAATTGTTGGTGGAACAGATATTTATGCAGAATTCAATCGAGTTGGTGGTCTTTTTCTTATCACCTGTTTCTCCACCTGGATTTTTCACATCCATTGACTCGTTACTCCTCCCATTACCATCTCCATAACATCCTATGTACTGTTTCAGAATGTTACCTGTAGCAATAGTAAAACTATGAATAGTTATTATTAATTGTTCTAGTGAAATAATCTGCTCTATTCACAGTCTTACGCGTACATCAAATTAAATCCAACTCATTACATGCGGGTTCTAGATTAAGATTTTACAACTCACACCACCTATATTTTGTCACTAGAAAATTTGTAATCGTAAACGCCAAATTTCTAAAGTGCTACTTGAAAGCTCAGCACAGAGCACTAGCTTATTCACGAGCGCTGCTCGTCTCAGAGGTTTTGTTCAGAGGGCAGTCAAAAGGAGTTCAAGTCCAGTTGCCAGGGAGTCCAGTGAGAGAAGGCAGAGGAGCTGCTCAAGCGTGTGTCATTTAGGTCGAAAAGAATTGGAAGGCGGAGGATCAGATGACGCAGTATAGGAGTTCGTGATTGGAAAGCTTGAGGGATGATGAATGACAGAGCATGAGGGAGCTAATATAATATTTAATATTTTAGTCAATACCAACCCTTAACTCTCCATTACACGTGCTTTGAGTCCGGGAGAGGTGTCGTGGAAAAAGAGTTTCAAAATTGTACTTGCTGCATGATATATTGCATATAAATGTCGCTCATTTGATTTTACGGCATAATTCTATAACCGTAAATTTAGTTATTAAAGGTTCCGAAAAAGTTAGCACCATTCGGATTTGGGAGTCATCCTTCGATACAGCCTCCGTATGACCTCACACCTCGACAAGGTCCTTGTCTCGGCCTCCTCATCCCTCTGCGCCCTCTTGGTAGGCTATTATTGAGATCCACGGCCTGCCAGCCACGGCACTTGACGTGGTAGCCCGAGCAACTACCATTGTTCCTCTTATGTATGCCTCTCAGGCATGATGGCGGATTGGCGGTGTACGAATGCAAAATAAAGAGATGAGATATTCCGCCTGCTTGGTCGGATGAAACGAGGGGGATTCCTCCCCTACTTTGCTTAGGCTACGACTGACTATGCAGAGGCTGCTGATGCCAGCTTGTTTTGGGCTATCTGCAAAGACCATAGCAGCTTGTTGGATTAGATCCAGAGTTTAACGACAGCTTATGACAACAAAAGCCGTTGCCGTCGACAGAACTTGTTTTTGTCATATTACAGCATTAATCGCAGCTTATTTCCCGCTCCCCAGAATAAATATGACCTCCGTCCCCGGTTGCACAACTTTGCCCTGCCCAGTAAAGATAACCGGAACCATATAGCTGGAGACTCTGCATACACCTTTACAAGAATTTGAAAACTGTTCTCTATCGCCGTAGTTGGGCCTCTGAGTAGGTTATCTTGGAGGGGCGCTATATAAGTCATCTGAATGAATGAATGAATGAATGAATGAATATTCCACGAGTTTTATTCAAAGATGCTTACTGAAAAACACTTAATTTAACTATTCTATTTATAATTATGAACATTCTTCTGCTAGCGAAATGTTACTAGTTGCGTCTATATCAGCTGGATCTCTCGAATATACGAATATTGATTGATTGTTACAGTACTTGTAAGATTGGAAACCCTTTTTATTGTTCTACATTTTTATTTTGGTAGATGAGTTCCATGATGTTGAGCCCTTTACACTTCTTAAAGGATACTCAGACATTTAAAGCATAGGTAGAAAAGTTTACACAATGATCGAATATTATTTCTTCCTACTTATGTTGCAGCTCGTTCCAATCCATTTCTCGTCGCATCCATTCGGACAATTCCCAGTGTTTCGATCGCATGGTAAATGTCGCTTGCAATGACATAACTGGTCACAGTTAGAACCAAAGTAACCGACAGGACACACTAAAGACAAACAACATGAATGAAATTTGCAATATTAAGACTACTATCATGGTTAGTGGCTTTTGATAGTAGTTGCTAACATTGGCAATTGTAGCGCAACCGTAATCGTAATCGTAATCTCCAAACTTCTAAAGCGATACTGTAAAGCTAAGCTCATGGCACCAGCTTATTCACGAGTTCTGGAGCGGCTTCTTACCACTTCGACATGTTGCTATAGTTTTAGACTGGTATAATTTATCTGATTAAATGGGAACTTCAAGACTTCTGAAAAGAGGAAATAGCCCCAAGAAAGCATACTAGGTCACGTTAGAGGTAGCCTACAATCTGTCGAAATATTTCCAGCAAAATCTGCATCTGCCCAACTAGATGATCGAAAGTGACACAAAAAAGAAACCCGCTCCAATTTGGCCAAACCACATGCAATCGTGCATGTATGTAAATCTTTCAACAATGTTCAGTAATGCTCAGTGAACAAGAAATAATTCTTGGAGGAAAGTATCATTTTAATATTTAATACTGTATAAATTGGCTTTGCTGTGTTTTTTATTATTTTACTTCGCTTTCCGGTGTGCATTATTGGTTTTCTAAATATTCATTTCGGTGTCGCTTTCGTTTTTCTCATACTTTTGTCATGCCGGTTCGGTGCAGGTTAAATTAAGCCATCACCAAAAAGGATGCAAATATTCTTCACCTTGGTAATAATAATAATATTCGTTTATTCTGACACAAGTTGACATGGCCGCAGCTTGTTTACAAACATTTGTGTTCAGTTTCTAGCTGTTTTTGGTCCACAGATTAGCATGTTACAGAATCAGAATGTACCGTTTGCTCATAAATATATGTCAATTTAAATCATTTTTTGGTGAGTGTATAGCCTAACTGTATATATGAGCTATGCATTCCTTGAACAGACAGATTTCCATGTATTAGATGGAGGTGCATACTTACCTGGAACAAGCGTTGGAACTTTGATGTCTGGAACTGGAGCGTCTAGTAGATTGCTTTCGTGTACAGTCTTAACGCTTTGCAAAAGTCTCGATGATACTAATCTCACGAGATCCGCTTTTCGCAGTCCTGAATATCTAACCAAGCCATTCTCTTTGGCAATGTTTCGTAATTGTTTTACTGTTTTCGTTGTGTATTCCATTTTATATACAGAAGATTTTTCTTTAAGTCCAAATCGAGATTTTTCATTCATTTTAGTTACATCAGAAAGTTTGGGGGATTGTATTTGAACCAAGGCTATAGGTCTATGAATGAGGGGGTCGGACTTAATATTAGACTAAATTATCGTACACTGACCAATATTAAGGTACATTTATGGCGATTTGAGGTGATTTTGACCAGTATTTTAGTTAAATGAGCTAGCCGCTTAGTTTCTCTTCTACTTCGGGACTTGGAAATTGGGTTCATTGTGAATTTACTCTTTTTATCATAAAAATTAACAGAGTCCAATTTGGATGAACGTTTTGCCACTTGTTTGACTCGACAAGAGCTACATATGGGGAAAATGTAGATATCCATATCAAGGTCATTGAAGGTCATTTCAAGGTCAGAATAAACGAAATCTAGCAAAAACGAGAAAACATTGGACAGCTCACGGCCAATAATTATTGAAATTGGCTAAGTCAAAAAGGTCACTTTTAGAGAAAAATCAGAAGAAATGCATTCTGCTTCATTTGTGGCGAATACCATCTGGAAAAACACAAAAATGGCGAATACCATCTGGAAAACACAAAACTTTAAGGGTCATGGAGGACAGATATCAGGGCAGATGGGACAGACACATGATGGCAGACTATTGCTGGAGCCTACAACGTGATTGTGGTGATAACGTACATGAGAGAAAATCGTAAAAACAGCGTTCTGCAATGCATTAATAGTGATTATCTGAATGAGCTTACTATGTCTATATGTTATTAGACTGAATAAAACGCCATTATGTATTTTATGTGTGCACAACTGCACATTTGTACAAAATTTCAGATGATTTCATTGGGATTTGCTAATGGGTTCCACGTAACCATTACATTCTCATAATTATGAGAAAAACTGAAAACTAGAGCCAATCTAGCAAAACCAACTTCATATTCGGAATCAGCACCACAAGTTTACCCTAAAATCGCCAAAATATCATTTGCAATAAAATCAGTGTTGACCATTGACTGCTGGAACTTTTTTATAGTAAAACTCTCTTTAGGGCCTAATCTTAAAGAATATTTTGTGAAACGATATCTCAGTTCATTTAGGGCCTACGATAGTCTTTCGTAAGAAGACAGTCGTTGAAAGTGTTAAAATTGCATTAGTTAGGTGACAGCACAGTGTTAAAAACCCATTAGATGAAATACTGGAATTCGTGTGCCAGACATGCTGCTCTTACATACGCTTTAATGACTTCTTTTCTTTATATGCTGTCGCTCTGCATGTCCATCTCTATTATGCGTTTGTCTGTGTTTGTCTGTGGCGTCAGTGTGTGGGAGCCTTCCATTGGTGACTTCAACTTATCTGAATACTGTTTGATATTACTAGATCCTTTTGAAGTCACTCTATAATAAATATATATATTATGCCTAGTCTAAACTTCTGAATTTGTTTCTTCATTCGGAACATTTAAGAAATATGCTATGGAACAGTTACTTCATTGGCGCGCTAATTAATAAAGGTCAATTAATTAACGCTAATTAAAACAGGTAATCTGCTGACATTTATAAATCCGTCATATTTTCATAGTAAGGTGATGGGTGGCCTGGCATGGTAGGCATCTTTCCAGCGATATCGATTCTTGTGTAGGCTGACCGTGATGCTTGTGTCAAAGACGTTAGCTCCATATAGGTTGCTGCTTGAGAGTCACCGATTGTGGCATTTTCGACGGTGGTCACGTTCTGATGATCATCTGGCTCTTCACTAGTTTCCTCTGTCTTCTCAGTCGAACCTAGGTCAACACCAAAGTTTGATACAAAATCTAGAACAACTTTTCCTTGCCAGAATTCTGTAGTTAGAATTTCATTACTTTGAATTTCTTGGTATGGGATATGAATTCATTTGGAGCAAGAGAGTCAGTTGAGGTGGTAAATGTGATCTTTCATGAAGTTGTTCAGTGGTGGAATATGAATATGAAACTAAGAATTTGAAAACATTAAGCATTATATGCACTCAAAACGGCAAAATATATTGGACTGCATTAATTGTCTCCTCAGAATAGAGCTTAATAATGACGGCAGCGTTTGTTTAATGGATTGACCTATAACTATACTTTTAAAATCTTGCAAATTTAATTATTTAGTATAGAAAGACGCAATTTCGCATAATTTATTATTCAGCAATTTCATCTATATACGTATCAAGCCCATGTTTGACTTATTTCGACTCAATGACCTCATTCGACCTCATGCACGGTCACAAATTTTACGGACCTCTAATCAAAAATCATACAAATGTAGGCCTATTAACAGCTATAAGCAACCACCGTCCGCCTTAAAAATACCAGGCTCAGGCCTGTCACATTCGAACCAGGACGCTGGCTTACTAGAACAGATAGTCTACGGCTTGGTTATGATAAAGTTATCTCTTCTTTCACTATTACTATTTACACGGCAACAATCGCAAAGTCCAAACAATTCTGCTTCATCATTACGGAATACGGGTGAGTGTGAAATGTAATGATTTCTAAAAGCAACGATCGTCGACTTAGTTACACAAACTAGCAAGTGATGCAACAAAACGCTCCGTCACAATAATAATATCGTAAATGAAACATGATAGTATAATATAACCTAATCTAATAACAAATCTAGCCTAAGTGCCTAACCTACTCTAACCTAATCTAAATGTATTAGTGTAATGTTTTGGCTGCTTTGTTCTCTGCCATACACTACATTTGTAAATTCCGGCATCTTCCAATGTCGTTGAGTTAACATAAAGTACTTCTGGGAAACCAAAGTCGTTGATATCCACCCCGAAGTGTGTATTAATTATCCTGTTTTGGTTATTCCAATTTGAAACAAGCACCTCACTCGTCCGATTTAACGTTCTCTGAATCGACCACTCACGAACTGTCCAATTACTGTCCACTTGACATTTCATTTCCATCCTTTGGCCAGCAATAACCGCAGTATTACGTGGACCAACAACCTTCGTTTCACTTCCTAAACATAAAAATACCGAATTAATTGAGTAAGAAATCTCACGCCAAATTGAACAATATTTACGTTTCATAAATAATATAAATAAATATAGCCTAAAACGTCTATAGGCCCTATAGTTACTTCAGTGTAAGATAAAGATTTCGGTGAATTCGGCATTCTATAGTTGAATAATATGCCTAAAGGCGTGGTAATTTATTCGACCATAAACCAATCCTGTCCTGAGAAAGTGACGGAATTAGAAGTTAATAACAATAACCGCAGAGTATTTCCACAATCATCTGAGGTTATGCAACACATGGTTTGAACATCATCCAAGGAGACTGTATACATGGACATCACCGGATGGGAATACTAGAAACCAGATAGATTATATTGCGATTGCACAGAAATGGGCAGGTAGCATTAGAAATTGCAGGGTATATCCAGGAGCGGATTGTGACTCGGATCACAATTTGTTAATAGCAAAGTTAAAGATCAAACTTATAAAAAAGAAGAATGGGGAACAGGTAAAAGGTTAAATATAGAGGAGCTGTACGATCATAAGGCAGAAGAGTACAATGTGGAGGTCACTAATAGATTTGAAGAACTGGGGAGGTGGGAAGCAGAAAGGAAACCTGATGAATTATGGGAAGATACAAAAACAATATTACTTGATGTGGCTGAGGCAACCATTGGGTATAAAAAGAAACAGAAATGTAAACCTTGGATAACTAATGAAACTTATGAATTAATTGCAGAAAAAAGGGATGCAAGGAACACAGATAAAGAGAAGTACAGGGCACTTAAAGGAGAAGTACAGAAGAGAATAAGAGAAGATAAACGACAACAAATTGAGGACATGTGCAAGGATCTGGAGGAATCCAATAAAAGGGGGGATATTAGAAGGGTATACCAAACTGTAAGGAATCTTACAGGGAAGTTCAGACCGCAGCTGATTTGTGTAAAGTCAAAAACAGATGAAGAGATTACAAACAAAGAAGAAGTAGCCGAACGATGGAAGGAGTACTGTGAGGAGTTGTATGATGGGGAAGATGCATATAAAATAATGGGGAACACGCAAAGGAACCTGCACCTCTGAGATCAGAGGTAGAACGTGCGATAAATGGATCAGCAAGAAGGAAAAGTGCGGGGCCGGATGAGGTACCAGCAGAGTTATTCAAGTTCGCGGGAGAAACGGCAATAGACAGAATGCATAGGATATGTGTGGAGGTATCGGAAACAGGGGAATGGCCAGAGGATTGGACGAAGTCTATATTCATACCCATTCCAAAAATGGGGATATGAAACAATGTAGGAATTATAGGACCATAGCATTGGTCTCACATGCGAGTAAAATTATGCTGAAGATCATTTTGGAAAGGATAAGAGGACGTACGGAATCAGAATTATCAGATGCACAGGCAGGGTTTAGGCGTGGCAAAGGAACAAGGGATCAAGTGACGAATCTTAGAATCATAATGGAAAAGATGAAAGAGCACCAACTACCGCTGTACATGTGCTTTGTCGATTTCAAAAAGGCTTTTGATTGCGTATCACATGAGCAACTATGGCTGTCAATGGTTGAAATGGGGTACCCATTACACATTATCAACCTGATAACAGAACTGTATAGAAAACAGACGGCAAAGGTAAAAATTGCCGGGATACTGTCAAGTGAGTTTCAAATTAAAAGGGGAGTCAGATCTCACCAACATTGTTCAACATACTTTCAGAGATGGTCATGAGAAAGGCACTGAAAGGATACAAAGGAGGCATTCAAGTTGGAGGAAGAAGGATAACAAATCTACGATATGCAGATGACATAGTGTTAATGGCAAGCACAGAAGTGGAACTACAGGATCTGGTGACTCGATTGGACAGGGAAGGGCGAAAAATGGGCTTAGAGATCAACATAGGTAAAACAAAGTGTATGGCACTAAATGGGAATCAATGCAACATCAAAGTACAAGATAGTATGATAGAACAAGTGGAAACCTTCGTGTACTTAGGATCACTCATAACAGAAGACGTGGATTGCAGCAGAGAGATAAGAATAAGAACTGCAAGAGGACTTGGAATAGGAACAGATCTGATGAAACTGTGGAAAAGCCATAACATAAAAATTAACACAAAGATTAAATTAATGAGGACACTTATATATGGCCAGTGATGATGTATGGCTGCGAGAGCTGGACAATCAAAAAGAGGGATGAGGAGAGAATAAAAGCATTTGAAATGAAATGCATACGAAAAATACTGGGTATATCATGGATAGAGAAGAAAACAAATGAATGGGTGTTGGAGACGGCGGGAGTGGAAAGGAATTTACTGGAATCAATCAAAAGAAGAAAGATGTCTTACTTTGGGCACATAATGAGGAAACAAGGTGAATGTCTGGAGAAAGAAATTATGCAAGGAACGGTACCGGGAGCAAGAGCAAGAGGGAAACCAAGGAAGAGGTGGATGGATAATGTGGGTGAATGGTTGGAATTATCAACGGAAAGGTTGCTGCGAGAAACCGAGGACAGGAGAGGATGGAGAAGAATCGTCTACAATGCGACCAACCCTCGTATCGAGGACGGTTGAAAAGAAGAAGAAGAATTTCCACAATGTCGAGTTTAGTAGTAGTTTCAGTTTAACGACACTGCGTGATAACAAAGATCATTAGCGACGCCCTCCTCCTTTTTCCAGGCTTGGGACTGGCACTGACGGAGTGCGAGCAGTGGTCGAGTTTTCCCAATGTCAACAAGCTTCCATTAATTTATGTTTATAAACGTAAACTAATTCAAGAGCCTTCTTTTGCCATTAAAATATTTATGCACTGCGTTGGTTCTTACAATCAGTAGAAGCACGGTCTGCGGTCTAACAGCGACAGCGTCCAGATTGGATAATATGCTGAACATGACAAGGAAAATGCATCCTTATAGGCCTACATATAAATCGTTCTAATTTGGAGTACTCTTTCATGTGTTGTATATGTGTATAATAATTATGTCAATCTATTTAAATTGATAAAAATGAAGAAAACCCGATATAATAATGACAGAGAGAGCAATGCAGCATGTTCTTACCCACAACAAAGTAAAGAATAAAAATAACGACTTTCAACATTTCTAAGGAATCAGGTTGGTGCTTCACTAAAAGAATAGGTCTCATAGTTTGAACTTATCAAGGTCCTTGCTCAGCACATGACATTGTCAAACGTTACAGCGACCAACTTAATATATTATATAGACGAACACAGTTTGGAATGGATCCGGGTAGTTAAAGTTGGCCGTTTAGGCAAAACCGAAATTCAAAAAGGATTTTCAAATATCCATTAAACGACTCGGATATATAGTTGCCTAGGCAAAATTAGTGCTGACAATTTCTGGGCCTCGAAAGACAGAGCAGGATAAATAGAGCAAAACAACAGGGTGGGAATTGTTGTTTAGCTGTAATAACGACAAATATTCATTCATTCATTTCATATATTTATATAGCGCCCCTTCAAGATTTCTACTCAGAGGCGCTCCCGACTACTGTAACAGCACGGACACTGAATCGGAGTTTCACGCCGAAGCGCATGAGCAATTGCGAGTGAAGGACTTGCCCAGGGTCCCTACGCGGCGGCTTGAGGTGGATTCGAACCCGCAACCCTCCGGCTGCAAGGCACCAAATATACCCCCTTGAGGTGGATTCGAACCCGCAACCCTCCGGTTGCAAGGCACCAAACATACACCACCGCGCCCCACAATATTATTGTGTAGATGTGGTAAGTAGCAAGGGTAAGCATAGCTAGGGTAAGTGCGGGGTATTAACTCCGTAAGTAGGTTAAGCTAAGTCAGAGTAAGTAGCTAGATAAGTAAGGTTAGTAGCGGTTAGTTGCTAGGTAAGTAATGTAAGTACTTGTAAGTAACTAGGTAAGTAAGGTAAATAATGGTAAGTGCCTAGGTAAATAGGAGAGTAAGGGTAAGTAGCGGTGCGTAAGGCAAGTATGATTTCGCTTGAAGTGGCTATCGATTGACGCCTTGTAAGTATGCTAGCGGCGCTATTTTCGAAGTAAGTCTTAATAGATTAGATGAGATTGGAAAGACTAGATGCTCCTTAGCTGTTGAGCCGCAAACTGATCAACGAGGAACTATGGTAACTGGAACACGGAACCTGTAAAGGCTTGTTGGAGGTTTTTCTAAATTTAATAGATCTAATATCTCTGCTTGCTTTTAAGTCTCGTTTGATGTCCATCCCAGAGCGCTTTTGTTTTCCGATTTCGGCGAGGATCTGACACTGCCATGTGCGTCGTCTGATAGGCCTACTTATCACATTTTGTTCACCTAGCTCATCTGATTGTCTTTTTCTGGTCATACCTACAACAAGAACTGCTCTTGGTGAAATAAAAGTTGGAAATGATCCCTACGGTAGGACACGGTAGCTTTACGACAACAAATTTCAGTCACGGAGGCCAGTTAATATCCATACACTGCACCACGTCTCTGGAACGACCTAACTCCTGAATTTCGCACTTTTTCGGTTCCTCCGCCATCATCTGCAATTACTCACCATCAGTGGTCCATCATGCGCATCAGGCCCCCTATCCATCACCGCCAAGGCTTTCCACTCGAAACTAAAGTCTGTCTTCTTCAAGAACTCTTACCCCTACTCAACTGATCGAACTGATCGTCTACCGTCCAACTCTCGACCTAAACGACACCAACCTAGAGCAGCTACTCTGATCCCTCTGATCCTCTGGAAACCGGACTCGGACCTCCTTCGGAATACTCTCTCGGATAACCCTCTTGACTAGACGCAGCGCTCGTGAATAAGCTGGTACCCTGCGCTTGGCTTTCGAGTGGCGCTTTAAAAGTTTGGAGATTACGATTACGATTAATTGTTGCAGAAATTGAGGTGTCATTTAGAAACACGGCTTCATTTTCTTACTTTTGAATGCTTATAGGCCTACAATTACTTTAAATGATTGGCTGCTCCGACTTTTGTAATAAAAGGGGGGTGGTTCAGTACGTCCACGTCGTCTCCCCCCGGCAACGGAACTAGGTTCCGGCTAAATCTGAACCAAGGAAGAGGGAGAGACCTGATGAGTCGCCTCCCCATTGATCATGAAACTCAAAATGGAGGACACAATTATTTAAATGGGATGGTCTGTTCTGGAGGCTATGCACACTGCACAGGGCATACAACAGAGAAGGATGGAGGTCTTCCATAAACGAGCGGCTTATGCGTGCGGGAGCATCGCCAAGGCCATAAGTGTGTAAGTCAGTAAGTCAGTTAGGCTAAACCAAATGGATATTTTCTTAAATGATATCTCAGTTTATCTCAGTTCATTTACGATAGTCTTTCGTAAGTAAACAGTCTATTGAAAATGTTTCCATTGCATTAGCTAGTTGACAGCACAGTTTTAAAACCCATTAGATGAAATCCTGGAATAATTCGTGTGCCAGTCATACTGATCCTGCACACGCTTTAATGACTTATTTTCTTTAGGCCTTTATTAACGGTCTGCATGTCCATCTCTATTATGCGTTTGTCTGTTTTTGTCTGTGGCGTCAGAGTGTGGGAACCCTCCACTGGTGACTTCAACTCATCTGAATTATAGGCCTCTACTGTTTGATATTTTCAGTTCCTTTTAAAGTCACTCTGTAATAAATATTATAGCCTAGTCTAAATCGATATGTTTGCTCATTCCGAACATTTCAGAAATATGCTTGGTCAAGAGGACATTAAATTTTGTGAATTTATAAAAAAAGGCGCTATGTAAATGAGGACTTACGCAGTACAAAATTTCATTGGATTGTATTATGCATCAGAGACGGGACCGGATTTCCACGGATGCACACGACATTGTTTCCTTGCATAGCGTAATAATGTATGATATTATCCATCCATTTGAAATTAAATCTTGAAGGAGCGCTATATAAATATATGAAATGAATGAACGAATTTGGTTTACTGTGTTTTCACTTAAAATTTCTCGTTTTAACTGCTTCGTATTTCGCTCTGTACAGGCGACAGATGATGCGTTTATGAGAGTCTTAAATGCATAACGCGCATGCAGGGATTTTCAATAGCTGCTTCATAATGAAAGCATAAAATGTGTGGTTTTAGTTATAGGTTATTCCCTGCGAAGAAGAAGAAGAGCATAGAAGAACCAGCATACTTCAAAAACAGTCTAAATCCAGTCTAAATCTAGTCTAAATCTAGTCTAAATCTAGTCTAAATCTAGTCTAGTCTAGTCTAAATCTAGTCTAAATCCAGTCTAAATCTAGTCTAAATCCTATCTCTAAATCTAGTCTAAATCTAGTCTAAATCCAGTCTAAATCTAGTCTAAATCAAGTCTAAATCCAGTCTAAATCTAGTCTAAATCTAGTCTAAATCTAGTCTAAATCTAGTCTAAATCTAGTCTAAATCTAGTCTAAATCTAGTCTAAATCTAGTCTAAATCTAGTCTAAATCTAGTCTAAATCTCTCTAAATCTAGTCTAAATCTCTAGTCTAAATCTAGTCTAAATCTAGTCTAAATCTAGTCTAAATCTAGTCTAAATCTAGTCTAAATCTAGTCTAAATCCAGTCTAAATCTAGTCTAAATCTAGTCTAAATCTAGTCTAAATCTAGTCTAAATCTAGTCTAAATCCAGTCTAAATCTAGTCTAAATCTAGTCTAAATCTAGTCTAAATCTAGTCTAAATCTAGTCTAAATCTAGTCTAAATCTAGTCTAAATCTAGTCTAAATCTAAATCTCTAAATCCAGTCTAAATCTAGTCTAAATCCAGTCTAAATCTAGTCTAAATCTAGTCTAAATCTAGTCTAAATCTAGTCTAAATCTAGTCTAAATCTAGTCTAAATCTAGTCTAAATCTAGTCTAAATCTAGTCTAAATCTAGTCTAAATCTAAGTCTAAATCCAGTCTAAATCCAGTCTAAATCTAGTCTAAATCCTAGTCTAAATCTAGTCTAAATCTAGTCTAAATCTAGTCTAAATCTAGTCTAAATCTAGTCTAAATCTAGTCTAAATCTAGTCTAAATCTAGTCTAAATCTAGTCTAAATCTAAAATCTAGTCTAAATCTAGTCTAAATCTCTAAATCCAGTCTAAATCTAGTCTAAATCTAGTCTAAATCTAGTCTAAATCTAGTCTAAATCTAGTCTAAATCCAGTCTAAATCTAGTCTAAATCTAGTCTAAATCTAGTCTAAATCTAGTCTAAATCTAGTCTAAATCTAGTCTAAATCTAGTCTAAATCTAGTCTAAATCTAGTCTAAATCTAGTCTAAATCTAGTCTAAATCTAGTCTAAATCTAGTCTAAATCTAGTCTAAATCCATTCTAAATCTAGTCTAAATCTAGTCTAAATCTAGTCTAAATCCAGTCTAAATCTAGTCTCTAGTCTATCTAGTCTAAATCTAAATCTAGTCTAAATCTAGTCTAAATCTAGTCTAAATCTCTAAATCCAGTCTAAATCTAGTCTAAATCTAGTCTAAATCTAGTCTAAATCTAAATCTAGTCTAAATCCAGTCTCTAGTAAATCTAGTCTAAATCCAGTCTAAATCCAGTCTAAATCTAGTCTAAATCTAGTCTAAATCTAGTCTAAATCCAGTCTAAATCTAGTCTAAATCCAGTCTAAATCTAAATCTAGTCTAAATCTCTAAATCTAGTCTAAATCTAGTCTAAATCTAGTCTAAATCTAGTCTAAATCTAGTCTAAATCTAGTCTAAATCTAGTCTAAATCTAGTCTAAATCTAGTCTAAATCCAGTCTAAAATCTAGTCTAAATCTAGTCTAAATCTAGTCTAAATCTAGTCTAAAATCTAAATCTAGTCTAAATCTAGTCTAAATCTAGTCTAAATCTAGTCTAAATCTAGTCTAAATCTAGTCTAAATCTAGTCTAAATCTAGTCTAAATCTAAATCTAGTCTAAATCTAGTCTAAATCTAGTCTAAATCTAGTCTAAATCTAGTCTAAATCTAGTCTAAATCTAGTCTAAATCTAGTCTAGTCTAAATCTAGTCTAAATCTAGTCTAAATCTAGTCTAAATCTAGTCTAAATCTAGTCTAAATCTAGTAAATCTAATCTAGTCTAAATCTAGTCTAAATCTAGTCTAAATCTCTAAATCTAGTCTAAATCTAGTCTAAATCTAGTCTAAATCCAGTCTAAATCTAGTCTAAATCTAGTCTAAATCTAGTCTAAATCTAGTCTAAATCTAGTCTAAATCTAGTCTAAATCTAGTCTAAATCTAGTCTAAATCCAGTCTAAATCTAGTCTAAATCTAAATCTAGTCTAAATCCAGTCTAAATCTAGTCTAAATCTAAATCTAAATCTAGTCTAAATCTAGTCTAAATCTAGTCTAAATCTAGTCTAAATCTAGTCTAAATCTAGTCTAAATCTAGTCTAAATCTAGTCTAAATCTAGTCTAAATCCAGTCTAAATCTAGTCTAAATCCTAAATCTAGTCTAAATCTAGTCTAAATCTAAGTCTAAATCTAGTCTAAATCTAGTCTAAATCTAGTCTAAATCTAGTCTCTAAATCTAGTCTAAATCTAGTCTAAATCTAGTCTAAATCTCTAAATCTAGTCTAAATCTAGTCTAAATCTAGTCTAAATCTAGTCTAAATCTAGTCTAAATCTAAAATCTAGTCTAAATCTAAAATCCAGTCTAAATCTAGTCTAAATCTAGTCTAAATCTAAATCTAGTCTAAATCTAGTCTAAATCTAGTCTAAATCTAGTCTAAATCTAGTCTAAATCTAGTCTAAATCTAGTCTAAATCTAGTCTAAATCTAGTCTAAATCTAGTCTAAATCCAGTCTAAATCTAGTCTAAATCCAGTCTAAATCTAGTCTAAATCTAGTCTAAATCTAGTCTAAATCTAGTCTAAATCTAGTCTAAATCTAGTCTAAATCTAAATCTAGTCTAAATCTATCTAAATCTAAATCTAGTCTAAATCTAGTCTAAATCTAGTCTAAATCTAGTCTAAATCTAGTCTAAATCCAGTCTAAATCTAGTCTAAATCTAGTCTAAATCTAGTCTAAATCTAGTCTAGTCTAAATCTAAAATCTAGTCTAAATCTAGTCTAAATCTAATCTAGTCTAAATCTAGTCTAAATCTAGTCTAAATCTAGTCTAAATCTAGTCTAAATCTAGTCTAAATCTAGTCTAAATCTAGTCTAAATCTAGTCTAAATCTAGTCTAAATCTAGTCTAAATCTCTAAGTCTAAATCTAGTCTAAATCTCTAGTCTAAATCTAGTCTAAATCTAGTCTAAATCTAGTCTAAATCTAGTCTAAATCTAAATCCAGTCTAATTCCAGTCTAAATCTCTAAATCTAGTCTAAATCTAAATCTAGTCTAAATCTAGTCTAAATCTAGTCTAAATCTAGTCTAAATCTCTAAATCTAGTCTAAATCTAGTCTAAATCTAGTCTAAATCTAGTCTAAATCTAGTCTAAATCTAGTCTAAATCTAGTCTAAATCTAGTCTAAATCTAGTCTAAATCTAGTCTAAATCTAGTCTAAATCTAGTCTAAATCTAAATCTAGTCTAAATCTAGTCTAAATCTAGTCTAAATCTAGTCTAAATCTAGTCTAAATCTAAATCTAGTCTAAATCTAGTCTAAATCTAGTCTAAATCTAGTCTAAATCTAGTCTAAATCTAGTCTAAATCTAGTCTAAATCTAGTCTAAATCTAGTCTAAATCTAGTCTAAATCTAGTCTAAATCTAAATCTAAAAATCTAGTCTAAATCTAGTCTAAATCCAGTCTAAATCTAGTCTAAATCTAGTCTAAATCTAGTCTAAATCTAGTCTAAATCTAGTCTAAATCTAGTCTAAATCTAAAATCTAGTCTAAATCTAGTCTAAATCCAGTCTAAATCTAGTCTAAATCTAGTCTAAATCTAGTCTAAATCTAGTCTAAATCTAGTCTAAATCTAGTCTAAATCTCTAAATCTCCATAAATCTAGTCTAAATCTAGTCTAAATCTAAAATCTCTAAATCCAGTCTAAATCTAGTCTAAAATCTAGTCTAAATCTAGTCTAAATCTAGTCTAATCTAGTCTAAATCTAGTCTCTAAATCTAGTCTAAATCTATCTAAATCTAGTCTAAATCTAGTCTAAATCCAGTCTAAATCTAGTCTAAATCCAGTCTAAATCTAAATCTAGTCTAAATCTAGTCTAAATCTAGTCTAAATCTAGTCTAAATCCAGTCTAAATCTAGTCTAAATCTAGTCTAAATCTAGTCTAAATCTAGTCTAAATCTAGTCTAAATCTAGTCTAAATCTAGTCTAAATCTAGTCTAAATCTAGTCTAAATCCAGTCTAAATCTAGTCTAAATCTAGTCTAAATCTAGTCTAGTCTAAATCTAGTCTAAATCTAGTCTAAATCTAGTCTAAATCTAAAATCCAGTCTAAATCTAGTCTAAATCTAGTCTAAATCTAGTCTAAATCTAGTCTAAATCTAGTCTAAATCTAGTCTAAATCTAGTCTAAATCCATCTAAATCCAGTCTAAATCTAGTCTAAATCTAGTCTAAATCTAGTCTAAATCTAGTCTAAATCTAGTCTAAATCTAGTCTAAATCCAGTCTAAATCTAGTCTAAATCTAGTCTAAATCTAGTCTAAATCTAGTCTAAATCTAGTCTAAATCTAGTCTAAATCTAGTCTAAATCTAGTCTAAATCTAGTCTAAATCTAGTCTAAATCTAGTCTAAATCTAGTCTAAATCTAGTCTAAATCTAGTCTAAATCTAGTCTAAATCTAAATCTAGTCTAAATCTAGTCTAAATCTAGTCTAAATCTAGTCTAAATCTAAATCTAGTCTAAATCTAGTCTAAATCTAGTCTAAATCTAGTCTAAATCTAGTCTAAATCTAAATCTAGTCTAAATCTAGTCTAAATCTAGTCTAAAATCTAGTCTAAATCTAGTCTAAATCTAGTCTAAATCCAGTCTAAATCTAAATCTAGTCTAAATCCAGTCTAAATCTAGTCTAAATCTAGTCTAAATCTAGTCTAAATCTAGTCTAAATCCAGTCTAAATCTAGTCTCTAAATCTAGTCTAAATCCTAGTCTAAATCTAGTCTAAATCTAGTCTAAATCTAGTCTAAATCTCTAAATCTAGTCTAAATCTAGTCTAAATCTAGTCTAAATCTAGTCTAAATCCATAAATCTAGTCTAAATCTAGTCTAAATCCAGTCTAAATCTAGTCTAAATCTAGTCTAAATCTAGTCTAAATCTAGTCTAAATCTAGTCTAAATCTAGTCTAAATCTAGTCTAAATCTAGTCTAAATCTAGTCTAAATCCAGTCTAAATCTAGTCTAAATCTAGTCTAAATCTAGTCTAAATCTAGTCTAAATCTAGTCTAAATCTAGTCTAAATCTAGTCTAAATCTAGTCTAAATCTAGTCTAAATCTAGTCTAAATCTAGTCTAAATCTAGTCTAAATCTAGTCTAAATCTAGTCTAAATCTAGTCTAAATCCAGTCTAAATCTAGTCTAAATCTAGTCTAAATCTAGTCTAAATCTAGTCTAAATCTAGTCTAAATCCAGTCTAAATCTAGTCTAAATCTAGTCTAAATCTAGTCTAAATCTAGTCTAAATCTAGTCTAAATCGTCTAAATCTAGTCTAAATCTAGTCTAAATCTAGTCTAAATCTAGTCTAAATCTAGTCTAAATCTAGTCTAAATCTAGTCTAAATCTAGTCTAAATCTAGTCTAAATCTAGTCTAAATCTAGTCTAAATCTAAATCTAGTCTAAATCTAGTCTAAATCTAGTCTAAATCTAGTCTAAATCTAGTCTAAATCTAGTCTAAATCTAGTCTAAATCTAGTCTAAATCTAGTCTAAATCTAGTCTAAATCTAGTAAATCTAAATCTAAATCTAGTCTAAATCTAGTCTAGTCTAAATCTAGTCTAAATCTAAATCTAAAATCTAGTCTAAATCTAGTCTAAATCCAGTCTAAATCTAGTCTAAATCTAGTCTAAATCTAGTCTAGTCTAAATCTAGTCTAAATCTAGTCTAAATCCAGTCTAAATCTAGTCTAAATCTAAATCTAGTCTAAATCCAGTCTAAATCTAGTCTAAATCCAGTCTAAATCTAGTCTAAATCTAGTCTAAATCTAGTCTAAATCTAGTCTAAATCTAGTCTAGTCTAAATCTAGTCTAAATCTAGTCTAAATCCAGTCTAAATCTAGTCTAAATCTAGTCTAAATCTAGTCTAAATCTATCTAGTCTAAATCTAGTCTAAATCTAGTCTAAATCTAGTCTAAATCTAGTCTAAATCTAGTAGTCTAAATCTAGTCTAAATCTAGTCTAAATCTAGTCTAAATCTAGTCTAAATCTAGTCTAAATCTAGTCTAAATCTAGTCTAAATCTAGTCTAAATCTAGTCTAAATCTAGTCTAAATCTAGTCTAAATCTAGTCTAAATCTAGTCTAAATCTAGTCTAAATCTAGTCTAAATCTAGTCTAAATCTAGTCTAAATCTAGTCTAAATCTAGTCTAAATCTAGTCTAAATCTAGTCTAAATCTAGTCTAAATCTAGTCTAAATCTAGTCTAAATCTAGTCTAAATCTAGTCTAAATCTAGTCTAAATCTAGTCTAAATCTAGTCTAAATCTAGTCTAAATCTAGTCTAAATCTAGTCTAAATCTAGTCTAAATCTAGTCTAAATCTAGTCTAAATCTAGTCTAAATCTAGTCTAAATCTAGTCTAAATCTAGTCTAAATCTAGTCTAAATCTAGTCTAAATCTAGTCTAAATCTAGTCTAAATCTAGTCTAAATCTAGTCTAAATCTAAAATCTAGTCTAAATCTAGTCTAAATCTAGTCTAAATCTAGTCTAAATCTAGTCTAAATCTAGTCTAAATCTAGTCTAGTCTAAATCTAGTCTAAATCTAGTCTAAATCTAGTCTAAATCTAAAATCTAGTCTAAATCCAGTCTAAATCTAGTCTAAATCTAAATCTAGTCTAAATCTAGTCTAAATCTAGTCTAAATCTAGTCTAAATCTAGTCTAAATCCAGTCTAAATCTAGTCTAAATCCAGTCTAAATCTAGTCTAAATCTAGTCTAAATCTAGTCTAAATCTAAATCTAGTCTAAATCTAGTCTAAATCTAGTCTAAATCTAGTCTAAATCTAGTCTAAATCCAGTCTAAATCCAGTCGCTTCGCGCCTTCGGCGCTCGCAATTCTACCCCCCACTCAGACATTCTAGTACGTCCCCCAATTTTTGGACCGTGGTTGCGCCTTTGGTAAGGGGCGTCCAGGCACTTCTTTTTTTACACTTTAAGCACTGCTTTAACCACGAACAAGTCCGTTCAACTATGAACAAGATCTTGGGATTCGTCCAATGCCGGTGTCACAAAATAGAGTATCCTCCAAACATGAGTATCCCCATAGCGAAATGGTGTATCCGGTTTAGTTTGCATTATTGGCGGCTTCTAAGTGTACTCAGTCGTATTGTTGGATTTATTGTACACATACAAATGTCTAAGTTGCGTATCTTTAGTTTGTACGTCGACCTGAAATTAATTTACTTCGTTTTTGGTGATTTTGACTGGATTTTCGTCTTGGCTTTAGTAGGCCTAATGCGTATGACGACGGGGGATAAAATGGTGTGCCCCCGGATACTCTACACCGGTTTATTCCATCCGGGGGATATGTTTTACGGGGATAGAATATCACGGGACACCGGCTAAAGTGCAGAGTGAAGAAAATGAGTATCTGGGCCGACGTTCCTCATGAAGTATTGGAACTTTTTTGCACGCCACTGAAAGCATGCAGAAAAAATAACTGTTCATCGTAAAAGCAATATACATTGCATTGTACAAATTCAGTGAAACATCTGCAAGAAAAATAACGAAGGCATGCAAACAATTTAATATGAACAGTTTGCACAGGAAAAAGCTGTCTAATGTTTTTGAATATCCAGAGTAACAAGTATTATAACAATTATTGTCTACTGAACGACGTCATAAAAAAACAGCAAAGCGGATAACGATAGAAATCATGATTTAAACAGGCAGACCTAAATAGGCCTAGACAGTCTACACGAGGCCAAATAGTCTACTCAAAAATACTAAAAATCTTTAATACTATAGCTAAGCTAATTTTTATATATTTTACTTGTTTAAGTTCGACTCTACTTATCTAGGGCAACCAATAAAATTCATGCGAGAGCATCATTTGCAAATAGGCCTACATATTGTCCATTAAGCGTTGTACTCCTGGAGTAATGGTTTTACGTTGAACACCAAAATTGTGCAGTCTTCTTCTATCTGTTTCGAGGCGTCAACATCTTTCATCTTTCTTTTCACGGCCTTCTTCAGCAGGATATTTTTCTCTTTTAAAGTGTCACCTTCCTCAGTTTCCTCATTAGAGTCGCTTCCTTCTTCAGAGAATGGTAGTATCCTTTTTCTTTCATCTTCCCGTCCTCTGCCTTTCTCAGTAAGCTATTATTCTCCGTGGATGTGTCACCTTCCTCTTTTCCTTCCATAGAGAAGCCTGCATCTTCAGAGAGTATTTCCTTTGGGTCACCACCACGAGTAAGCCAAGATTCTCATCCAGATAAACTCTTTGTGGACCCTTGAATCCCTGCTTGTATTTCGGCACAATTTTTGCTTTAAATTCCAAATTTGAATCGAGTAGCAACACTTGACTGTTGCACAGATCGGCCACTATCACGCAGCCATTGCTTCCGACAATCAAATAGCAAGGTATATTCAGTTGATTTTCTATTAATCCAATCCCATGGCCAAAAGACTTCTCAACAACATTTTTATCCACAAGACACACTCTGTGCACGGGGAAAAAATACGTACCGTGACTGACAATGAAGCGGTCATTGTCCAGTCTCATCGCATGCCATTGATTAGAGCATCCTGGAAACTTAATAAAGCGCACGCACTTTCCATAACAGGAATATTGTTCTGTGTTAGCCAGTTTCCTAATACACGTCCGTCTGTGCAAATTTTCACGACTTCGAGCATTTTTCTTGTCTATGATGTAAAGACAATTAGTTTTCTTACAGGAACAGATAGGCCTGTCAATTTTAGCAATTTGCGACTGAGGTTGAAGTTACTACAGTCTTAGACTTCAAGCTTTGATGTCTTTTCACGCACAATGAACAGCTTACCACCTAAGATCGCCAATTATACAGTAATCACTTTTTCTTCTAACGTTGTTGCATCGGTCTTCACCTTGCGAAGTAATTCAACTTCTTCTTCGACGACTTTGTCTAAAATATGTCAAATAAAACAACGAAAAACACGGACAACCTAAACAAGTTTTTTAACAAAAGCACAACTTTACTAAATTTAATGGACTATACAAAAAATTAATTTTTCTCAGTTGTTAATGTGACTGTAGGATGAACCAGATAGTGTTAGTCCATTTGGAATCGTCATAACCAATGAGAACAGAGCGTAGCATACGTAGAAGAATATTGCATTACATAATATAAGATAGCATAGGATAGACTGATTATTTAGAATAAGAATAGGATAAGCAGTTGTAATTTGGCTTAGATCATTTTCTTTTCCCTGGAATTCTGTTGAATGATGAACATCACCATTACCCGTAGTGCCAATAGTGCCAATTGTGCCAGACCCAAACTTGGAATAAGGAGGAGGGCGACGTAAACGGCCCTGGTAGCCGTAAGATGTCGTTGAGCACTGGAACTACTACTAATTACTGTAAACAGATGTCAAACTTCTTTAGGCCTACTATAAACTGGAAATTTTACATTAAAAATAAAAGATTATAATTATAATTACTTACCAGCTTTTCTTTCTGGTTCATTGGTTCTGACGAATACTTTTCTGCAAAGGCCAACATATATTCAATCGTCATTTCTTCAGAGTCACATACATATCTCTGTGCATCTTCTACGAATATGTATTATCAGACAAATACGTAAATTTTTTGTCAGCAGAAGATAACGGTGCTTAAGATATTTCCAACCAAATTTCATTGAGAGTGAGAAAATCCACCTGAAGATCCCATGTGCAATTTTGAAAAGAATTATTCCAGACAGAATGGAAATTAAGGTGGCAAAAGTTTCTATTTCATAAAGGCAGAGACAAGGATGTGGACTAATGTCGCCTGAAAGAAGCAACCAGTCAAGAAATCACTAGGTTAATTGAAACGTGTTAGGTCTCTGTTACATGTGGACCTATCTTAAGCTTTGATTAAACAAGAGAAAAGCCTCGTTGTCCGCAGTGATATTTCAGAATAAACAAAACCTGAATAGTTGTACAATTATGCCAAAATAAATAGGTCAAAAAATGCCAACGACAGGAGAAGAGAAAAAAAATGTAATAATGAAACTTGGTGTTTTTTTAAAGCACGTGATTCAAAATAAAATACTTAAACCAATGAAAACCCACGATATTTAACCCATTAATGCTAATGTAGTTTCGACAACTTAAAGTACAGCAGAATAAATTTACCTTTGCTTTGTGTATAAAGTGTTGGTACCACTATTATCAATTGAGTCGCAGAACCGACAATTACAAAAATTAAGCCAGAACCTTCTTCTGTGAATATATGCATAAAAAACAAAACAAAAAATAGACAAAGAATTAGAAATAATTTAACCAGCTGTTTAAGTGCAAAAAGTGTGGCTTTAAATCCCTCAATGAGAGAAATTTGCCCGGACGGGATCTGTGCCCCTAGCCAATCAGCTATTATAAGTACACGGTCGGTGTGAAGATAAGACGGCGATGGAGTGGATTGACTACCGGTAACGCCCTCATATGCGGAGTCTACGAAAATGAAGTCGCTAAGACTCATACCCATCGCTGCTCCAGGACTACGTTAAGAAACTGTTCCTCTTCTGTTTGAGTGTAAATGTTACTTGAATAAAGATTCATGACTGCTTCTTTGCGCAGAGTCTGGATATTTAACTCACCGGTAACTTGAACGGTAAATTTAGTTTGGTAAATGACCTTTACGAACATTTTCGCAGTCTGTTTGACTTTTGTTTGTTCAGCTTTGTGCATGTTGTGACGTCTGATTTGTTTCTGCCTTCGGACGTAATAAAGTATTGATAATAATTAATCATGATGATATATTCGTTTATTTATCAAGCAGGAAGACACACCGCTTCACAACTTACATACACAAAGGCTAAAAGTACAGTTAAAAGTACAGTGTCCCTTCGACACTGTGTTAACTTTTATATCAAAATCTCCTGCTAACTTTACTTAGAACTGAGATGTAGCAAAGTTTTCATACGAAATTAGCTACAATAAAGCGTGAAAAGTAACGCGGTAACGCACAACACTGGAAACCACCATTAATGAATGATTGGCCAGTAAAGCAATGATAATGCAGGTCTGAAAATGAAGGAGTTTGAAAAAAGGCAACAATTTAAGGAGTAGGTCTAAAACAAGAATGAAATGACAGAACTTCACGTATCGTGAACAACATACGCGTCCTGTAGATCACAAAAATAAAACCCAATTAAGCAAATCGAAAAACATATTTTAAAGTAATTTCGACAAGTTAATGTACGATAGAGCAAAGTTACCTTGAATTATTAATGAAAATATAGCAAGTAATATCTCCAATACATTGCATATCAAAATGCATGGCAAAACTATATCTGTGGAATGCAGAAAAACAGAAAATATAATGGAAATTGAGTTAATGTAAGAATGCAAGCGTTAGGCCACTTGAATTTGGCGTTTATCACTATCGTCTTCTTTGGTTTACTATCAAAACCGCGCCGTTAATCACGGCGTGCCGTCGCTTATAGTGAGGTTCTTCATTGTAAGACATGCCTGTTCACAGCTAAAGACAACTGAAGCAAGTGACCAAATGCCGAAGCAACAGTCCACTTTTAGGAAGGGGCATTCTACGGGGTCGGTCTTACTAGGACTCAGCCTAGACATCTGTTGCGCCATTGAATCGGGACGTGAGACTATGCTGGTTCTTCTGGATTTACGCTCTTCCTCCTCCGCTCTTTGGCTTCTCTGGAAACCAGATTTGGTTTTCCACTGGACATCTCTGGACAACGTCTGTGCAGTGGTAGTGAATAATCTGTAGCGCCTGTGCATGGACTTAGATTCACGATTTAGAAATGCAGAGTTTATGATTACGATTGATCGCAGTATTTGCCACAGTCGATCACGCGACTGGTATTTACGAAATGAAACATACTAACTATAGGGTGATGTCACGGATATTGGCGCTAAAATTTTAATAAGTGAGCTAGTGATCTAATTCTTTTGCGTAACATTCTCATTTGAACAACCTATCTTCCAGTATACAACTTTCTATATTATATTGTGTATAACATATATTTGTCTGCATTCAAAATCGTTCTCGAACTATCGAGTCACCCTATATTTCAGACGTTTTGAGCCAAGTGACCTCGAGATCGAGATGTCCACTGGATGATTCCAGGTGTAATTCTACACCGAAATGAGACATTTGACAGGATGAAACGGATATGAAGGTAGCGAAAATGTATTGTTTCAATGGAGGGCCGGGAATTGCAGCGACTGGAGTTTCGATATTAAGTTACCACGGGCCTTGTTGTACGTAAGGGAGTGCATAATAAACAAACCAGGAGTTCTAAACGAGCGAAAGATAAGAAAAGTAACAAGAGTTCGGCCGAATTATTTGATAAATTGTAAGTATGAATATATCAAGATCAAATGCACGATATTTACTTGAAACAACAATGAGCTGCTAACTAATTAGTAGTTATTAATTACTTGAACGAAAAGCAAAACCGTGTTTAAACTCCCATTTAATCGCCGGATATTATTACCAAACTACCTCGCCTGACTTCTGCTTAGCCCAATCAACACCGAGTTTTTAATCCACCCAGCACTGCATCAGATAAAGCTTAAGCATGATATAATAAACAGTTAAATTCGAAGTGATATTGGTACCGTACCACACATTGTAATAAGCTATTTCAATATCTGTTGGAACTACACAGGCCTCTTAGTTTGTTATTGTAACACTTGAAAACTACACACAGCACTGGAAATAACAAGCGCTCGTGAATAAGCTGGTGCCCTGAGCTTGGGTTTCGAGTGGCGCTTTAGAAGTTCGGAGATTACGATTAACCAGTGACGAATAATTGGCAAGTAAAGTTTTTCATAAAGAACTGTGAAAGCTATTTACTGCTTGACACGAAAAACAAGAATGGAATAATGGAACTGCGTGTAGACCTACTACCATTAAACAGCAAAAAAATAAACTTCCGTAAAGAGTTAATCTAAACCCAAAATACGTATTGGAAAAATATAAAATATTCGAAGAGATGAAGTACAAAGAATAAATTTACCATGTATCCTTTTTGTAAATATTACTGGCATCAGTGAAATCACTATCATCGTCAGTGAATATGCTTTTATGAAAACATATGTAACAAAAATAATAAAATGAATAGATTGAAACAGATTTAGCAATGTAACCTAAATTTATATTCATCGCCATCATTTTCTCTGCCGAAAATGTGAACACTTGACACAACTACCAGCCAATCTTGAACATCACTGTTCTATAAAAGGAATAAAATTGTTGCAAAGCATCCAGTACGTTATATTTTGGAAGATAGTTTCCAAATGCCGAAGCCAAATGCCGAACATGAACATCATTGACTCTTCAGAAAGTTTTCAATCACTCATCTCTTATCTTAGAACACCAAAGTTAAGAAAATGTGTGCATGTATTGTATAATATGTATTAGTTAAGCAATAGTTAAGTCTATCTAAAACGCTAACTTCTATTCAAAGTTTATTTTCAGTTGGCCCATATATATAACATATACTACTTATTATCCCCAGGTATACCTGACTAACGGGACCTTCGGCCTTTATGGGTCTCCTGAGTAACCATAACTTTGTTTGTGCCAATGCACTGTTACTTGTTTCATTTGGTTATCGAATAAATAAATAAATAAATAAATAAAGTTAGTAGGTATGTATGCATATATATCTGAGTGTTTGCATGTTCGTGCATTTGAGTGTCTACAGGCATTCATGCACACATTATGTATGTGCACATGCAGTCATGCATGCAATTATGTATGTATGTGCATTTTTTTTACGGTGTCTCAAAACTAACTGTTGAGTTTTGTATTACCGTTAAATTAAATACTTGCCTATTAATATCGGAATTATCATTGCTTTCTCTCGAACAGAAGCTTTCAGAGCATCAAAGGTATAGTCAGCTCCTCTAATGTGACACTTCACCTTGCAAAGATAGACTCCCAGCAAGCGTGGTGTAAAACTTTGACCACACGATAACAGGCTTGTATTGCTATCACCATACCACTGGTTTTTGCAAGAGAAAGTGTTTCTGTCGGCAACGCACGTAAGGCTGTTGCCTTTGAATACACTGACTTCCGTAATGTTATCGCCGACGAAATCTGGAAAACAATTTACATGTATTTAGACATGTATGGCTGCATTTCCAATTATTTTGTACAGATACAACGCAATTTCAAAGAACAGTCACATTGTTATATTTAATTTAATACTGGGTAAAAGCTGCCATAAGAGTATGTCGAACCTTTCGTCACCCATTTGTCCAACGGGGCCTGGTGTAGGAGAAGAGGAAAAACTGATAATAATCAGACGAATTAAAGGTCTGTTTGGTCAAATATGCAGGATGAATAACGACAGAAAAATGAAAGGCGTTGTGTTCTGGTGTAATCAATAGTAGGACAAGAGTGGAATTATAGACCGTGGAGAGAATGACTCCATTTTGAAGGCTTTTGTCAAATAAATATTGAAGAATTGACTTTGGAGAAACTGACTAAATGTTTCATGGGAAATTTAATCCGTAGAGAGATGTGGCTGATGAAAAGAAACTACACAGAATGAGAGTAAGCGATAACACAATCTACACACATAGAAACGGCAAAATATTAAACTCAGCCAGCACACTGACATCGGGCTAATGTTTGCCCAATGTCATGAAACCACTAACGTTGGCCCTATGTTGTATCTATGTCGAATGCAATTTTGCGTAATGTAGGGTGTACGACGTGTATTCCTCGTATATTTTTTTAAAGCCGTAGCATACAATGTAGGTAGATCAATTTAATTAAAATTCTAGTTTGCATATTAAGCATGCCACGAGCAAAGATTTCTGTATATGTTGTCACATAGATATTATAAATTTTCCAATATTTATGATGTACTCAACTTGGGAAACTTGGCTTTAGTGCTTCATGATGCAACAGGTTCTATTAACTGAAAGACGACGCAATTCTCTATACTTACATAACACTTTAATGGTTTCGGAGGTGCACGTGTATTGATTCTGTGTTGACCGCGTTGTTTGGCAAACATAAGACGAGTTATCCAGAGCTATGTCACCTGTGAACTGCAAAGTGTATATTAAGCGATTGTTAGATGTAACACTAGACGTTACATTGTCTTTGATGGAGCCATTTCCTCCAACCTTCTTCCACTCCATTTCAGGTGGAATTTTGCCGTGGTAGGTGAGAGTACATGTCAGCTGAACTTCATCCGGTGGTATGCTGAAGACATTTTGTCCAATGACTCCGTCTGGTTGTATGTTGGATTGGCAGTCTGGATCATTGTCTTGCAAGAAATGGGTAAAGAAAAGATCTAAGCATAATAGAGTTGCAGGTGGGAAGGTTATACTTTCCGAACTTACTGACGAATAAAAACGTCAATCATTTCAGGTTTTGATTGGATTTACTGGTTATTGATATAAGAGCGATTCGCCATTGAGGAATACACGCTGTGCTATTACATATAAGTTACAATGCTAGAAAAATATCATATGAACTGGCAAATTGTACATTCTTCTGAATAGTCCTCGGACAGTGGGTAAGGCATTTTAAAAAGGATTTATCAGAACGGTCTCTGTGGTAAAACAAATGCTCAGATACCTTAATTATTTTCAATTCACTATATGCTGAAAACAATTAAACAATTAAATCAATTAAACTCACCTATTACAATGAGTTGAGCTGACTTTCTTTCTCCAAATCCGTTGTCATCAACGCAGATGTATTCTCCTGCATCACCAGGTTCCACTGATTGTATCACTAGATTTTGAAAACCTTTTGACGCATTTCCATCAATAGTGAATCTTCTGTCATATTGATCATAAATGCCGCTTCCAGTATAAATGGATTTGTCGCCGTGATACCAAAATATTTTCCCAGACACCAGATCCGTAGAGCAATTAAAATAGGTTGCATCGCCAACCTTTGTTTCAGTATTACGTGGTGTCATAATGAGGTTTCCAGCTATAATTAAAACAGTAAGATATATATAGACCTAAATAATTTACACAAAATGGCCCCGTTTGCATGTATGTCCTATTTACTTTACACGTGGAATGGTAAAAATGTCACGAAATGGTTTGTTCTAAGGAATAGACATAAATGCGTAATGTTCTTTTGTTGTGAGTAGCTAAGCAGGATCTGAAATCTTAGTCTCTTACCGGAATGAAAGATCATTGTAGTCATGGCAATCGCGAAAATTGCTGCTTTTCTGTTCATTCTTGAAAAAATGCAAATAGATCCAAGATGCCTCAGAGTCACCTAAAACATAATTATCACAACAACAACAACAACAACAACAACAACAACAACAACAATAATAATAATAATAATAATAATAATAATAATAATAATAATAATAATAATAATAATAATAATAATTATTATTATTATTATTATTATTATTAAAAATAATAATTATGTTACAAACAACCAATACTACAGACCGTTCACTAGCTTTTTGTTCTAAAATAATAATACGGTCTGTCCTGTTTAGGAACGAATGGAAAATGCTAGCTCTGCGCACTTCCTCAACGAATTGCGGATGTGTAACGTCCTGCTAAACTATGTCACGTTTGCGTAACATAGAAACAGGCAGAGTAAACAGTACAAAATAAGCCTACATGCTTAATGAAACAGGATGTCCACACCGTGTTGCCAAGATAACGGTCTGTTAAGCTCTAAGTACATTTTTTAGCTTGCATAGCCCAGCCCAGGCGCAAACACGGGTTGGCGATAAACAAAGCAAACAACATCATGTTGGCCCTACTTCTATTTTTGCCTAGCATTCGGACCCTTAAAACCATTGTGCAAACCGCCCTCAAGTGCCGAGAATAAGGAAATGAATCCCTAACTCTGTTTTAATGATCATGGATGCCTCTCGAGGTTAGCTCTCGAGGACAGCTCTTTACTATCCATGGTGTACTTTCCAGTTGGTGTTCATACTACTTAACCAGATTCGTCATCATGTTAGACATACTCTACATCAAACTATATTCTCAGATAAACAGCAGCGTAAGCTATTGATTGCATTTTTATTTCTAGATTTTTGTCGCTTCATTTCCAGGAGAAAACAATAATTGTGTATTTAACCGCTTCCTGCACGGATCCGATAAGGCATAATGTCTACTGTCAAATGTGGCGGCGTTAAAAAAAAACAAATTTGTAGTTCTAGGTGCTGAATAGATTTATTGGCCTATTCGTAAATATTTAACTTTTGTATAGGGGAAAACGGGGTAAATTCGTCCACGGTGATTGCCAGTGAACCAGCAGGCAAAGGCAAATTTTAATGCGGCCATCTAACGTATAATATCATATAAAGCTTGTTTATAGCGACGGTTGTGCTTTGTTACAATAATAAGCTGATTAAAGATAAAAAAAACGATTTTGAGACGAATCTATTTCTCCACTCTGTCGCCATTAAACCTGAACAATTGAAGGTTATCTTGTTCAAATGTTAATAATTTGTTTTCAATTATGTAAAACACTCTATTTGTTGATTGTTTCGTTATCGAAATCCATTGTCAAATTGGCAGGCCATGCACTCTGAGATGTGTATAGACCACTAGGACGAATTTACCCCGGAGATGTTAGGGATGGTACACAGTTCCAATTTTAATTTTTAAAGTTGATATTATATACCCAGTTACCCAGTTTTAATTTAAAACATAATTATATAATGTTATTTTAGTATACATTAGATGCCAACAACTTATAAAAAGAAAGTCAAGCGATATTCTGGTACAGTGTTCAAATATTGTGGCCTAATATTGTATTTGATTGTTGAATAACAGTGATAGCTTATGCGTTACCTGATATTACCGCTTCAGTGGTACTTTTTAATACATTTATGTATATACCTCGACTCTTTGGTTATGAGGGTCAAATCAGCCACGCTGGCGAGAGATCCTGAGTGGCCGAGTGGGCTGGTAGCCCGCTCGTCACGCCGGCGCCCCGGGTTCGCTTCCCGGTCGGGTCGGTTTATCAGAGATTAATTTCTCGGATCTTTACTGCGGGTGGCTCGGTCGCAATATAAACGTGGAGTACGAGGTTGCTTTCTGCCTCCGACACTGATCATCTTCGATATGAAAAAGTGTCGTTAAGCAGTAATACAACGCTGGCGAATTCACCCCACGGGGTAAAACCGGCCAAAAAAAATACATTTTAGAAACAATTTATTTAACAAATATTCTCCTCGTTATAAAGAAAAACAACCTTGCAGTATATTGTTCTTACCAAAGCCTATTTATATGTGATTTTGTTTCATTTTAGCAGTCAATCAATTTTAATTTATTAAAAAAATAAGAAAATTGGCCGAAATTACCCCGGCTTCCCCTACCTTTCTACCTTTAGGACTACTAATCATTTCGAAAATTTGTTCAGATTATACGTTTAAAAATGAGAGCGAATCCCATTAAGCGGTACTTTGATACTTTGCTACTTTGGGTCATTTTACACACTCAAAATTGAAGTCCCACCTCTTCAAGAATTCCTATCATATTCCATCCGAGCATCCGCCCTCCAAGGTTTATCGTCCTCAATGAAACTCACCATAGCGGCTGCTGCTCCGTTTCCTCTTGCTGGTCTCTCTGGCAACGGGAATATCGGATCTCCATTTGATGTAACTCTCTGGATAGCCCATCTGACTCGACGTAGAGCTAGTGAACAAGCTTATGGCGTGTGCTTAGTCGTAGAGAAGTGCCACGCTACATAAGTTTATAACTACTAATAGTACTATCACTATCACTACTCTTGCTACTACTGCTACAACTATTACTACTACTGCCGCTACTGCCACAACCACCACTACTACTGCTACTGCCACAACCATTACCCTGCACTCTTGCTGCAACCATTACTACTACAACCATTACTACTACTAGTATTACCACTACGACTGCTACTTCTACTAATACTACTGCTACTAATGATGATGACGACCACGACGGAGACGATGATGACGATGATGATGATGATGATGATGATGATGATGATTATAATAATAATAATTATAATAATTATTATTATTATTAGTATTATTAGTATTTTTTTATGCCCCGAGGTATACAGGATCCCTCAGGGACTTCAACATTATCTATTGTAGAAAATTGTCTGGAAAGGCCCTACTCATCTATCTCTTGACCGGCGAAAGTGCCCCCAAAGGCCACTGCATTAAAACGTTGTATCGTCATTGAGATACGTTGGAACAAAAAAGATGTTTCCCGTGGATCTCCAGTTACGGTGCCTAGCTTTTGTCCCAGGTCCGAAAGGAAGGTCAAACCTTCGTTGTTGATTGGACCCAGTGTTTCGAAAGCCAAAGGGACAAAAAAATACGGGGAGGACAGTTGTTATTATTATTATAAATAATAAATAATAATATTAATAGTAATTTATGTTAAGTATTATGATAAATACTACATGAAATCCCTAATTAAAGTTCTTGGTTCTAACGTAGCTGTCTTCTTAACTTTAGACGTGATCCCAAGCAGTGAATTGGTAACTGGTATTCTGCCAATCAGCGACGTGTTTTTATTCACTGTACATTAAGAAGCATAACAAAATTAACAATGGCTAACACTCTTTCGACATATAATACCAACAGCGCTACCCACTGTGGTGTGGTTTTAAATTCTTGCGGTGCATCTGACTAAATCAAAAATGTATTCGCCATGTTTCAGATTAAATCGTCACATCGGTTCCTTTAATGTGATTTGATGAAAACTAGCCGAGGTTGGTTGTTTAGTGTACGACTTGATGCATTTTAATACATCGTTCGCAATTAAAGTCGCATAACTCTTATGGTATTAGAAATCCTTAGAATGATGTCGTTACTGATTTTTTTTATCTCATTGTCGTGAACCACAGTGATAAATTCTAGGATCAAACTTCATCATTGGGTCATGTTCTAATTGTTCATACGCGAATTCTGATAGTCGTAGCAAGCACATAATTTAAAGTGGGCTCAAATAGATATTCATTGAACTTGTAGAGCGCAAAAATACTTTACTACATGAGAAACGTTATTTATATTTTTGCTTGTTTTATTGAAACTGCAAACGATCGCTTCAGAAGGATTGATGAGCAAAACGTTAGTAAACGATCCATACATACAAGCCTTAAAGGCATAACAGGAATAACAGTTTTAGATCTAATCGACGAAACGAAACGCGTTGAAGTCTACAAGATGACTGAATTCAGTTTCATTGGTTTGCTGGATATTGATAATTTGGAATATCTAATAGATATCACTTCAAACCCGATATATATATAGTATACAGACACCTGTATTTAACGGACAGTGATGACAATCTTAACCCTAGGGCTACCAAGCTTTTTTTGTAACACGGACTACCAAAAGGGGGTGGTGGTTACAACCCCCCCCCCTGGATTTCGTGTTTGGTTTTACATATCATAACTTGTAATTATAGCATTGGATTCAGCATTCATTTCTGCACAGAATGGTATATTTAGTTGTACATTATGTGAATGCACCTCGAAATTACATCACTTTTAACAACGGAACCCATTAATTAGCAATATTGTATATTATTGCGTACATTTTGTACTTTTGGATAAACAAATATAAGATTATGTGTGTTTTGAAACTAATCTATGTATAAAAGATACATAAAATCATCCCTACACATGTTTATATAGTATAAATGTACATCCATACATATATATCCATACATATATATCGGTTTACGTTGTAATGCTGTATTCAGCCATTTTCACACAGATTACGCGTATTATTATTTATTTTGATCACTTCCGGTATTCAGAAGACAAAGATGTAGGAATGCAAATGAAGCCCTTCATTCCCTCTAAAGAATGGTATATTTGTTTCTCTTCCAGGAAGACAAATGAATACACTACATACAAAAACTAAGGGGGAGTCCTTCCATTCAGCCATTTTTCACGCATATTACGCGTATTATTATTTATTTTGAGCACTTCCGGTTGTCTCAGGTCAACTCAGTGACCACAGAAATGTAGCCCCACATTCCCTCTATAGAATGGTAAAATTTGTGTCTCTTAATATTAAATGACGGATAAGATATAGTCGAAAATCTAGGGGGTGGTATCCACCCCCCTGGTGCCTCGGGTATATTGGGTATAACTCTTGAACGGTGTGAGATATCATCTCACATTTTACCTCAAAACGTGTGCAAATGAACCTCCTACAGCTACCTAAAAGGTCAAATTTTTATTCCATACGGAAAAAGTTTGAGATGAAAAAACCTAGGGGGGGTGGCAACCACCCCCCCCTTGGTAGCCCGAGGGTTAACAAAGTCGTTACCATTGGTCAAAAAGGAAGGGTGCTTGAGGAATAACCAACACGTGACAGACATAGTTGTCCATCCGTGACACAAGAACACGATATTCTGTTCGCTGTGTGGAATGATAATCCAAAATACAAGTATGTCTATATCAAACGCAGACAGGTCTATAGCAGACAATAGAGCTACTTTATGATTGTACCCACTCATGGCAAGCCGTAAAATTTACCAATGGCCAGTTCTTGGTCAACCATGGACCTCGCAATTCAAGCATAGAGTATACATGATTAACGAAACTGGAGACATAACTAACGAGTAAGGCGGAGAAAAAGAAGCCAAGGTTGGACAGCTAAACTCTCCGTACTGTCCTATCGGCATCGTCATCATCATCATCATCATCGTCATCATCATCATCATCATCATCGTCGTCGTCGTCGTCATCATCATCATCATCATCCTATACCCTCTACATGTACTTTATCAGTTTTTCATAATATGACATATTAAAATATAGGCTTATGAGCAGAAAACATTCTTGTATTCTATACGTATACTAGGATAGTAATTTCTTTGAAATAAACATTTCACAAACTGTCGTTGTAAAGTTTCTCACTTTTGTAATCGATAGAACGAAATATGAACGTTAGCAACCTAGCTTCGGATAGCCTATCTGAGAGTATGTACTTAGGCACTATGATATTTATCTTATGTACCGTATGCATAATTATGTATGGGCGTGTCCAGGCAAGAAAGAGCCTTAGACAGGCATAGATTTAGAATCTTTGCCGAGGTGGTGGAGGCGGAGTTTTGTAGTTGTGGTCGATGGAGGCGTACACTTCCACAAGACTGAACATTCCAGGTGTAGACGGAAGTCCAATGGATGCAGGTTGTCCACCTAATGCATTCATCTGCATATATTCTGTACCAGCATATCCAATGTGTGACTAAAACATAAATGATTAACCGAGTGAGAGTAATGAGTGCAGTCCTTCACGCACAACTGCTCAGATACTGAGCACAGTCATTAAGTAGTGGTAGTTAATAAATGAGTCATTTTCTGCTATTAGATCAATTTCACTTTTGGAGAGGCAAGAATTTTTTTCTTTACAATGAATAATTATTTATTCATCTTATGTTGACCAGTAGTGTATGTAGTTAAGAAATATGGGTGCTGTTGCACACTAATATTCTAGTTTCATCAGTTTTTACAAGTATTTTGACAACACCCAAATTAGCAGTGTCCACTCCGTTACCAAACTTGCTTTTCCATAAATTTTAATTAAAACTAAAGCAACACAAAATAACTACATGTTACACTGAACTATATTGTGTCACTTATCTACATTTCTAGTAAACTCATAATATCAACTCAGTAACATTCAGTACAGCATTGTCTTGCACAAAAATAATTGTACCGCGGAGTGGACAATTTCAAAATAACATGAAATAAACTTATTATCGCCCACGTTTCGGACCACATTTTTCAACATACCAATTTGTTCATTTAGGAGATGAAACCTGATAATTGTTGACTACATAAGCATCTTCAATGTAGATTAATTCTTGGTAATGGAGTGGACGCCTATTAAACGTATCATGCGTAGATTACACCTTTCAATCCAAATTATTACCGCAACTATTCGAAAATTCAGCATATAAACGGAAGTATAGGCCTACACAAGCACACATGTTATTATATGATCTGACTAATTTGCACCAGACCCAGATGTTAGTAAGTAAGTAGTAGTGCAAAGATTTATGTACGGTTTCGGAGTGGACATTATTTCAGGTGCCAGCTGAAAATAATTCATTTAGCCACAATAAGTACTGTTTCATTTAATGACAAACTTCAATGCTGTTTACGAATCACATTAAGTTTTTGAAAAACTTTCATTTGTAGTCGTATTTCTATAATGTTATTTTCGACCCTGTGTGAAAGTGACGGTAACGGAGTGGACAATTTTCAAATTCAAATGCAGAAGGTAAAATAAACAGTGAAGCATATTATATCCAAAATAACGATGGATGGAAACAATAATCTCCTCAATATTATTATCCATAGAAATAATTGATTTGCAATAATTATGGCGAGTTTTTTTTAAAAATCGTCGTGACAACAAAAATGTCTAATTGATCTAATAGCAGAAAATGACTCAAATACTATAATTATTTATAATTCCCAGCGCTATATATAGATTTCTAATACATACACATTACACAAACATGCAGTACATCAATAATTAAATCTAGATTGCTTTCGGGAAAACCCTCCCCTGCTATGGGAAGTAAGTCAACCAATTAGAGTTGGCTGGCTCTGGCTTGTTGTCAGCGAAAAAATTCGGTCGTAGGCCTAAATTGTTCAGTGAAAAGATACATTATTTATCGTGATAGTCTTTCTTTCTTCCAATAGTTTTACGTGTCATTATTTCTATTTCCCTCTCTGTATTTCCTGCATTTAATTACGCGATTACTCAGCATTTCCTTTATTTAGGCGCTGTGTATAAAAATAGCTAAGGCCTCATTTTTTAAACGTGTCTAATGACTGGGTCATGAATTCCAAACTGCTGCGAAGTATTGGGAACGTTCAAAATGATACTGTGGAAATATTGGAATCACATAATCGAAATAATTTCCTATAAGCCATCTGATAAGAATGATATTGAGGTTTTTTGAATGAAAGCCTACCATCCATGGGTTGCGAACAACGTAGTATGTTATAGGAACTGAGTATATTCTATCAATAGCCTATGCATGACATTGAAAGAGAGCCTACCCTTGGTGAGCCATGAACAACGTAGTGTCTCGCAGGAACTGGGTCATCTCGGTTTGATGGATTTGCTGCCAAGTCATTTAGTGTTTCTGGAACTAACGACATAATCTTTAAAAACTTAATGTACAAACAAGGATACGTTCTGGATATGAAAGGGATCAGGTCTCAGATGGGTCTCGGGTCCAGCTTAGTAGGGTTGCCTGCATGACATCAGAACAGTGTGAAATGGCAGGTGAACAACAGATTATTATCATGCCAAACTGACCTTAGACACTAGCAGAGAGAGTGAGAGAGATCAAAATAACAAATATAAGTGACGTTAATTTATACTTAAAATCACAAAGTATGTTTGTATAATGTATATACACATAGACGCGCATGCAGGAGGGATAACTAATTAGATATGTTACCTGTGGTGGTCTTTCTTTTGAAGTAGATGATGATATAACTAGCCACCAACGTGACTCCAACCAAAGCGACGACAAGATAAATGGGGTAGGTATTACCTACAAGAACGCAGAAAATGTTGAAGAGGAAGAAGATGGTGAAGAAGATGGTGAAGATGAAGAAGAAAAAAAAGAAGAACAAAAAGAACAAGAAGCACAAGAACAAGATCAAGAGCAATAGGAAAAAGAAGAACAAGAGCAAGAACAATACTAAGAACAAGAACAAAATGATGACGACGACGACGACGACGACGATGATGATGATGATGAGAGTCAGCAATGGGTTTGAAATATCAGCGACTTAATTTTCTTAACTTCGGCATACAATGACTTGATTATACAATCGCATATGAAACCGTCAAGTAGCCCATAAGTTCATGTAAGATTTCGACACTTAAACGTTTTGTAGACTAAATATTGAGCAGCATAATTTGTACCCTATTTTTTAAACGCAGATTTGCGAAGTTAGCCAGCATGAAAATTCTCAGTTTGGACATAAAAATGAATTTTAGGATAGCATTTAGTTACGCTACATAGTGGACTGTCGGAATGTGCGCTATGCTCATTTATTCACGTAAAAAATACCTGTGTTGTTATATATAGGCCCTATAAATGTGTATCTGTATAATATACACACAATAAACCATAGGCCTACATATACATTAAAATATATAAAGAAAGAATATATTTTATGGAGTATGATTATATTCTTATGCATCTGCACATTACGTTTGCACATGCACCTGTATTTTTTACATATTTTATATTTATATTTTATATTTTTTATATATTTGTGCAATGCATATATACCTCTATTTGTAACTGGCGGTGAGGAATAGTATAGTTTCCACTTACGCCAGCCAATCTTAGGGTTTTCAATTGAGCTGTTTGAGTTATTCTGCAAAATGCCGAATACAGATGAATTCCAGGTATAACTAAAGTCAGGTATGTTTGTTGCGTTCGTTATTTGTTTATAGTTTCCATCTGTGAAATAGAATCTGCACGAATAGAAATCTCCGTATTTGGTTGAATTGACCGAAGTGATGAGCGTTGAACTAAGGTTGGTATCTGGAATGATGACACTATAGACCCCTTGTGTTATTATTCGTCCTTGCATGTAAACATCTCTTTTTTCTTCGTGTATTCTCCATTCTACTGTAGGAGACCAGAAGCCACGGAATTTGGCATAACACTGCATAGTGATAAATGAACTGTCCCTCTGCGATACTTGTTCTTCGTCCATTGCCAAACTGATGCTACATTGTGGTTCTGTTTCTGGAACACAAAGCAAATATTCACATCCTGTAATTGGCATCTATTTCATTGCAATCCAAAAATGGATTGGTCAATAAACTGAAGTCGTATCTCTTTTTAAAATTACTTAATTTTTAATTTTTGAAATTATATTTTATTATTTATTGATTTAAAGTAGGCTATTTACAATAGCTCCTCTACTAAATCTGCATGCCCATTAATACAAGCGTCTTGTTTTTTCATCAAGAAATAATTATAAATGCAAATTTTAAAACACGGTTTACACGTTGCATCAAAGAATTTTCAGAGACGCTTTACAGGTATCCTGTTTCATTTGCGTATTAACGTAGACCCTATAAGTTATTTAGACGTAAAAAACCTTACCAAAGGCAATCAACTGAGCGCTGTATTTAGAAGGGGATTGTATCGGCCGTGACTGAGCGACACAAGTATAGATTCCAGCGTCATCTAACTCCGTTGCATTGGCGTAAATGTTGTCTTCAGGATCAATTCCAAAATGCAAATTAACTATTTTACTTCTATTCTGCCAGTTGATATAAAGAACCTCAGATTTTGGGGTTAAGTTTCTCTGAATTCTCCACTCGCGAATTTTAAGACCGTCGTTTGTTGGGCAGTTCATAGTCATTCGTCGGCCTACAATGACTGCTTTGTTTTCCGGAACGGCAATCGAGACATAACTCCCTACAACGTGTAGAGCAGCAGGCGTTTTAGTATAATAATATTATTTGAGATACTGTTGAAGTTCACTTTAGTTCTTTAGGATTATTTAGATATAGAACTGATCAGAGTTTAAACATTTTAATTAGCACAACGAGCAAAGAAGAACGGAAACCGGAAGTAGAGTACATAGAGTACTAAAGAGTCCTCTTAGCACACCACCTATTGTCCAGAATGTGTATAACACAGGCTTAATTCCAACACCCCCACTTTATACACATTCTAAAAATAGATCAGAGTCTTATTTCAGAAACCCCATGCCTAAGATGCATTTTGCATGTACATCTTTAAACAGTCCCTTTGTCAGACAGTCAGCAACCATGTCTGTTGTAGCTATCTGTTCAACACATATATCTCCAACAGTGATTCTATCTCTAATAAAATGATGTTGGATAGCAATGTGCTTGGTCTTGGCTCGATATCCAGGATTTCTTGCGAGATCAATTGCACCTTTGTTGTCACAGAAGATCTTCACAACACTAGAGGCTTGAGGAACTAGTTCTTGATGAAGTCCCTTCAACCATACAGCTTCTGCAGCAGCCATGCTCAGAGCCATATATTCTGCTTCAGTGGTTGACTTTGCAACAGTTGGCTGTTTCTTAGAGTTCCAACTAATTGCAGCACCACTCAACACAAAAATGTATCCTGTAGTTGATTTTAGATCCCTTTTGTCTCCGCCCCAATCAGAATCACTGAATCCAGCTACATCTTCATCATTTTTCCTGTATACCAACTTTAAGCTTGCAGTTTGTCGTAGATATCTAAAGATTCTTTTAACTGCAACCCAATGGGCTTGGCCATAGTTGTTGTTGAATCTACTCATGACCCCCACTGCAAACGTAATGTCTGGTCTTGTAGCTTGTGCTGCAAACATTAAGCTCCCAACCGCTTCTTGAAAAGGAACCTTCAGCATATCTTCCTTTTCAGCTTGACTGTTTGGAAGAAGTTCTTCCCCGAACAAGTCTTGGTTTGGATCAAGTGGAGTTGATACACCATTACACTCATTCATATTGAAACGAATCAGCATTTCTTCAATATATTTCTCTTGATCAAGTGAAATTGTTCCCTTTTCACGATCTCTCTGAATGTGTATGCCTACACAATAATGCGCTTCTCCCAGATCTTTCATCTTAAGACGTTTCATCAGATCCACTTTCAGTTTCTGTTTCTCTTTCTTATTGTTCGAGAAAATCAAGAGATCATCAACATACACAGCAATGATTAAGATCTTTCCATTTTCATTCTTGTAATAAATACATGTGTCGAAATTTGACTGCAGAAATCCAAGATCTTTTAGCAACTTGTCTAGTTTCTTGTTCCAAGCTCGGCTGGCTTGTTTCAGGCCATAAATTGACTTATTCAACCGACAAGTTCGATTATTTAGCCGATAACCACTTGGTAATTCCATGTAAACTTCTTCTTCTAATTCAGGATTCAAGAATGCCGTTGTGACATCCATTTGATCGATGTCCAAGTCATACTTTGCTGCAAGTGCCATTAGAAAACGGATGGATGTGTAACGAACAACAGGTGCGTAGGTTTCCTCATAATCAATGCCTGGCTTTTGTGAACAGCCTTTAGCCACCAAACGAGCTTTGTAACGTTCAACTGTACCATCTACTTTCAGTTTCGTTTTGAACACCCATTTGCTTTTTATAGCTTTCCTACCATCAGGTACATCAGAGAATGTCCATGTATGATTTTCAACATGTGCCTTGATTTCTTCTTCCATGGCATGTTTCCAATCATCTGCATTCTTAGAACCGAGGGCTTGTTCAACTGTTAACGGATCGATGTTTCTGCATAAGGTAGCTTGATTTACCACAAAGTCCTCATTAAATATCCTCTTATTCGGAACATGAGTTCTTTTTGGCCGTCCATCATCCTCAGAAATATTTGCATTGCTCAGTGGAATATCTGCTGTTGTATCATCAACGAAATCAACATCTCTCAACTCTTCATTTTCAGTGCATGCGCCATCAGTAATGTTAGTCTTTGTACTGGTAGACTCCCCCACTTCAACAGGAGCCTGGATGAACTGGAACTGCTGTTGAGGAGGTATCAAAGAGTCTGTAGGAGAAACAATACTGTCATCAGAAATAACTGGGAAAGGATCGAATGAAGATAACTGTCGAACTGAGAACTGAGATTCGAAGAAAACAACATCTCTTGATTGAGTGAGTTTCTTGGTAATTGGATGAAGAAGTCTGTATCCTGTGGTTCCTTCTGAATAACCAACAAAGATATACTCCTTTGACTTTGAGTCCCATTTTTTGCGAGAATTTCCAGAAATTTTTGCCAAGGCTTTGCATCCAAAAACACGAAGATGACTAAGATCAGGTTTTTTTCCCGTCCATGCCTCTTCAGGGGTCATGTTTGTTAGAGCTTTTGTGGGTGAGCGATTCTTCAGGTAGTTGGCAGTGTTAACTGCTTCTGCCCAAAAGTCTGTGCTTACATTGGATTCCATTATCATGGATCGAGCCCTTTCCACCAAAGTTCTATTTAGACGCTCTGCGACTCCATTCTGTTCTGGAGAATATGGAATCGTCGTCTCATGTCGAATTCCGCAGCTTCGTAGAATGGTCAAAAAAGCATTATTGACATATTCTGTACCATTGTCTGTCCGTATAGCTTTAATACGTGCACCAGTCTGGTTTTCAACAAGTGCTTTGTATTCCTTGAACTTGTCGACAACCTCAGTCTTTGACTTCAGAAAATAGACAACCGAGTGTCGTGTGAAATCATCAGTGAAGGTAAGAAAATACCGTGCACCACCAACAGATGATACTTGCATAGGACCACAAAGATCAGAATGAATAAGCCCCAGAACGTGTTCTGCACGTTTGACTCCTGTTTTCTTAAATGGTTTCCGATGCTGTTTGCCTTTCACACATGCTTCACAAGGAATACTTGAGACTTCGTCTGATTGAACACCAGACGACATCTTAATTTGCAACAGACGCATCGAAGGACGATTAAGATGTCCAAGACGACGATGCCACAAGTTCACAACGCTTGTTGACATTACTGCAAACGAATGTGATTTCTGGCGATCCAGGCAATATAGTCCATTAACTGCTGTGGCAGTAGCAATGACATTCTTTGAATTGACCTTCAACTGTTGGTTGATTATACGACAACCCTGTTCGTCAAACAAAACAGTTTTACCTTCCTTTGCTATCTTGTGAACTGCTAAAAGATTGATTGCTAAATCTGGAGCATGAACCACATCAAAGGCAGTCATTGTTTCTTTTGACGACAATGGAATGGATATGTTCCCTGTTCCAGTACTTTTCAATTTAGTTCCATTTGCAATTCCAACCTGTTGACTATCATTAGGAGTAAAACTCTCAAACCAGTCAAGTCTCGATGTTAGATGTACTGTAGCACCAGAATCAAGGTACCAGTCATCACCTGTCGAAGTGGTGGAATTCACTGATGAAACAGAAAAATTCGTGTGTGCTGACAAGGCACCAACATGTGCACTGAAAAAAGGTTTATTTTGTTTAGCACTGATCCTTTTTGAAGATTTGTATTGATCGCACTGTGGACGAGTATGCCCATACTGATTGCATTCAAAACATCTTGGTCCTTTTGGTTTACCCTTCTTTTGGAGTCTGGGCATGGAGAAGGCAGACTGAGTTGCACTTGCACTTGCACTTGCACTTGCTCCAATATTCTTAATGCCATCTTGTAGCAAAAGACCTTTCACAAACTCCACTGTTGTGTCTTGTTTTGACCCTTGAATACCCAATATCAGAGGCTGAAATTGGTCAGGAAGGCCACCAAGTATTATACCTCCCACAACATTCTCCGGAAAGGGTTGACCAATCGACTCTAACTGTTCAGCAATTGATAAAATGTGATCAACATACTGTTGCATCGAAAGAAAATTTTCGAAACGTGTCTTGAACAAACTCGAATATAAACCAATTAGGCGAACCAAAGCAGTGCTTTCATATTCACCTCTCAATGCATCCCAAGCAATTTTTGCAGTTTGGCATTTCTTTGTGATTTTTGCCGCGCAAGGCTTTAGACTGAGATTGATTTTGGCTAACGCTCGTAAGTCCAAATCCGGATCAACAGACTGACCTTCTTTTGGCAAAATGCAACACCATAGACCAGCGTCTATCAAGAAATTTTGCATCCAGAACTTCCAATCACCATAATTCTTTCCATCAAGATGTTTCGCTTCCGATAACCCTCCAAGTGAACTTGAAGTTGCTCGAATGTTTTTCAGGCTAATCTCCGTCTGAAGTTGCTGCATTTGCAGTTGTAATTCTTCTAATGACGACATGTCGGAATGAACACGCGGTACAAAGAACACAATAAAAACAGCTTCTGTCGACACTGATAAGAAACGATAAATCTCGAAAAATATTAGTCGACACGCAGTAAACAGTTCTTTACAAGTCGGCCTGGGCCCATAACCTGTTGAAGTTCACTTTAGTTCTTTAGGATTATTTAGATATAGAACTGATCAGAGTTTAAACATTTTAATTAGCACAACGAGCAAAGAAGAACGGAAACCGGAAGTAGAGTACATAGAGTACTAAAGAGTCCTCTTAGCACACCACCTATTGTCCAGAATGTGTATAACACAGGCTTAATTCCAACAGATACAAAAGGTGTTCCTCTTCAATATAGGAACTCAGCGCTTTTATGGTCCACAAACTGTCCTTGTTTTAGTTTTATATATAGCTGGCAACATGCAGATAGCCGGATCCGCAAGAAACACAATGTCATGCTTTAAATTTTGCATGTGAATCTCATGCGGTGGTTTATCCTTGTCCTGGATTCATTCGATTCTGAACTTGCAGATTCTGATAATGTCAAGAGTTTAGTTCACAAACTACTAATCACATTTGGTATAACAAAGGGTTCACTTCCCTCGCCCGTATTCTATGTAGGCTACTTTACAGGGTTGTTGTGACCGAGCTGCCCTTTGTGGGACCACCATGATGCTGACGACCTTCAGATGGCGTAATAGTTCATGATTTTTTTATCTTCCTGATACCGTACTTATTAACCCTCGGGCTACCAGGGGGGGGTTATTACGACGACCCCCTAGGTTTTTTGCTTCGAAAACTTGTTCCATGTGGAATATAATTTTGATAATTTAGGACGCTGTAGCAGGATCATTTGCGCACATTTTGAGGTAAACATCATTGTGATATCTCACGCCATTCAAAAGTTACACCCGATATACCCGAGGTACCAGGGGGGTTGATACGATCCCCTCTTAGTTTTTCGTCTATAGCGTACTCATTTTTTTTCCTGGAAGAGAAACAAATATACCATTCGTTAGAGGGAATGCAGGGCTTCATTTGCATACTTAGATGTTTGTCTTTTGAAAAGCGGAAGTGATCAAAATAAACAATAATACGCGTAATATGCGTGAAAAATGGCTGAATGGAAGGACTCCCCCTTAGTTTTTGTCTGTAGCGTATTCATTTATATTCCTGGAAGAGAAACAAATACATCATTCTTTAGAAGTTTAGAGGGAATGTAGTGCTTCATTTGCATACTTAGATGTTTGCTTTTGAAAACCGGAAGTGATCAAAATAAATAATAATACGCGTAATCTGTGTGAAAACGGCTGAATACAGCATCACAAGGTAAGCCGATTATATGTATAGATATATATATGTATGGATGCATGGGCGTCCGCAGGGGGGGCGCAAGGGGGCGCATGTGCGCCCCTGGATTTTGCACATATTTGCAGAGAAATTCTGATTATTTTGGTTATTACAACACGATTTTCAACTTGATTATCGAAATAAAATACAGCCCGTAAAAACAACGTTTTTCACTATATCCATCTAGTATCCTATAATGCGTCTTATGAAGCAGTTACCTCTACAAATATATAGTCCGCGTTCATTTTACGACATAGCGTGCGTTTAATCAGGCACCGCACCCGTTTTTGTTGCGGCCAATGACAACGCTGGCCAATGACAACGCTGCGTATGGGAAAAGGGGATTCCCGATTCGAAAAGTTGAGTTCTATAAGCTTGCCTTTTTTGGGTGAGCTGAAATTTTGATAGAATGAAGTGTCTGCGAGGGCGAGTCTATCTGCCAAGTTTCAGGACGATTGAATGATTGTAAGTGATCGAATTAGTCGTCGCAAGATTTGACTTTTTAGCCTGTGGCTCAAACAAGATTACAAGATTTCCGTAAGTTAAACTAGATGGATAAAAACACTGAATCTTTAGATAATTATTTAAAATTAGCACATGAAGCATAAGATTAATTAGTAAGGACTGTAAGGTATACATACTATCTAGTGTATACCGACCGTTAAAATACGGCACGCTCTACAAGTTCCAGCTATATCTTTGTTTATGCGTATTTTTGAAATTTTAGCGTATATATAGTTCTCTCTTGGTAATATGAAAATTCACTTTGTCAAACCCGAGACGGCGAAGTGCATGCTTTAACTCAGTCGTGTCGACTAATTGGTATCGTATTCCCTTTACCAGCGGCTCTTCTATAGCTGTTGTTTTTGGCCGATCGTTAAAGAGATAACAGGTCCGGCCCGCGGTGAACCGCGTAGTCAGGACGTTGTATATATATATATATATATATATATATATATATATATATATATATAATTATACAAATACATATTTAAACATATATAATTGACACTGTCTGGAGCGACAGTCTCTGACTAAGTAATCAGCTTATTCCCTTAGATACCAGCTAACACACGTTCTGACAGACTTTTTAAACATACTCCGCTGGCTTCGAAACCAGTCCCAAGCCTGGATGAAGGAGACATTACGAATCTATTGATCTCTGTTGTCGCACGGGTCGTTAAACCTGGGATAATAATAGTCCCAGGCAGTGCTTTTTCTATAAAAAAAATGTTCCGGAACGCAACAAATTCAGAACAATCATAGGGGTATATTTTATGCTAATATTTCTGTTTCATTATATCAATAAACTTATATCAGTATCAAATAAATAAACACTGAAAGCACTGCCGGACCGTTCCGGCGGAAAAAAACACTGCATGGTCCCAGGTTACACTTGAACCTCTACTACTACGCTTTGCGAGTCACTCGGGCAGTAATACAGAAACGTAGAAGACGAACACTTCTGAGTAGGACAATTTCGTAGGCACTGTGAAGGTCGACTGCTTTGAGGGTATAGCAAAACTTGGTAGGAACGGAACAGAAATTTCAGGCAACATAGATACATATAGAGTGATAAATGAGTTTGGACAAGAACCCAAACGATTGCAGTTGTTATTTCAAGAATAAGGTAAGGTTTCAGTCATATAAAATTTTATTAGTCTATCATACTAGTTTTTGAAAATGAATGTTCATGAATATTTTCGCATGTTGGGATTCGCGCCAGAGGATCGAGAGGTATAGCCAGCGCCGAGGGAGCGAGTGTCGAAGGTGAAGTCATCGGTTGCTTTCGACACACACTATGTACCTATAGCCTATTTAGTCCCTGCGACAACTAGGCTATTTGAAAGTTTGCACCCCTCTGAAAAAATTCCTGCGGAAGCCCATGTATGGATGTATATTTATACGTATATAAACATATGTAGGGATGTATGTGTATCTTGGATACATAGATCAGTTTCAAAACACACATAATTTTATATTTGTTTATCCAAAAAGTACAAAATGTATGCAATAATATAAAATATCGCTAATTAAGGGGTTCCGCTGTTAAAAGTGATGTAATTTCGAGGTGCATTCACATAATGTACAACTAAATATACCATTCTGTGCAAAAATGAATGCTGAATCCAATGCTGTATTACAAGTTATGATATGTGAAACCAAACACGAAATCCGGGGGGTCGTCTCAACCCCCCTTGGTAGCCGATGTCGCAAAAAAAACTTGGTAGCCTGAGGGTTAACACTTTAAGGACGAGAGTGGAATTAGAGCCACTGGGAAACCAATGCAGCTTGTCGTAAACGTGTTAAATAAATGCACTTACCACATACAAAATACGTGCAAAGAACAGCGAGATTCCACCTAACAGAATTGCGTAGCATTTCTATATGAAACTTTGCGAATAAATTCATAGATAACGTGTTTTCCAGATGTGTCTTGTGTCGTGTCTGTTTGTTAAGCATAAGTCATAAGTTTAGTGTGAAATATGCTGTCTGAGGCGCGAAAGAGACTAATTGTCCTATTTTCTGCATCCAGCATTTATAGCAGCATAAGTTTAAACAGGATACAACTATTCATGACTAACATTATCATTGAGTCAGTTTCACTTTACTTCAACAGTCCTCTAATTGCCCTTAAAGGCACATTATATATGTACAGCATTTTGCAACAGTACTGTTATTTTTAAAATATTCCCACATTTATATTTACAGTCACATTACATTTACAAGCCTAGTGGGTTCAAATATCGGCCAGGACTGAAAGATATTTCAATATTTCCGTTTTACAGGCACCTCTTAGCGAATTCAGTTCTAGAATGAGTATATCAACCGTACACCATTGGTCGATGGGACTACCTTGTGGTCCACATATGCCGAGGCTAAGTAAATGAATAGCTAGCATTTTATACTCACATAATTTTTTGTTCCTTTTGTGATTAGCTGAAGATACTTATTTTTCTTAAAGTGCAACAGTGAGCTGAACTCAGAGTAAAAGTACAGCTCTGCTATATGTAAAATTTCAAAATTTGTCATAGCAGTGTTGCATCGGTAGGCCTACTGCAATTCATACATGAAAATACTATTAAAGACTGTTGATTTTCCAGAAGACTGCGTTTTATGCAGAAATTCCGTTCGTATTACAATGGAGTTGTCAGATTTCTGTGTTTTTTCTCAGACACCATAAGTGAATGAGTTTTCTTGTTGCTTTTCATATTCGTTTTTTTGTGCTACCAATGCTTGGTGAATTAAGGATTGATATTAGTATATTGATAGAGGCTTTGTTGCTAGTGGAACAACATGCATAATAGGGTGCCAATGAAAAACAAAGTTTGCAATTATTTAGGTCTCACCCCTTAGTTTTGTTCCATTAGCTATTAATCCTCGGGCTACCAATAGGGGGTGGTTACCACCACCCTACGTTTTTATCCATAAATTTTTGTTTCATAAGGAATATAATTTTTACATTTTAGGTAGCTGTAGCATATTCATTGGCGCACATTTTGAGGTAAACATGATGGTGGTAGCCCACGCCGTTCAAAAGTTATACCCGATATACCCGAGGCACCAGAGGGGTGGATACCACCTCTCTTAGTTTTTCGACTATAGCTTATTGACTATTCTTACTAGAAGATAAACAAATATGCCATTCTTTAGAGGGAATGTAAGGCTTCATTTACATACTTATATGTTTGTCTTTTGCAAACCGGAAGTGATCAAAATATATAATAATACGCTTAATATGCGTGAAAAATGGCTGAATGGAAGCACTCCCCCCTTAGTTTTTTGTCTGTAGTGTATTCATTTATCTTCCTGGAAGAGAAGCAAATATACCATTCTTTAGAGTGAATGTGGCTTCATTTGCATACTTAGATGTTTGTCTTTTGAAAACCGGAAGTGATAAAAATAAATAATAATACGCGTAATCTGTGTGAAAATGGCTGAATACAGCATCACAACGTAAACCCATATATAATGTATGGATATATATATGTATGGATGTATATATATATATATACGTATATAAACATATGTAGGGATGTATGATGTATGTGTGTATCTTGGATACATAGATTAGTTTCAAAACACACCTAATGTTCTATTTGTTTATCCAAAAAGTACAAAATGTATGCAATAATATAAAATATCGCTAATTAAGGGGGTTCCGTTGTTAAAAGTGATGTAATTTCGAGGTGCATTCACATAATGTACAACTAAATATACCATTCTGTGCAGAAATGAATGCTGAATCCAATGCTGTATTACAAGTTATGATATGTGAAACCAAACACGAAATCGAGGGGGTGGGTGGTAACCAGCCCGCCCCCTTGGTAGCCAGTGTTACAAAAAAACCTCGGTAGCCTGAGGGTTAAACTTAAATACATAATGTTTTTTAGCAATTGCATAACATTTACTGGTTGCACAAGACCTGTAAAGTTTTCAAACTCTGCAATGTGGTATTAAATAAGCCGCTATGTACACATGCAATGTCCTCGTTTCATTGTTTAATAAATGTTACTGGTTGCACAGTTTTTAAACGAGTAAATTTTGGGGGCTCTGGAAACTACTGGTGATGGCTTTCAACCACCTGAAGCAGATATTGCTTCTGCTCCTCCTGGTTTCTAACAGCGGAATTGAATGTCTGTATTAGTGCGACGCCCTGTTCGCCTGTGTCGTTTACCACCTTCAGCTTTTTTTACCCTGCACTGGTATTAAAGATATTTATTGGCTTTGTTGTTTTCGTTTGTTTTCTTTACCACAGGATTTTTCACATCAATATCTTCACCTTCAGTTGTACTGCTCCCATTGCTGTCTGTATTGCTATCTGGAATTTCAACAGAACTCTAACCTAGCGATACCCTACGCTCTTGTTCTCTACCTTCTGTATTCGGTTAGCTGTTTTCTCGTATACAACGTCGCTCTTCGACCTTCAAGTCAACTGGTCCCAGACTCTTACGTCTTTCTTTCTCCTCTGTATTTTTATCAAATGCAAAGTTCTGCATGCGCGACATCAAACAAGTCATCGAGAACAGATGTGAATTCATCTTCCTTGTGCTGCTGCGTTTCTGTTCTTCTGGAAAAAAGCTTTCTTCTGACCTTGCCCTTTGTGGTGTTTTTGCTTAATATGGATGATTATATGGTATTGCTGTCATGTCAGAATACGTGATTTATCCCAAAACTGGCTGACCTCCTTGGCAGTGGCGGCAGCACTCTCCTGAACTGTTTTGTTCTGCACTGTATGCAGATCAGAAAAACGACTTAACACTTCTTGTCGACTGGAAGGCAGTTTAGAACCGGCAATGGCCTCAGACAGACCTCCTATTAGGCTAAGTCATACACGATGTATATTTTTTTAATGTCTGCCAATTAGACTAAGCCATTATCAGACAAGAGATCTGTTACATAGTAATACACACATAACAATAATATTTTCTGCATACAATGGAACCGAGTTTATAGTTCTGTCATAGAGTGACAACTAGAAGAAGATGATAGCAATCTCATAGTATCACTCATATACAAATATTCGAAATAATGTAATCAATGCTAATGATAAAACAATCAAATTTGCATTGATTTTCTGTTAAACATTATGTGGTAACCAATAGTAGGCATAAATAAGAATGAAAACACTAACGAGTGGATTCAAAAGTTATTCGGTGCACAGTAGGCTACATTTTAGTCTTATAATTTTAATTTTTCATGAGTGATGTCATAGCATCGAGACTGAATATAAAACACAGATATGATATAGTATAGATATAAAGCACGGAAATAATCAAAACTCCTGAGTAATCCACATAGTTAACAAGTTTTCAATGACAGAGCAGACCAATATGCCAGAAAATCACAAACATTACTATACGGCAAATTTCATTACATAGCCTTCAGGAGCATTGTACAACCTCTAAATAGTTAAATATTTGGTTAATTGTTTTCCTGAATGACTTCCATATATAAAGGAACATTTTTAGAGGGTGCGACCACAGCATATCACAATTTATTTTTTTCATGTACGTTTCATTGGCACCCTAATGCATACGAATATATGTGCAGGTTTACATATACATGTAATAGGCCCTATATTAATTGACAATAAGCCGCAATAGATAAATGATACATATATACAGAGTTTACGTAGATCCTTGATTACTTTGGTCTACATGAAATATAGGCTTTGTCCTTAAAATAGACAAATCAACATGCGTGTTCGCTCCATCCAGGCCACTGCGACGCAGTGCGACCCTTGATATATTGTTTACTCTGTCTAGGTCACTGGTGACTGCTGACTGTTTTAATGGATCGGCGTAGGCTGTATCCACAACAGCAAAAGGAGAACAGCGGAGAAGTATGAATCCGTGATTCTTATTGCATTGTATTTATTTTCGTCAAATCTTGATATCAACATAAGGTAGTTGGCCTATGTCGTTTTTCACTCGAATATTCTGGTCGTCAGTGCTACCAACACTGGTCGGTGAGCGTTATATTATTGCCTTAAAGTATTCCTGACTAAGTTTTGCATACAGATTTATTTAAGGTTTCCAATGATTCGATTGCTGAATGAATATTTTTCTCTACAAGCTTTTTGCATCCACTTGGCATTATATTAGCTTAGTCTTTATAATCAATCATAAATCAACTTCAGCGATTAAAATTACCTCCTGCCATTAATGTTTTTACGATTGCTTAGTGGTCAGTGTGCTGAACTATCATCCCAGACGTCAGGGTTTCCTGTCTCGGACAGGATTGAAAGATATCTCAATATTTCTCGTTCAGTTACTCCCTTAGATTAGCCGCAATATATATAAATATTATTATATAGGCCTATATATATACATACATATAACTCCCTTGTATATGTGTATATATATATATATATGTACAATTGTATGTGTGTGTTTCTGGCGATTAAATGATCATTTATTAACCGTTATCACAACGACAGCAGTTCCCTCTACGCTTGTGTTTACTGGTTCTCAGAACGTGTAACCACCGGATAATTCCGAGGTTACTAGAAAATAGGTCAACCAGCATGCTTCAGCGGCCCTGTTAGAAACATTAATATATAGAGCATAGGCCGCGTTCCATGCGCCTCTACGTTAGAGAGCGTGGGGATCGCGGTTCGCCTCCCGATTCTGGCTTATTTCAGAGATTTATAGTTGGGCTAGAACCGTCCGTACGCGGGGACCTTAAACGGCGTGGCACCCATTCAAATGGCAAACGATGGTGAAGGATAGGCCTATCACCTGATAAATTCATTGAAAAATGAGCGGGATGGGGGTCATACGGTCGCTATATAAGAAAGTGAACAAATCTCTGCATTTACATTTAGGCCTACATTTCTGTTGTTTGCGTTCCGTGCTTTTATGTATGTAGGACGAAAGCTGCAGACCTTTGCTATGCTGTTAGCCTCTGAAATATATCTAATTACACTGCGTACTAATTGGATCAACATGCTTATTTTAGGTCGCTGAATTCTGCGCATTGTCTTTCTGATCTCGAGATATCTACAGCGCCCAAACATCGACTCAGCATTTTCATTCGCCAGATGGCGATGAAAAATGAGCAGTAATACGCAATGGGCGCCTTGAATGGCTGCCAGACAGTTAAATTCGACTTCTGTAATAACTTGTGATTCATACTATGAATAATTGTAGTCATACTGGGTACTTGTCAGTTTGAAAATAATATTTATTAAACGAAGATTATTATTATTATTATTATTATTATTATTATTATTATTATTATTATTATTATTATTATTATTATTATTATTATTAATAATAATATTATTATTATTATTATTATTATCATTATCATTATTACAAGCCGGACAAGTTAGCGATGGTTTAGTTTTCAGTGTGTAGAACAATGAACCAAGGGCGCGAGGGCTCAAATCTTGGCCAGGACTAAAAGATATTTCAAGATTTCTCTTTCACTATGTAATGTGAATGTAAATCTTCCAAAATTTCTCAGAGCCCACAAAAGCCACGTCAGTGAGACCAGCTTCATCACCGGCGCTTGCACCCCTTAGCGAACTCCGCTCTAAAATGAGTACACCAACCGTACACCATTAGTCGATGGGACGACCTGGTGGTACACATATGCCGAGGCTAAGTAAATGAAATCGCTAGCATTCTGCACTCACGTCTGCCTATTGTGTTTAGATGAAGATGTTTATTTTTCTTACAGTCCATTAGCAAATTGAGAAAGGCTCTGTTACAAGTGGAACAAGATGACCAGATACATCGATGTATAACATATGTATATAAATCGCAATATATATTATATATATATATACCATCTATATACCCTTCATATGCTTACAGTTTGCGTATATCCTTGATTACTTTGGTCTACATGAAGATGATTAAATTTAGGCTTTGTCCTTAAAATAGATAAATCAACATGTGGGTTCGCCCCACCCCTGCCATTACGAATGTAAGAATGTAATACGGTCTATAATTATATACATATTATATATATATATATGTATATATATATTCATTGCAAAAATTATATAGCGCCCTTTCAAGATTTCTACATAGAGGCGCTCCTTCGCTATTGTAAATGATTTTGAGATGATGACCCTACAGTAGAAAACGAACACAGCTCGAATAACAGATGACAAGAAGAGTCACCACTTGCAAGGTCCCGCAAACACGAGGAGCCCAGTCAACGGATTCTCAACCAGAGCTGATGTTTGGCACGTTATTCGATGCTCCTGGTCGCAGTATATAGCGTCGACGAAGAGGAGTGACGACAGGCGATGAGCGTCGGAACACAAGCACAGGTCTCGACACTATGGCAGTTCCTCTCAGACGGTAAAAGACGTTGCGTCCGGGCATCCCTCTGGTACTGGATCTGCAGAGGACGACATTCTTAGTAGCCGGCAAAATTAATGGTCGATGTAGAACGGTGGGCGCCATAACCGAAGACTTTGTCGTACAGGTAACAACCTGAAACCCTCAGCGAAACCATTCTGTCAGTCAGTGCCGAGCCACGGCTTCGATGGTTAGCGCCCGAAAATCGTCCAGAAACAGCGACGAAAGAAAGAAGTATCTCCACGGACGCATACTAGGCAATTTTGAAAATCGAATAACAAAACTAGCCGAGCAAAAACGACTCCGACCACCCGAGTGGTCAAAAATAACACGCAGATAAAAACATGGGCCATCTTGCCCGTCACGTGGGCAGGATTACGATTACGATATATATATATATCGCAATCGTAATATAAATCATAAATTTATATAGAACCACTTAAGAGATACGCCCGACCATTTCGGTGGTTGCTAGACAACCTATTCGAGAAAGATAGACCGACCACAGCAAAGCTTGTATACGAAGCACCGTGGAATATCGATACATAGAGACAACCAGGTCGCCTTGCGTGACAGAGCGAAGGAAAATGCGGCCTGGTATAATGGACATAAAGCTCCCTAAGATAAACTGAGGTTTGGCTTGCAAGACAATTACGAATAAGCATTAGGATCTTAAACTCAATGCGTTTTTGCATTGGCAGCCAGTGCAGTTCCTCCCGTGTAAAGCCAGATATATGATCGAACTTTGGTATACCTCCTATCAGCCGAGCCGCGGCATTTAGCACAGATTGTAACTGACTTATGCGCCATAGGGTTAAACCCGCATAGACAGCATTGCCATAGTCGACTCTGGTGCATATGAATGCATGCATCAGCGTCGTAGCGGCTTTAGATGTTAGAGAGCGGCGTACCGAGCGAATCTGACTAAGATGGTAGAAGCACGTGCGACATAGTTACATTCCTTACGTATTCTGGTCCTGGTCCAAGGTCAACACCCATATCCCATAAAGTGGAAGAGAAAGAGACGCCAGGGAAGCGGTACTGTAGATAAGATAGATCGACTGTGGATAAGTGCCCGCGACTCCCAACCCATTTGATGGTATATATAAAATATAATATACATATATATATATATATATATGTTACAGGCAATGTGTAAAATCAGGGATTTTGTAAAATGCCTGAAAATTTTAGGCAATTTGTAAAATCCCCAATTCACTCAGGCACTTTACAAAATCCCTGAAAACCAGGGATTTTGTAAATTCCCTGAAATCTGATGATGAAAATTTGACAGATTGCCTGAAAGTGACGAAAATTATCGAAGTTTTACAAAATACCTGAAAAAACCAGGGATTTTGTAAAATCCCTTAAATCTGATGATTACAGGCAATGTGTAAAATCAGGGATTTTGTGAAATGTTTAGTCAATTTGTAAAATCCCCAATTCACTCGGGCACTTTATAAAATCTCGGGATATAAAAAAACCAGGGATTTTGTAAAATCCCAGAAATCTGATCATGTCCGCCTTTGGCTGCGTGTCCGACATATTCGCCGGCTATGTTTCAAGTCATGTGGTCGGGCCGTGACTTGCTTGTTCCCTTCCCCTTAGGAGCCTAAATAGAGCTTTGAGTTGTCGTGACGGATTGTCAATTAATAAGAATAAATAAATAAATAAAATAAAATAAATAAATATAATTAAATTTATTTATTTAATCAATTAATTAATTAATTAAATTTAATATATAAATAAAAAAATAAAATAAAATAAAAATAAGTAAAAATAAAAATAAATAATTACTTAATTAAATTATTAATTATCTAATTAATTAAATGAATTAAATAATAAAATTTATTTATTCATATAATTATTTATTTAATTTTATTTTTATAAAAATAAAATAAAATAAATAATTATATGAATAAATAAATTTATTTATTCATATAATTATTTATTTAATTTTATTAAATAAATAGAAATAAAAATAAATAATTAATTAATTAAATTATTAATTATTTATTTAACAATTTATTAAACAATTATATGAATAAATAAATTTAATTATTTAATTCATTTAATTAATTAGATAATTAATAATTTAATTAATTAATTATTTATTTTTATTTATTTTTATTTTATTTTTTATTTTATTTTTTTATTTATATATTAAATTTAATTAATTAATTAATTGATTAAATAAATAAATTTAATTATATTTATTTATTTATTTATTTATTTTATTTTATTTATTTATTTATTCTTATTAATTGACAATCCGTCACGACAACTCAAAGCTCTATTTAGGCTCCTAAAAGGAAGGGAACAAACAAGTCACGGCCCGACCACATGACTTGAAACATAGCCGGCGAACATGTCGGACACGCAGCCAAAGGCGGACATGATCAGATTTCTGGGATTTTACAAAATCCCTGATTTTTTATATCCCGGGATTTTATAAAGTGCCCGAGTGAATTGGGGATTTTACAAATTGCCTAAAAATTTCACAAAATCCCTGATTTTACACATTGCCTGTAATCATCAGATTTAAGGGATTTTACAAAATTCCTGGTTTTTTCAGGTATTTTGTAAAACTTCGATAATTTTCGTCACTTTCAGGCAATCTGTCAAATTTTCATCATCAGATTTCAGGGAATTTACAAAATCCCTGGTTTTTTCAGGGATTTTGTAAAGTGCCCGAGTGAATTGGGGATTTTACAAATTGCCTAAAAATTTCAGGCATTTTACAAAATCCCTGATTTTACACATTGCATGTAACATATATATGTTATATATATATATATATATATAATCTAGGCGTGTGTTTACAGTTTGCGTAGATCCTTGATTATTTTGGTCTACATGAAATAAAGGCCTTGACCTTAAAATAGATAAATCTTCGCCCCAGCCCTGCCATTATGAATGTAATACGGTCTACTTTGGCCTGTTATTGTTAATTAATTAATTAATTTAATTAATTAATAGGCCTATAGTGCATGCGAACTTATTTATTACCTACCCAGAATAATTATATCATTGTTTACTTATAGACTTATAGGCTCTCAAATCTACGCAGTTTTAGCGGTGGCGAACAGCAAATTTTTATGAATCTAAGATTCTGATTGCATTGTGTCAATTTTCGTCAAATCTTTATATCAGCATAAGTTCGTATGTCGTTTTTTGCTCGAATACTTTGTTCGTTAACGTTACTAACACTTGTCGGTGAGTTTTCGTATTGTACTTAGGAGATCGGTGTGCAATGGTTTCTGCTGCTGAATGAATAGCCTACTTTTTCTATAGGGACCTACTAGTTTTTGGTATCCACTGGGCATTAGATCAAAATTGCCTCCTACTATTAATGGGTGTACGATTGCTTAGTATTTAGTGTGCTGGACTATCAACCCGGACGTCAGAGTTTCTTACAGTGGCGGCGCGTGAATTTTTAAAATGTGGTGCGAAGCAGCAGTGTGCCACCCCTACCCCGTAAGGCGGCAGGCCTGTCTAAGAGTCTAGTGACATTTTTTCTGTGTTGTGTATGATTGTAGTTAGTAGTAACCTTAGCCATTAGTAACTTATTAATATAGAGCAGCATATATATGGCATCGATCCTGCTCATTTTCACTTAAATGATCGGTTGAAATCCTTCACCCACCGCTGCCCTATAGAGTGGGCGCCATGCCATTTAAGGTCCCCCGTGTGCTGTCATCAGCTCAATATATTCAAGGCTTCTGTGAACCGACTGACTTGAAATGAAATAATTTTACATTTGTTTGCGTTTAAAACATGCGAACATGCTTGTGTGTGCAAACAGCGCGGGTGTGTGTTTGTCAGATTGCCAAAAGCCACACGTGCAGGACTAGCCTATCGCTAGCAGTGACATTGTCATGTAGGTGATACCTATAGGTTACTTGGTTCCAGAGAAAATACAATGGAACTACTTTCATCTATATATGTCGGCATCTGGCTTCAAACCTTTTATTCAACTCTTGCAATAGGTGCTAATAAAATGACTGGATGAATGATTGAATAGATTATTTAAAACACCAATCAATATATGTTCTGAGTCTATACTAAAAATGTTAGCCGAGTCTAATTTCACAATGTGATCTCAGCTGGATCCTTGACCATCCATCCGAAAGACAATGAGGCCAAAGTCGGCGATTCCACTCACCTCAACTGTTCTACGTCCATTTTGACGCAACCTATCCACTGGCACCATGGAGATGAATACGTTTATGCCGGAGATGGAATTATGGAACCTTACTTGGGAAGATTCGAGATAGAAGTCAACTCCTTCACCGGAGCATATAACTTGGTGATACGATCCGTTCAACCAGAGGACGCCGGGGAATACAAGTGCATAGATGATGGAGGAATTGGAGAGTCTCGTTCAGCTCAGCTCATTGTCTTAGGTTTGTATGTGCCAAAGCCGCGAAGAAGAGTTGAACTTTAAGTAGGCCTAATCCTTACAAGCTACATATTTCTCCGTTACAAATAGTGATTTAATCGGTTTACTATAATTATTAAAATTAATGTTAATGTTCTACTGGATTGGCCACGGTATGTATAGAGCGTTCGGCCTGCAATGCGATTACGCTTGTGGCAACATCTAGATTTTGCTGCACCCAAAGAAAGCCAACCTAGGGAACAAGCTTATTCACAGGCACTCAGTCAGGACAAACTCGGTTGCAAGATAGCCTAATATGTTTAGATTCGGTTCCAACTCGAGGTCTAAGGCTCAGGCAAGCAATCTGTCTCACGGTCTTTAAGTGTTGTCTAGAATGAGAACGGCGAGAGATACTCTGACAATAGGACGTGTAGGCCTACTAATGACTATGACATGTAAGACATTCGTCATTATTATTATTAAGTGATGTTTATATTCATTTCAATTTTTCACGTTGCATCAGTGTTCTATTGCCAAGCCCTGCTGTGATCATTAATCTAATTGCAATCTCCTGATTTTTGTTAACAGCCAAACAACCTAAGTCTCGACAACCACATTTTTTACATACAACGAGAACACCCAGGAATAGCCACATGCGAAATCTTGAAGTCAACGGAAATTTATGTGAGCACAACTGAGCATGTCAGAGTGTATAAATGGCGTACTTGTGAGGTAAACAAGCATTCTTTACATAGTTGATTAAGTAAGTAAAGTAAGTATATTCTTTATTCAACCAATTGCATATCCGCACTTTGGTGTACATACATTTATACAGAGTATAACATTCTTATTATAAACGATCTGCGTGAGAGATTTTCCGCTTGTGGAATAAAACGGTCATGTAATCTCGGGCGCAGGGTGTAGGGGAGCGGCTTTTTGGGGGAGTAGCCCATGGAGTACATGCCCCGGGTTTCCTAGGACCGCAGAGAAGAGGCGTGAGTCAGCAGTGTTGCAAAGATGTTCAAATGATGGACTGTCCTCTGGCAGGTACCAGATTACTAGAGCTTGTAGAAGAGTTCTTTTACCTTAAGATTTAGTTTTACAGTAAGCAAGTTCCTTTGAAAGATTGTAAAGTACGGTAAAGAGAAATAGAAAGACATGAGGATAAACATATTTATGTGGCGATCTTTTGGAGTATGGGAGCATTGGGGTTTCCGTTCCAGATTTAGTTCTTCATCTGTAGAATTTTTATTTCCAAGAGATCATATGTTACTCGGGGAAAAATAATTATGATCGCTTCTACTTTTACTATTTGTATGAATACTGTTTTGTTTCGTAGGTGATGAATCAAGTACAAAAAAGGCTTCGGCAATCGTTTATTTTGTGAGCCTACTGGTCGAGAAATTGTTAAAGAATTAACAGTTTGGAATTGACTTTTTCTTACATTTTTTTCCTGTAGGGGCCTATATCTGTATACATTGTTGCAAGTTATGTTATATAACGCATCGTTTAATCTTCCGTCCCAGGTAATGAATAAGTGACAGTAACTTATCGTTTTAGCATTCTGCTTTTTTCATCAATCCAGCTTCCACTTTGGCAAGATTCTTTTTAATCAGTTCAGCTTCTATTTAAGCAGCAATTATATTTCAGTAATCTTGCTTCTATTTATGCTAGAATCTTTAATCAATTCAACTTCTATATAAGCAAACATTATTTTCATCAATCCGACATCTATTTAGCAACTTGTATTCTACCGACACTAAAACCTATACAATGGCGACTAATTTAGAATTCTAAAACGATAGATTAGGCCTACCCAAGTAAAAGCACTGTCCTAAATCTAAAGTCTTTTCCTTAACTTGAAAATTTTCTTAATTTAAAACAACTTTTTAAATTTTAGATTACAAAGTAACTTGTAAAAGAATTTCTGTTAACTATATTATATATATTATAATCAAGTCTCTATACACCAGCACATTGAGTGCTTCGCAGATTAATATTAATATTAAGACCATGCTTGGTGTGGGTTGCTTACAAAGTGAAGTCTTCAGGCTGGTTAAGCTTATTGGTATGGGAAAGGTTTTGTAGGATGCAATCAATCAATCAATCAATCAATCAATCAATCAATCAATCAATCAATCAATCAGAATTTATATAGCGCCCCTTCAAGACCCCTACTCAGAGGCGCTCCCGACCCAGGCCATACGGAAGAATGCAGTCTTCAACAGTTGGTGAAACTGAGAACAGTTTGGAAGGTGTCGTAAATCTAGTGTTAGCCCGTTCCAGGTTGTTGGACCAACCACAGAGAAGGAACGGCTCTGCATTGTTGCAGAGCGGGCGAATGGGACCGCAATGTTTGCAATGTTGCCAATGGATGTTGACTTTGACCTTGTGTAGACATTTAGTTGTTTAGATGTAATATTTGATTATGTTATAAGTCCGATGTTATGCTAATATTGCTTGTTTGTATTGATTGATTATTTATGTAAACATATATAACTAAACTAAGAATCTCATGTGAAAATAACATGTATAATAAATTAATAACCATTAAACTGTTTAAAAAATTACAAGTAATAGCTTGAGAATCTCAGATGAAATTACAGTACTCTTTTATAGTCATGGCTATAACATGTGATAAAAAACTGTCATTTTCAATGAGTACCTACATGTATTTCTATAATAATGTTTGATTGCACAGAATGATAAAGTTTTGAAACTTCAAAGTTGAATGTATCTATAATATATGTAGATCAAATCATAAGTGTAGGAATTGTCAGCTTGAAACCAATGCTGTTCTATAATTGAAAACTAGATTAAAATATCATGTACATTATGACTGTTCATTTGGAATCTTCTCATTTTAAATTAAAAAATGGTGTATGATTATTGCTGCAAAACATTTTATAGTTTTTCACAGAGACTATCTTAATGCAATATAAGTTTCATGACATTATTAACTAAATTACGTTATACTGTTAAACAGTCAATATTAGTGGCATTGTAAAGTACTGTTTAGATACTTTAAATGGTTTCTCTCGGTCTCTATCAAATTTGTTTCAAGTGTATTGTAAATAACTTTGAATTGTCGTCAACGGCCTTTAATGGCATAGTCGTTAAAGTTTGGAATAATAATAGACACACAGACATCAACTGCACCCTTACATGCGTTATATCCCACCGGAAAACGTGTTTAGCACACCTAGGTCTATATCCAACCTAAGCATAACGAAATGTTAGACCAGACATGGACTCCTACTTTAATCCTTCCAATATCTTTGACACACCCTTACGAACTCTATATGATTTCCACTGTCCTATCACTTATTCTTCTCACTTACCAGTTTAGGATATACGACAACATATTTTCTTATGTACTGTAATATGCCAAAAATAATTTCTGTCGTCTAACCAACCACTTGTGAGTTTGACAATAATTATCGTCGATGTGTTCCTGAAAACAATATAAATTTATATATTATTATCACGCATTTATTAAGTGTCAGTATCTAATAACCGCATGTCAATCGATGACGCTGAGCAATCGAGAGTGAAGGACTTGCTTAAGGTCCTAACACCGTAACAGTCTCAGAGGATAAGTTCTTTCCGCGTTACGAGGTGCGCGCTCTAGCGAATCAGCTACATTGTCCATCTGGCGAATATTCGCTTTATGCATCTCTTACATAATAATGCAGCTAATAGAAATCTTAAACAATAACTATCTCAAGCGCAGCTCTACTTGGCTTTAATACAGTAGCACAATAGAAATATGGAGCTTACGATTACTCTAATTTGTGCTTCTGTTAGAAACCGCCCCTATTCTGCAATAGATCTTATACTATGTGGAACGGGCTTATGTTTACCAGTGCCCTAAACGAATTCGCCAGCACCTAATACTCATTGTTACCGTTTGAGGTATGCTTAATAAACTGTCCTTCTCTTACACTTCCCTATACTATACACTCTATACTTCATTTAGTTTATTATCTTCACATATCTTCACTCTACACCTAACCCTGTCTCTCTCTTACAGTATCTATTTTTTCTGCATGTCCATCGCTGGGACCATTCATTTTTATATCTGAATCTCCTGAGCTGATTTGAATTGACTTTTTCATATAATAGTTTTAATGTTGCCATTGTGTACATTTGATATTTAATCTTGACTGAAGACTTTATTGCTTCGTAGTTTTATTGCTCAAGCACAAAAGCAGTTCATATTGAAACTGAAATACTATCTTACAATTCGTTGGAAATACTAAGTCAAAAATCGAGAAGTCAAAAGTCAAAGAGACTAGATGTCTTCGTGCGGTAAATTATAACGTTTAATAGGTCTAAGAATAAGCAGTGCTCATAAGAATCGTTTGTATCGGGCCTGGTTGAAAAACAGAACTCCACATAGAGAGCAAAAATACAAGAACTATAGAAACTGTTTTAGAAAAATCTCCAAGACGGCGATAGATTCTTACTATCATGATTTCTTTAAATGTAATGCCAATAATGCCAAAAAACTATGGATGCAAATAAATTCACTCTGTAGTTACAACACGCGCAAAAGTGGTAAAAAATCTCCCATAAACGAATTAAATGTTAAGGATAAGTTAGTTAACAATCCATCGGAAATGGCAAATAGCATGAATGATTATTTTTGTAACATTGGTCCTGGATTGGCATCAAAGCTTGGCAAAGCAAAGCATGATTTTGTACACTATATGGGCAGTTCTCTTGAGAATAGTATTTATTGTGAGGAAATAAATAGAGATGAGCTGATAAATCTCATAGAAGGCCTAAATCCTCGTAAATCTCCTGGATATGATCAAATTTCTCCTTTACTGATTAAAGAGAATGTTGATAATTTTGTGCAACCGTTATTGATGATATTTAACCTATCTTTAAATACCGGTAAAGTACCTCTGGGCATGAAAGTTGCAAAAGTAATACCCTTATTTAAAAAAGGAGACCGCAGTATTATGGCAAATTACAGACCAATTTCTCTTCTATCAGTGTTTGTTAAAATATTGGAAAAACTCATTTATAGTAGGGTAATGAACTTTCTCAAGAAATACTCGGTGTTATACAAATATCAGTTTGGATTCAGAAAAGGTTATTCGACCAGTTTGGCATTGATAGATGTAATTGATACAATTAATATGTCTCTTGATAACAATGAATATGTTGTTGGTATCTTCTGTGATTTGCAAAAGGCATTTGATACTGTTAATCATGAAATCCTGCTTACTAAGTTAAACAACTATGGAATTAGAGGTACATTACTTGCTTGGTTTACCGATTATCTCACAGAACGTAAACAGTTTACTGCTATTAATGATGTTTGCTCTGGGTATAATACAATACCTTGTGGAGTGCCACAGGGATCTGTGCTTGGTCCTCTGCTGTTTCTGTTATATGTTAACGATATGCCAAATTCGGTCCCAGGTACTGATATACGACTATTTGCTGATGATACAAATATTTTCTTTCATGCATGTAAAATAGCGGACTTGCATGCAAACGCTAACACCATGTTAAATAACTTGTGTGATTGGTTTTTGGCTAATAAAATGTCTTTTAACAAAGATAAGACGTCCTATATGTTTTTCGACTTCAAAAGAAAAACATCCTCTGATGACATTGGTCTTTCATTGGACAATGTTAGACTTTCATGTGAAAGTTCCTGTAAGTACCTTGGGGTGATCATTGATGAAAAACTAAATTGGAAAGAACATATTGAGTATGTTATTACAAAAATAAAGAAATTCATTGGGATTTTCTTCAGGTTAAGAAACAAGTTAAATTGTCGTATCTTAAAAGATTTATTTTTTGCATTAATTTACCCTCACCTGTTGTATGGGGTGGAAATTTATTCTGCTGCAAGCAAGTCTGCTTTGTATCGCTTAAATATTTGTATTAACCGTATCCTACGTACATTGCAATGTGCCCCTCTTAGTACACCCGTTGCTGATCTATACCGAAACTATAATCTTCTTCCGATAGCAGAACTACGTAAATTTCAGGTTTTATGTGTTGTCCATAAATGTGTTCATAAATTGGATGTTCCACTTATATTTCATGATTATTTTAAAATTAATGCTGATGTTCATTCCCATTATACAAGGAACAGTAATAATACTTTCATACCTAAGTTTTTCTCTACAAAAGGACTGAGAACAACTCGCTATTATGGTGCCAAATGGTGGCATGAACTTCCAAGCCATATTAGAAATATAGCTTCAATTAGACATTTTAAACATATGCTAAAGTTGCACTTGATTAACTCCTTGTGCCTGTAGATGTTATAGGGTATATGAGTTTTGTATCGTAAGGTTTCAGTTCATTGCATTATATAGTAATAGGATAGTCACAATTGTGGCTTGTTTAAAGTCTTTAGAGCTTTAAAGTACTCCTAAGTTGTATGTGTTTGCTTCCCAGTTGGAAAAAATGGATTATTAACAATTGTCATGAGACTGGTTTGTTAAATGGTACCAGTATTTTGTACTTGCTCTTTTAAAACGTGTATTACGCCAGCATTATTAGGGTGACCGGCGAGATGAGTCCTATGTGACTTCACCGGTAGCCCACCACTCGGTTTGTAAAATTTGTGTTGTCATTTTGCTTTGCTTTATTTTGTGGTGAATAAACTACTTACTTACTTACTAATAAGGATAGAATTTTGCATCCAACACCTAAACTATTTTGGTAAAAGCGATATGTGTAGCCTATGCATGAATTAAACTACACTTTACTAAAATCTGTGGCGTCGCAAAAATCTGCAACAGTTGCTTAGTAAAAGGCTGTGAGTATTATGCTCTAAAACAGAGAAATACATGCATATTGTAGCTATTAGTTAAACAATTTGAGGAACATGCTGGTTATACATGTAGATATGGCTCGTCTTTAACATTTGACATAACTGTACTATAGAGTCCTATCCGCAGAGGGTTGAAACCTGCTTTCAATTTTGATTTTATGCTTTGTCCGTCAGCATTTCCACTGCGAATATAGGCCAACATTACCTGCTTTCTATGTTATTATAATCTGCATAGTCATAATAAATGTTTCAATGTTTAGCTCGGCATTTGTTTGTGCTTAATGTATTTCATTCACCACCAAAGAAACACTATATCTTCTTAGATAGACGTATGTCATGTTAATCTGTTTAAGAAATATAAAGGTATCTAACTACATGTACATAAATGGAAACAGGTCAGCTGCTGGCATTTATATATCCGTCATATCCTCATAGTCAGGTGATGGGGTTCTTGGCATGTTTAGCATCCTTCCAGTAATGTCGATTCTTGTGTAGGCTGACTGTGATTCCTGGGTCAAAGACGTTAGCTCCATATATGTTGCTGCCTGAGAGTCACCGATTGTGGGATTTTCATTGATGGTTTGATAGTCATCTGGATTTGAGTCAGCTGTGGTTTCTTCTTCCTTCTTAGTAGAACCTGCATTAACCGCATTGCCACCACAGTTTACCACAAAAACTCGGACAACTTTTCCTTCGATAGAATTTGAGTAGAGTTTTAAGTTAGAATGTCTTGCTATCGAATGCTGTTAACGTGGTAAATATCACGTGATTTCGCAGTTGTGCATAGGTAAATGTAATTAGACCTGATTGTTAAAGTAATGATACGACTATGAATTGGTAGCTATGATGACTTGGTTGTGGATTGGTATATGTGATAAAATTCGTTTGTGTAATATGTATTTCTACACAATGTCACACTAAGCAGAGCTGAATGCACGATTAACTCCTTGGATATGGAGACATGAACTAGTTCAGCGATGGTATGATCATGCATTGAATGCTACAAATAACCACCATCTCCTTTGAAGAACCATGAGACGATTTACTAACCATGTTAGCTATAATACTACTATACATTGTATGATGCGAGGACAAGCATACGATAGGATGCTTCATATCAAAACTATATTATTTGCAAGAAATGTAATGCACCTGATTTGAACTTTCTTCTGATAGCGATAGAGATTGTAATTGTCACAATACCAATGCAAATCGACAGAACAACAATAATGGAATATACTGTTGCTAAACCTGCATATAAAAACAAGAACTTATTATAATAATGTACCGGGACGAGGTGGGAAGAATGATGCCCTGAAACGCTCTCTCTAGTACAGCGTTTCCCAAACTTTATGGCCACGGAACCCTTCGCTTCTTAATATTTTGTGGCGGAACCCCAGTCTCAACTAAGCGTTTTGAGGCCAATTTTATTTCATAGCGCCTGAGAAGCATGCTAATATAGTCCTAACTAAACACACACTCCTCTTATAAGCACTTTATATAAAAAAAATTCTGCTCTTACATGATAATTAACGTGCACTGCTTCTGAAACCACGACTCATGGAGCATAATAGGCCTCTAATATTGGGAATACATCATACGTGAAGTTTATTGTTTCTTCTCATGACAATTTTTGTATATTTGGCTTGATGCTTGATAGCTGGATTCTTGTGCCAGCTAGGTGCAGCATTTTAGTAGATTTCTATATTGTGCTTTCTTGCAGTATAAGCTTAATACAAGAATCCAATTTCGCTCAAATTCGTTGTCGCAAATGGAACGCTAGTTCATTGAAATATGGCTTCATTTGTAAGCCCGACGTTATGTCAATAAGACGTTCATAATCTTTATTTGAAAAGTTAGCTGGGTTTTTTGGCTGCTTTGAAAGAGTTTCAAAACCAATTATAACTCTTCACTGGAGGAAGTATTTAACCTATTTCGAATAATTATGACCTGCAATTTCTGTACGAATCAAAAACTCATATATAGGCCTAAAGTCGGAAAACATTCCACGTTAGCCCTACTAGTTTGAACATAAGAGACCCAATTTAACAAATTTTTATGCCAGAAAAATAAAATAGTTAATAACTAAAGGCTAAAGCTGCTGTACGATTATCTGACACGGCGGTACTTTTAAAACTTTTGCGTTTAATCGTGCTGGATTATTTTCGTTGAGATAACCATAACAAAGATGACTATACGTCCCTATTCAGACCATGGCTCTGAAATAGCCTGCTTAGGATTCTGCGGTGATCTCTGTAAATAATAGTTATTGGATTGCTTATGGGCACTGAACGTTCGGATAATCACTCACTGGGGTAAAACACAGAAGACTAGGCCTTCTGACGGCAGTTTTAAACTTTTGAAGAACTTTTTTTATATTTTTAAAAACGGCTTGGAATTTTTTATTCCAATAAAATTTCTCAATAAAATATCTTTTTGTTACAACCTTCGCGGAACCCCTGCGTTCACCCCGCGGAACCTTGGGTTCCGCGGAACCCACTTTGGGAAACGTTGTTCTAGTAACTGCCACAAAGTCTTAAAGTACTGGTCCGACTACTATTGCCTTGTCGAACCCGTACTCTTCGCGTTACAGGCCGAACGCTCAAACCAATTGGCCATGGTGCCACACTTTAAATAAATTGGTATAATTGTTGGGCGAGGTGGGAAGAAGGATGCCCTGAAATAATCTTTAGCAGCGGGCGCTGCACAGACACTCACTGACTACGGCGTTCTCTAAGACTATCTACTGTCGCGCAGAGAGACCAACCACTGCCACAAAACTATCAAAATACTGGCCCAACTAATAAAAACTATTACCACCCTTGTTTTACTTTATGCTAAAGCTATTTCTGAATTCAACTGTTGCTAGTAAATATTTATCAACGTTAAACCTGAGTGTTATCCGCAGTAAGCATAACCGAACTGCTAAACCTCTAATACTGAACTGAACACAAATCAATTTTCTCTGTCTGTCTGGTTAATAACTGATCCTCCACCTTCTAATTCTATACCGTAAGCCTGTATGTCTGTCTGTCTGTCTGTCTTTTTTTTCTCTCTCTCTCTCTCTCTCTCTCTCTCTCTGATGGCGAAGTCAGCTAACCGTGGCCGTGTTCACAATATAACGCCACATGTAGTGTTGTACAGTGGTCCTTCCATGCTGTACGAAGGCCAACATTTGGTTCTGCAAGATCCTTATTCACAATATTATAATCTATGTAGTCTTAGTTCGACCACCTGGCATTCTTAGGTTGTGGCATAGCACCCGACAAAATTCAACTGTCGTGCAGAGTGAAATACTACGGTAAAAATCTACCAATGGTTGGATGCAGAAGGAGTTGATCTAATCATTACATCACTGTCTTCCTATAGGACAAGTAACAATCTGACTTACAACTTAAAGCCCAATGGTTCGTTCGACTCCAGCCTCAGCAATTCTTCCTTTATTTGCCAAACAACGAGAACCGTTAGGAGACAACTCAGTTGTTCATCGGAAGTCATAAAGGTGTTATGTAAGAACGGTACCCCGACAGAACGGCCCAGGACAAACCGGCCCCGACAAAACGGCCCCGACAAATGGGCCCCGACAAAACGACCCCGACAAAACGGCCCTTGTCAAAATGGCCTCGACAAAACAGCCCCGTCATTTCGGCCCCCGTCATAACGGCCCCCGTCATATCGACCCCGTCATATCGGCCCCCGTCAAATCGGCCCCAGTCAAATCGGCCCCCGTCAAACCGGCCCCAGTCATATCGGCCCCAGTCACATCGGTCCATCACAAAATATCCCATGTCCTAAGTACTTTTAAGTTGGATTGATGAAAAGAATTATTTGCGTAAATAGAACTCGGATTGGTAAAACCGTAGTTTACGTTGCCAAATGATTTTATGTGGTCAGCTTAAAATGGAAGTTGGATTTATGAAAAATAATTCGTTGCGTAAATAGAAGTTGGTTATAATTATGATAGTAACTGTTGTCATTGAAAGCATTTAAATAATTAAATACGCCAACAAGTTAGCATTAGACGATGGTCCCCGCAGTCCATTGCCCAGCTGAACCGTCGCTTGAGGCCTCATTTCAAAGTAGTTTGTCAGCGTAAGCTTGAAAGTACTTGCAACATTGGATATTTTGTATGGGGCCGATATGACTGGGGCCGATATGACTGGGGCCGACATGACGGGGGCCGATATGACTGGGGCCGATATGACGGGGGCCGATATGACGGGGGCCGATTTGACGGGGGCCGATTTGACGGGGCTGCTTTGTCGAGGCCATTTTGACGGGGGCCGTTTTGTCGGGGCCGTTTTGTCGGGGCCCATTTGTCGGGGCCGATTTGTCGGGGCCGATTTGTCCTGGGCCGTTCTGACGGGTCACCTGTAAGAACATAGCTTCGCATAATCATATCAATTGCTTTGTTATTGCAATGGCAAACACAGCCGAATCAACTCTAAAGAAAAACGTCATTTGTGCAAGTTCAAAGATCGAATAATAAGTGGTAGAATATAGTTTCAGCTGATCCTTTCACGTTGTCTACAGTCTTGGCTCTGTTTCTGTTCAGCTCTTCTGTAATTAGTCTGGGTTAGTTTTGTGCATTGCCTTATATCATTGTGCATTGATATAATAATCATAAAATTTATGAATTGCTATAATTTCAACAACTTCACCATCCAGCCAACCCACTCCACCCGATCATCATCCTCTCTGTCTTTAACGACCCCGGTCGCTAGGGTCTACTCATCTCCAACTGAGCCATATCCAACACTGCACCACGACTTGGAAAGATCTTCTCCCGAATTCTGCAGATTCTCAGTTCTTCCATCATCATTAATTCATCACAAGAATTTATGTAGCTCCTCTTCAAGGGTATTACTCAAAGGTGCTCCCAAACCCAGCGTGGCAAAATAAGACGATCATAAAATGAGAGAGGAAAGCCTGAGAAGGGGTTCCAGGAAGGAAGCAGAGTGCCAAGACGAGGGGGCCAACGACAGAGAAGGCACGACTCTGCCAAGCGGAGGTGCGAGCAAAAGGAACAGAGAGGAGACCTTTGCCACTCATCCTCCCTATCATGCTCCTCAATGACTTCCTGGCTTTCCATCCAAAACTGAAATCTCACAGTTTCAAGAATTCCTACCCTGACTCATCTGATCCTCATCTGATCCTCCACCTTCTAATTCTATACTGAACGATGTCTGCCACTGGTCGTACTCTGTCAGTGCCAGTCCCAAGCCTGGATGAAGGAGGAGGGCGACGCTAATAGTCTGTTAATGTTACCACACAGGTGTACAGAAACGCACAGTATAATAATGATGACATATATACAGGATGGTCAAACATGAGGATAGAAAGAACCTATGAACTTGAGGAGGGAACTGAAGGATTGACCTATCAATTAGAGATACAGGAGCCGAAGCATGCCGTATAAATTGTCATTTGAATAATAGTCAGCCGAGTCGAGTTCTATTCTTCGCGCAATAGCTGGTGTAGTTTGAGGTTAATTTTCTTTTCGTTCCAGGCATTCCCAAAAACCTCAAAGAATGAAATAAAAGTAAAGTAGGGTTTTAATCATAGTTGTTGAAAACGGTAAAATTAAAATAAAAAACGGAAAAAACGTCGTTTTATTGAAAAAATAAAACACGGAAAAAACGAGAAAAAAACGGAAAAGAAAATATTTTTACTTTGCTACACTGCAGTGCATTTTATAATAAAATACCTTGTTTACACAATTTAATTTTAATCAGCAAATAACATAACTTTATTAGTGCATACCAAGTAGGCCTAATAGTAATCTACAAAAATTATTTTCTTTTTCATAAGTTTGGTTTAAAAAGAAATTGAGAAATTAAAAATAGTGAAATCTTTTCAAATTTAAATTGTATACATAAGTCCACATAAATCCATGCTGACATAAGCAATTAAAAACTAAGCTTTGTAAGTATAGAATGTAGCCTACTTAATTAAAAACTGTAGGTCTACTTACAATTCTGACTTATAGGCCTATAAGAACTTGATATGGAGTAGCCTAATATCCGTCAGTTTAACAGTTAATTAGAGATTACTGAGTACAAAGACAACATTTCGCATTTTGGATTACTTAGAAATTCAAATAACTTTTCTAAATTTTATTTCCTGTACTGTTCTCTTTATTTCTCAACTGTTGACACTAAATAGTTACGTAAATTATATGAATCTTTGACAGGACGGAGACAGCGTAAGGGATAGGCTATATCAGACAAAATTAAAATTAAAAAAATAGTAACATACAGTAAATAAATAAATAAAGTTACATAAAAAAAATTTAAAAAACGGAAAAAAAACGTTACAAAAAATAAAAACCAAAAAACCACGTATTTTTGAAAAAAATAAAAAACGAAAAAACCGTTTTTTTACAACTATAGATGGTTTCAATAATTTGTTATATTACTGACAGAAATTGGAAAGCTTTGTTTAATTTGTGTCGATGTCTTCAGTGGTAACGTTACAGTTAACTTATCTCTGAAATCAACTGTTTTGCGAATTCCAGTCAGTCATGCCCACATAAATGGAAGTGGTTCAGTAGAGAGGATTCGGTAACAATGTCTAGTGAGCTTAACTTTAAAATCAACAAGAGTTGGACAGCACAGATGTGAAGTTACCTGCGTTTCATTGCAGGGTATCGGTGATGTTTGCTGAGGTGCATTCAGCTACACCAGAAAGAGGTAAAGCAACTGAATTCTATATCCAATACATCTCTGAATCATGATTAATTCAATATTTGCTTAATTAGTCTGCTATCATAAAATAAAATCAACCATAATTTGCAACACTTATGGGCTAATTTAATTTGGCCAAATTTCGAAATCTACACATCTAGGCGTGTAGCCTACTACCGTATCTTTAAATGGAAGTGGTTCGGCATTCATTAAAATTTCTCCATAATTTTGTCGTCGAAATAGGAAGAGTTTCTTGTGATCGGCAGTGGATCAGTGGACACGACTTAATTACAACGTTCAATAAAACTAGCACTTTTAACGGAAGGAAGGATATCAAAAGAACAGCGCTAGCCTAACTCGTGTAGAACATCTTCTTGTTAGTTCGGACAAGTTCCCTTTTGTGAAACTATACTTTTGCTTATAGTTTCTGCCCCTCCGTTCCTGTCTACGCTTTTCCTACTCACTATGTGCCCAATTTCTCTTCTGTCTTCCACCCTGCCTTTTCCTATTGCACTTCTAATCTCTCTGCCTGACAGGTTCCGATTTAAACGAATTTTCCGTTATTTGCACTGGATAAAAATGAATTACCTATGTCAGGTGGCGTCTCAGATTCAGACTTCGGAGGCAAACCTTCTTGAAATTTATCGATAAAAATAATATTGCATTGCTTGTAATATAAGCTTATAAACGTTTCTTTTATACAAATTATTGGCATTGTTGATCCTGTTGCCAATAATCTTAATATTAAGCCTAATTTTGATGCTTTGGATAAAGAAATGATAGCAGAGAGGCAGTAAGTTTGTTCAAAAGGTTTTATAAATAATAATAAGTTTAATTAAGAAATATCTGAATACCTGCGCATCGTCCTGTAATTACACTCAAACAAGGGACAAGACGACTGCATATGATGCGATGAGAAAGTGGCTGAAGCAAATGCTATCGTAGGCCCTAGATCCACAACGGTCGGAAACTCTGCGCAATAAATGTAGCCGACAAGGTAGCTGTCGATTAGACTACGGTTGAAGTTTACACGATCCAGTGACTTATGGGCAAAGATAACAAGGAACGGTCATTCTTATCAGAAGTAGGAAACACAATTAAATAAACTGGAACTTAACGTAGGGTTGGAACTTAATTAGGCCTACCACTGCGCTAAGTTATTTGCATTGGCCGCAACGGCAGGAAATGAAGTTTTAAACTTCAGAAAAGCGACACTTTGTCAAGTCAATCAATCAGTCAGATTCGTCCGCCGTCCATGACCATAAGTGGCTTCTTCTATTCAATATTAAATACATATTATAATAGATTCTGTGTATATATATTTATCTATAAAAATTATATACATGTATATATTATTAAAGCATAGCAGTGATGGCAACTAACATCCTTGCAACATAAAACTTAACTAGCTGCGGTTTGTGGTTATAAATTCTTGCGCTATACCTGACTACATGATAGGCTACTCAATGTGATCGCTACTTTTATAATGACATAAGAGTCTTATGGAAATAATTATTGCTATCAAATTATCCATATACCATTAGAATTAAAAACAGCGCGACAGTTAATAGTTCTGAATAATAAGAAGTAAATATTTCTTCACCCTAGCATATTATTTCCATATTTCTACGAAAATAAATATAATAAAGTTAACAGCATGAATAGTATCACACAGACTGACAAACAACAGGGGAAGAGTTAAACCAGTTCAAAATTATAATTATTTCAAAGTTTTATGTAAATCTATTGCATTTTACACAGTCTGCCACCTCACAAAACAATTACATACAGTGGAACAGCTTATATTAAAGCAGTTCAGAATACTAACAAGCTAATTATTGATTTAAGTCAAACTTCACTCTAATTATTACCGTTATTTTGTTATTTGCATACTGCAAAGAAAATTATTATATTGACGTAGACATCACTCATCCTATCTCAAATAATGAGAAACAACAGTGGAACAGTTCAGCCAGGTTTTAACACTTTAACGACGAGAGAGTAGGCCTACTACAAGTGACTAAGAAACCAATGCAGCTTATTCTTTAAGTGTTATCAACATGGAACATATGGCTTCAATTTATAACATATCACTGCCATGGCATATCCGGTTCAAGATTAGGCTACTCCTTTGTCTGCGACCTTTAACCAACTAAGCTAATATTAGCAGGTGAAGGAGAGAACTGGCCATATGCCCTCATAAGCCTGGGCTAAGAAAACATGAATATTACAAAGAAGATCAAACCTCAAGCCAACCAGCCATAAAATGTCCGGCCATTTTTTCTTTGCAACGGATGCTTATGGAACAGTCACTTTGCAGAGGTGCTTGCAGAACAGACATTTCGATATCTACGTAGCCAGGAGTGGATAGGCTACCAAACCTCGTGGCTGTCAACCATTGACTTCTCAAACCTCCATTCAAACACTCACTATTTAAGCAAGTCCTTCGCATACTTAATTGCTCAGAGTCAACGATGCCATGCGACATGGTCATGTGCACACTAGTGAACTTTGAAAGGAGGGTGATATCAAATACAGTATTATTTAACATAACATAGCCTATTACAAGGGACTAGGCTTTGATTGACACGTCAATGCAATAACATACGAAACACTTGACAACAAATACCAAAACTTAATTATGCAGAATACTTTCATATTGAAGAGCTCAGTAAATAAAATACACTTATATCGTAGATGTTGTGCATCAATCCATTTACAATAGTACGTGAAAAGCTGAAAATTACGTAAGAGTTTCAATACTGTCTTTCTGTCAATGCCACATCATACTGCCCTGCGTGCTTCTCTGGCTTTGCATGTTTTCGGTGTTTCATGACGACCCTTAGCAATCCACGACTTCACGTACGACAGTGGATGCAAAGGCGACCCAACAATGGAAATGAAAAGAAGAGAGGAAATAATGTTCGACTCTTATACATGACCTTAGTGGTATGCATAATATTATTAAGTTCATTTTGCTAAATCCACGTTCACATTCAGCAGTGCTAACCCGGTTGAATTTAACCACTGAGACTGAAGTAATATGCAGGCTATAATGGCCATTATAAACTCACTCTCTTTAAGTCTTGCGAACAATACCGACTTATAATAGAACGATCAAATGTAGATAAATGACAAGAATTTACCATTTCTTTAAATGAAATTTCAAATCAATCACACAACGGTGGTTTATTTGCTTGAAAAACCGCGATTTGATAGGCTATAATAGAACGCAAGCGCAGCATTTATAGTTTATATCCGGCCGTGACCTTCTCCCCATCCAAGGCGGTAGACTAGTAGAGCAGTGCTTCCCAAACTTTTCAGTGTTACGGACCGGCAGGAATTTTTCCACTGCAGGAGGACCGATGCCAAATTTATTAATTATTTGATTTATTTCTCATTTTCGTTTTCGATCATGTAGTGTATCAAAATTGATTTAAATGCATGTATAGTCAATTATATATGACTCTATTGTCCTTTAAATGATAGCCTAATAAGTCTTTTTTGTAATGATTTTTAAATCTATATTAGTCATTTCTTGATTCCGATCAAATTTGACCAGTTTCATGACTCACTTTACGGACCGGCAACAGAGGACTCGCGGACCGGCACCGGTCCGCGGACCACCACTTTGGGAAGCACTGTAGTAGAGTAATGTGGCTGCTGATTGTCATTATGCAATAAGTATTGCCCTCACCCAAAGTAGCATCGAACCCGGAATAGGCTCCATTGTTTGAAACCCGGGAAGCGTTACGAATTTCACTCCCTCTCAGCGGTGATGTAATTTTGCTTACAGATTGAATCCACCGCTGTGCCTTACCCCTCCAAAACTCCCACCCATACTCCGACAGACACGCGCCTCGCCTGAATTTCGATCATAGTCCGTTATACGAGGGCAACAGTACTGTTGGTCGTCCATCTCGCTAGGGGCAAAGTTTGGGCTCATCGTGTGCAAGAATAGAGTTAGCGGAATTTTGTGACAGTCACTGAGATCGTGGCAAAGTAGAGAGAGTCTACACTAGGCAGATCCCTCAAAAGTCGACAGTTGTCCCTAGTTGGCCGCAGCGGGGGTGGAGAGGTGAACAATACTGTGTCTTACAAAAAATCGTTAACATTGAACGAAACGGAAGAGTCTTTGAGTAATAGACAATGCGTTACGAATAATATTTGGCTGTCTCACAGTAACCCAAGAACTCGATATTCTGCTCAACATGTGGAACGATAACATAAAAATACCGTTGTAGGCTATAAACTGGATGCAGGTCTATATCAAACAATAGAGCTATCACAATTATGAATTTAGTCACCCATGGCACGCTGTAAACTGATCAAAGGTCAGTCTTAGGTCAGCCATTCAAAGCACAGAGTACGTATGTCAGTCAAACTGGAGACATAACCAATGAGTACGGCGGTGAGAAAGGAGTCAAGGTTTGACAGCTGAAATCTCATTTGGCCGTTGATTCGTCTGGGTGCATCCTCGTTGCTGATGTTGATAGCAGTAAAATTGTGTTGTTTAACCCCAGTCTTACATGTATTTGAGAACTACAGTAATATCGCCTGCTATGGACAAAAGATTCGAAACGTGAAAACCTCTGCGAATGTATTTTGATGAGCAGACAATGTTTACGACCTTCAAGCGAACGTTTGGAAGAACTGTCGCTTCTGGGTTTTTCAAGTGTTGATTGAAGAATATTCTTCAATTCTGGTCTCTGAAAAGATCGAACATGATGATGATGATGACGATGATGATGACGATGACGATGACGATGATGATGATGACGATGACGATGACGATGACGATGACGATGACGATGACGATGACGATGACGATGACGATGACGATGACGATGACGATGACGATGATGATGATGATGATGATGATGATGATGATGATGATGATGATGATGATGATGATGATGATGATGATAAACATCTTTTAGCCGCGCCGCTATTTCTAAGTTTTTCGTAGCATGACCAATTCTGTATAATAATTAAAATAAGCAGAATACGTGGTACCTTATGTAGAACTATACAATAAGAGTCAAATTTCCTGAAATAACCATGTTATAACCTTGTTGCACAGTCTATCACCTTCAGAATCCATAGAAACACAATTATTATTAACAAACTCTCTTCATCAAGGCCTATCGCCGACAGCTATTTTTTTGTGTCTGAGAATGTTCAGACAAGGAGGGACCTTGGGCAAGCACAGGCAATCAAGAGCCTACATTGATCATTTCATTTGTCTTCGACAGACAGCCAGGAAAGGCAGACATTATAAAGTAATCATTGTCACTATTCAGTAAAATTCAGTAAACATTTTCGCATATTATATTTGTCTTAAGATCAGTGTTCCAGGTTTGATATTATATGCATCTAGAAGCCTTGTTGCGGTGGTGGAGGAAGAATTTTGAAGTTGTGGTCTATGGAGGCGTACTGTTCCACAAGACTGAACATTCCAGGTGCAGTCGGAAGTCTAATGGAAGCTGGTTGTCCACTCATCGCATTCATCTGCATGTATTCTGTGCCATCATTTTCAATGCATGACTAAAACATAAGTGAATGAGTGGTTGGGTGAGTGAGTGAATGAAGGAAGAGAGCTACAAGTGAGTGAGTGAGTGAGTGAATGAGAGTGAGCAAGCGAGCGAGTGAAGTTCTTCACGCACAACTGCTGAGCTATTGATGCCTATTCGTGAGATAGTGGCGGCTAACAAATACCATAATTTATAAAAAAAATTATTGTAACAGCTATGATGCTTTGGGAAGATAGTGTCTAGATACATTGCACATAAAAAGCCCTGAAATCCAAACTGCTTCCTGCAAACAGTAAGCCAGCCAATTAGAGTTTACTGGCTTTTGAGCTATTGTTCTACAAAGAAATTCGATCGTAAAATAATTGGTCAGTGAAAAGAGAACCACAAAGTAATTAGCATGTAAACCTAGATCTCAACTGCAAGAGTCTCTCTTCCTCTCTTTTTCTTTCCTTTACTCTTTTGTTTCTCTTTTACTCTGTCTCTGTCTCTTTCTCTCTCTGGTTTGATTTGTGGGGTCCGAGAGCTGCAAAAATTGCAAAAATATTTCAAATCTGGCAACCAATGCACCCCAGATAGTACATGGGTAAACGATTTAAAAAAAACCAGGAACACAAATGTTCACGGTCCTCTAGCAACTATGGCAGCCATTTTACAAAATGGCTGACCGAAATACATATTGTTTAATATCTCAGGTCTCCTTCACTTAGAATCGTGATATTGGTGTCTAAACATACATATTTAGGGGCAAGGATTCCAATGGAACTAATTGCAAACACTTATCTACACGAGAATTGGCAGCCATTTTCCAAAATGGCCGACCAAAATAGAACTTTGTCAATATCTCAGCTTCTAGTTCTCTCAGAATCGTGATCTTTTGAACAAAGAAACAGAGACAATGCCAACAAAACCAGCGGGACTGGACAAAGTAGGGCCTACTGGTAACTTGAAATGGCCTTTGAAACATCTGTGGAATTCGATCGTGCATTAGCCAAAACTGATACGAAGTATTTGGAATTTTAAATGTTAATGTAGCTTACGAGTATTGAAAATATATTATGTGTCTAGCATTATAGTTTAAATTATTTCCTATAAAACATGTAATATCCATGATATTGGGGTGGTAATGAGAGCGTACCCTTTCTGAGCCATGAACAACGTAGTGTGCTGTAGGAACTCTGTCATCTCGATTTGACAGATTTGCTGCTAAGTCACTTAGTGGTTCTAGAACTAAAGACAATCCTTAAATTAACAATGAGCAAACAAGGATGCATAAATGCTTAAGCGCAGTTTAAAATTCCTCTTTATCACAAAGAAAACAAGCCTCAGAAGGGATCGAGCTCCAGCTTAGGATAGTAACCTGTATGACATCAGACCAGATAAAACTGGCAGATGAGCAATGAGCAGCAGATTATTATCAGGCAAAACTGGCCTATGACACTAGCAGAACGAACATAACAACAAATACACACGACATTAAATGAGGCCTACATATTCAATTCAAAGTGTGTATAGCCCACATATCTTTATAAACGCACAGAGAGCTATAACTAGAAGCCCGTGCAATATCTACAGTTTAACCAATGAGGGAATAAAGTTAGACACGTTAATCATCTTTGGCTATGAGACGGCATCGTTAAACAGGAACAATCTATATAAAGAGTAACGTCGCTAGTGCATTGTGCAAGAGTGTTGCCAATCGAAAGTCTGGATAAAGGAGGCAGATGACGCTAGAACATCTTCGTAATGACGAATCGTCGCTGATTGAGAGACTAATTTCCACTTGAAGTAATAACTCCCCCAGTTACTATACGATTCTACTACACTCTTCTTTTGTGTTTGTACTAGCCTACTCTCAATGGATTGCATTTCGTGATAAATCGTCGCATGAGAATTATCTTTGAGTAGCTCCATTTTTTTAAATTTCGAGAAAAACGAGATAGAAGTTTGGGCAGCATTGGACGGAAAAATAAGAAATTCAGTGCAAAAAAGAGGGCATTGTCAAATTGCAGTTCACAGCCAGACGTCATATTACAGCATCAACATTGCATTAAGACGTTTCATTCAACAAGTTAACAATTACAGTTGTTTATCAGAACTTTTGTATAAAATTGATTTAAACAAATTATAAATCATCCTCCGGAAAAAAATAAGACATAAAAATGATAAAATTAAGCAACGAGTGTTTTTATTGGCAATTAGAGTGTTTTTTTTAAATGATCATGGATATAGCACGAATATTTTAAGGAAAAATTGTAATTGTCTGGATATGCGACAGTTGCGATACTATAATCCAGCTATTATAGGCTATAGGCTTACTGCTGTATCTCTTGAGCGCCCAATCAACGACACTGCTATACCGTGAATGCTGTACGGAGATACGACAAAAGGTTTATGAAAACAGGACATACGACGGTCGTTTTCTCTTAATATCCTTAAAAGGACCTATCGCATCACCTAGCCAGTGAAACTGGAGAAAGAAAGGAAAAAGTCTGCTACAAATCAACCATTAACCACTTTTCGACAAAGATTGAAGATACGACCAGACATTCTCAGGCGACGAAATATGAGCTTAAGTCTTTTAAAGTACTCCATGTCTTTTCTGTAGCTTATTTCTTTTGTCATCGAATTATTGAAGTTCATGCGGTTAGGCTTACTACCTGTGGTCTTTCTTTTGAAGCAGATGATAAGAAAAGCCGCCAATAAGGTGACTCCAACAAATGCTACCAACAAATTGATGGAATAAGTATTCCCTACAAGTACACAGATAATATTCAGGAAGCTCGCGTAGTGCTGCATGTTCCACTACGATAAAGCTCCTCAGTCCTACTCAATCAGCTGAATTGGCTAACTGTCGAATTCAGAATTAAATTTAAATTGGCCTGTCTGACCTACAAAGCCCTCAACACTCCCTACCTTCAATCACTACTGACTCCTTACATCCGTCATCGTTGCCTTCGATCATCAAGTCAGGGTCTTTTAGGCTCGCGTGCGTTCCATGCCTCTGCCCCAAGGAATGGAATAGACTGCCACTGTCTCTTCGTAGCTCAAATTCACTTCCTTTCCTTCAAAAAGCGGCTAAAAACTCATTATTTCGACTTGGCTTTCAAGCACTTGGATATCTAATTGCATCTTCCCCGGGCGGCTAACTATCCGCTCCTCAGATTCACATTTCGGCGAGACCGAACGCGTTACAAATTATTATTATTATTATTATTATTATTATTATTATTATTATTATTATTATTATTATTATTATTATTATATTATTATATTATTATTATTATTATTATTATTATTATTATTATTATTATTATTATTATTATTATTATTATTATTATTAATAATAATAATAATAATAATATCAATATTCAATAAGAATAAAAATAACAATAGCAATAACAATAACACTGATTCCGTGGCGCTCGGGTCGCTGCTTGACCTGGGACGTCACAGTTGCGGACACAGTGCCCCGCCCCTTCTTACTTGTCCACAACCTCCAACCAGCCGGGAGGAGCTGCTGAACTGGCTGAAGCCAGAAAAATGCTAAATACAGCCAACTGATGCAATCCTACCACTTTGTCCCATTGGCTTTTGAAACCATGGGACCACTTAACGCCAAGGGTCTGGCCTTTCTTGCCGACCTGGGTCGTCTCTTGGGCCAAATTTCGGGCGACCCAAGAGAAACCAGTTTCTTGTTCCAGCGTCTGTCCGTTGTAATCCAACGTTTCAACGCTGTTGCGTTCCACAGCCCTTTTATTCTTCCAGATCTTGACAAGGATGGCCACTCCAGAGTAAACATTGCTTATTAATATCTGACACCTGAGGGATTATAGATACCTCGGGTAAAAAAAAATAATAATAATAATAATAATAATAATAATAATAATAATAATAACCTCAGCACGATATCCGGAGATGCACGCGAAACCTCCTACCTATTTCAGCGCATATCTGTAATGATCCAGCGGTTCAATGCGGTGGCTTTCCGCGGTACTTTTGCCACACTGGACCTTGACGACGATTAGGTGCCGTTCCAGACGAATTTTATTGTTCTTAATTAATATTAAGTCCCCGGGGGATCATGTATACCTCGGGGCAAAAAAAAAAAATAATAATAATAATAATAATAATAATAATAATAATAATAATAATAACAATAATAATAACAATAACAATAACAATAACAATAACAATATGGCCTAATAAAAAATATTTAAAAGAAATAAAAAAAATAAAAAATTAAAATAATAATAATGATAATAATTTCAACTCGGTGGCTTTCCGTTGAACTTTAGCAGAGCCACACCGAGTGGAGACGTAACAATAACGGCACTTTGATGTTCATTTTAGACAACAGTTGCTGCTTTGTTGTCAATTGTAGCTTTTAGTGCTGCTGTTCATTGATGGAGAAAATAAATATTGTTATGACAAAAACAATGATATTAATACGTATTGCGTAACATCGGAAGCACACATAATGTCATCAATTTTCGCCTTTTGATTGTCTAGACCCATGCCCCGATATTTCATACAAGTTTACGCCAGTGGTCACTGTTGACGACCAGGTACAGTTGTAGGCCTACCTATTGCTTTATTGTATTGTAGTAGATTTTTATGTTAGACCCAAACGTGTCATACTTGTAAGCATAAGGACATTATAGCAATATGCGCAATTCAGACGAATGTCGGGCTTCAAATCTTCACCAGAGCATAAATCCGGTTTGAGATTTCTGTTCCGCCCCCTAGTCAAATCAGCTGAAATGAGTACATTGACCTATACTGTTAGTTAGAAGATGAGACGGCGAGGCTTAACCGAGGCTTAAAAATAAAGTCGTTAGCACTTCATACCCATGGGTGCCTCATGGCTAGCTTAAAGGAATTGTTATTCTACTTCATCTTCTTCTATAATACACAATTAACCCCATATATAGGGCCTATAATTATATACGTGAAGGCCTATATGGAAAGGTATTTTGTGTATCTGTAAATGATACACACCATCCCATCTTATGCATAATATTATAATAGCAACTGATTTTTAGTAATAGTCAGAGAAATTCCCCACTTACGCCAGCCAATCGAAGGGTCTTGAGCTGGGCTGTTTGAGTTATCTTGAGTGGAGCTATTTGAGTTATTCCGCAAAATGCCGAATACAGATGAATTCCAGGTATAACTGAAGTCAGGTATGTTTGTTGCGTTCGTTACACGACTATAGTCTTCAGGTGAGAAATAGAACCTGCACGAATAGAAATGTCCGTATTTGGTTGAGATAATCGTGTTCATCAGTGTTGAACTAATGTTGGTATCTGGAATGATAACAGTATCAACCCCTTGTGTTATCACTCGTCCTTCTGTATTTCCACCGTGTAGTCTCCATTCTATGGTAGGAGACCAGAAGCCACGAAAGTTGGCAAAGCAGTTCATCACAACAAATGAACTGCCATTTATCTCGTCACCTTCATCTGTTAGCAGACTGCTGTTACAAATTGGTTCTGCCTCTGAAACATCAATCAAATTTTCGGACCCTGTAATTGTCATCCAATTTATTACAATCCCAAAATAGTGTTGTGATTTACAGCAATTTACAGCTGCTCTTATGAATCTGCATTAGGGTGGTCCAAAAACATAAAAGTGAAGCTAGAGGCCAGGACACCCCCTACATTTTTTACATTTGTCCTTTGTATTATTCTGGCAAAATTTCAGCTTCCTACTTCAACTGGAAGATGATGCTCAATGACATAAACTTATACCATTGTAATCGTTGTGTAAAAGCAAAATAAATGTGCTACAAATTGTGATTTTCTTGGTAACTTTCTTATGGGATTATGCAGTTATGTTCTCTTACTACCTTTTTATATCTATGACTCAATGCACAGTTCTTATTACAGATCTTGCTATCTACTTCCTGTTCATTTACAGATATTTTGTTGAATTTTCTTTTCTTTGATATTTGTACAAAAAGTACTGTTAACGCAACACGAAAGTCCAGAATTCATATCTTTGATTGCATTTCAACGGCATTCTGCAGTATTTCATACATTGATAAATACATACAAAGATATATATATACATATATACATATATACATACATACATACAAACAAACATACATGCATACATACATACATACATACATACATACATACATACATAGAACGCTAAAAATGAACATGCTGATTCCGTAATAGGCGAATCTATGGTTCTAGGACGATTGGTCATAGGACGATTGGTCATAGGACGATTGGTCATAGGACGATTGGTCATACGGACGATTGGTCATACGGATGATTGGTCATAGAACGATTGGTCATAGGGCCTACCGGTCATAGGTCCTATCGGCGATGGGACTATCGAAGGCTATCGAAGGCTAAAACAAAGAAGTTTCTTACTATACTTTATTATACTATAATACTTCCTGACTCTTTCACTGCAAATGAATGTCTTGCTTTGGTTTCATTGCCTTTTATACCTGAGTAAGATGCGGGTGAAACGTTTATTTCTTCGGGATCAATCTCCAAACGTTAAGTTCTTTGAAGTGAGTTGATCCCTGTATGTAGGCCTATTACCCTAAGAAGTGTCTTGATTGTAAGCTTAAAACTAAGAATGTCCATTATAACTAACGACTACAACGAATTATGTCGGTTTATTATCGGCATATGACCAATCGTCCTATGACCAATCGTCCGTATGACCAATGGTCCGTATGACCAATCGTCCTATGACCAATCGTCCTATGACCAATCGTCCGGATACCGAATCTATACCAGATTGTTCCTTGGTGGTTAATAGGGTAGGTAAAATGCTTTCTGAGATTATTTAAATCAACGACTTAGACCGCCTGCCAGTGCTGGTTTCTGGAGGTGACAAGGATAAACTGCTAGGAATTCTAAAGTTGGCCTTTGGAAGAGGACTTAATGAAGCCAAGGCTATTAATGACCTGCTGGAAGCATTGAAGTTGACTAAAAAAGTTCACGTCATGAGCTTTGACAGTACTTCTGTGAACACTGGTCGCATGAATGGAGCATGAGTTCTTCTGGAAAATATGATTGGTCGAGAGCTCCTGTGATTGGCTTGCTGTCACCATATCATGGAAGCGATCTTAGCCAAGGTCATCACTTTTGTGCCTTTAAGTTACCTAAGCATAGCGTACAATATTCAAGAGTTTTAAGGCTGCTTTGGAAATGTGAAATGTGACAAATTGCAGAGACTGGAGCCAAATGCTGAAACAGAAAATTCCATGAATCCACCATCACCTTCCTCAACAATATGGCGGGAAGGAAATGGCAGAAGATGAAGATTGTGCAGAATGTCCAATGAGTCCAGTGAACGGATTGTGAGAGACAGGGCAAACAGACTTCACGAGGGAGCAAGTCTCAGAGATTTTTGCTACAAAGTGCAAAGCTACTCCAGTCCCTAAAGTAGGTGTTTCATTTCTCCCCTTCCACCAGACGAGTGGAGTGAGAACGCAGACTATCAACACTGAACGTGGAAAAAATGGATTAGAGCATTGCCGAACACGGTGTCATGTTCTTTGGAGAATTGAACACTGAACAGCCTCCTCCAGATGATGAGGAAAGTTGTTGCCTCAACAACTTACAGTTCCTCCTGCAACTTTTTGAGGCAAACAGAACGGCTGATCCCACTGATACTAAGAAGAATTCTTCTATAGATGCAGTACTGAAGATTTGAAGTTCTGCGACACATAGCATACATGCACTTCTTGGGACATCATTTGAGAGTTGTTGATTGTTTATGTTTCCTTGCAGCAAATAATATTGCTAACGTGACATAACTACTGTGTTTGTGTACATTGGTAAATTAATAATCTTATCATAATTTAAGATTTCAAGACGTTATGCGTATTTTCTAACCTATCGCACTGTTAGTTCTATATGGTAAAGGGGAAGGGTCTGTGAGCACTGTCTTCCAGTGGGAGTAGGAAGCTGAAATTTTGCCAGAATGGTACCATTAACAGGTGTAAAAAACTGAGGGGGTGTCTTGAACTCTAGCTTGAACTTCATGTTTTACCATGGGACCATGGACCACCCTAATCTGCATTCTCATTCATCTTCAATTTTATTCTTCGAGAAATAATAGGCAGTGGCGTACGGACTACGGAGCCGATATGCCGCCCGGGGCGAGGTCCCAAAATGCCGCTCTTGGCCACTTGATTTTGGTTATGCTATTTCTCTAAGATATTGCAATTTTCATGATGATCGTCGATCGTATTACACATACAATTTTGTTTTATACAATTTATAGCCTGTCTGGAGCTATCACTTTTCACTATATTTTCCAATGATCCGTTTTAGCTGTAGGCCTATTAGGCCTACATTTTTAACTTACTGAAATCTATATTATTAGATAACAAAACATTTTAGAGCATTAATTGACCTTCGCTCAAGTTCGCTGACTCGATGGGATGTGTACAGTACATAATTATACAGGCCTACAAATCATATTAGGCCTATGTTATAACTACCATAATATTATTTTATCATTAGGCTATTAACGTTATCTTGCGTGCTATTACGGATGCAAAATAATTGATGACAGCGTCAAAATTAATTGTTGATTGCCAAATTTATCAATCGCGTCTCACTCATTGTGCACCTTAAAATAATAAGTTTAAATGAGTTTCAGTTGTGAAAACCTCTCTAACAGCTAGCAATACTGACAAGAAATGTTAAAATATGCTTACCAATGGTAAGGATTGGGGGATACAGGGCGTATACCCACTGGATCATGGATAACAATAAATAGTTATGTTCAGATTTAGTAAACATTACAAGAAACTGCTTCCTTTTCTGCAATTCTGTTTAGTGTTTAATGTAGACCTCTCAGTGCCGGTCTTAGACACAAGCAAAGCAGGATAGTGCTAGGGGCGCCAAAAGCTAGAATGCGTTTAACAGTTTTGTTTTTCACTGTTAGCCATTTTTTCAATTTCAATAAATTTTTTTCATTTGAATTCAAAACTTTCGCTTATGAAACAAATTTCAATAATTTCTGATTTCATTGAACCGTGAAGCGAGGGTTGGAGGGCGGCAAATGTATGCTTTGCCTGGGGCGCCATTTAATGTTCTGGCCTCTCAGAGTGATGCCGCCCCTAACGATGCTTAAGGCAACGATCAACGGAAGCCAAGCCGACTTGACCAAAGTGACGATTTCTTTCTCTCCTTGTTTCTTTTCTACATATCTTTCTTTCTCTCCAACTTTTTATTTTTCTACAAACCTATTTTGCCGCCCCTGCACAAGTGCCGCCCGGGGCGACTCGCACCCCTGCCCCCCATACGGTACGCCACTGATAATAGGTAGATTCAGATTTAAAACACGGTTTACGTATCTAGTCCCAGTACTTTTGGAATGTTACATATGTTACACATTCATGCATAAGTTACACTGTATTTAAAAACTTACCAAAGACAATTAACTGAACGCTATACTGCTGAGGCTGATGTTGTTTTACTAAGCGAGCAACACTAGTATAGATTCCAGCGTCGTCTAATTCCGTTGAGTTCACGTAAATACTGCCTTCAGGATCAATTCCAAAATGCAAATCGACAATTTTACTTTTATTCTGCCAGTTGATATAAAGAACCTCAGATTTTGAAGTTAAGTTTCTCTGAATTCTCCACTCGAGAATTGTAAGACCGTCGTTTGTTTGGCAGTTCATTCTCATCCGTTGACCTACAATGACTGCTGTGTTTTCCGGAATGGCAATCGAGACATAACTTCCTAAAACACGTATAGCAAAAAGCGTACGAGTTTATTTAAGATATTAAAGATGTACAATTGTACATGTATGTTCCTCTTCAGCATAGAGGCTCGAAACTTTGGTGGTGCACAAATGTTCCTGTTCTATTCCGCTGTAGGTTGCAAAATGAAGAGTGCATATTATTGTAGCGTCGTTGTCTAGAGGAAAACTGAAAATGCCCCGGATTAAAAATGGAACAACTTTAATAACTATTTACAAGCCTATGTACATGCAGAAACTATACCTTGACAGAACGGTAGCAACGCACACTGGAACCAGAGAAGACTTCAAACGAAACAACAGGTCTAACAAAGACCTCCAAATGCCGAGAACGTGAAGAAAATACAAGTGTCAGCCCCGAGGGCGACGAAAATATCATCAACGAAGAGAACCACAATCGAAGCAAGCGAAACGTGGTCTCATTAATTATAGACGTCTTATACCGGGTGGCCCATTAAAAACGTTCCCAAACTTTGTTAACCTGGCAGTTAACAATGTTAAAGTAAATTGAATCGTAGTATATCAAACCAATCATAATTCATATTTGTACAACACAGCCAAAATTTAGCGCAAAATACTCAACAGTTTGAGAGAAATTGTTGTTAGCCTATATATAGAACTGTATGACCCATGGTCAAAATTTTGCAGTTGTTTTATGATGACGTTTTACGCGAACAAATGTTTAACTGATCCTCCGCCTTCTCTTGTAACGACCCTTAACACTAGAAGTACCGAGAAATCGAACTTCCAAGAAGCACCAAAGGGGTCATTTTGACCCTATATATTTTATAATGCAAACTCAATTGAAAATTCAATGAAATTGACAAAACAACTTTATAAACATTAATTACATAAGCATAAACAAGTATAATAAGTACGTTGGAATGGGAAAATAGGAGATCCTCTCCTCTCACAAGATCTCCTATCCTCTCACCAGATCTTCTTTCCCATCACCAGATCTCCTTCCACCAGATCTCCTATCCTCTCACCAGATATCTTTTTCTCTCACCAGATATTCTATCCATTCAACAGATCTCCTCTCCTCTCACCAGATCTCCTATCCTTTCACCAGATCTCTCCTATCACTAGATCTTCTTTCCTCTCACGAGATCTTCTATCCTCTCGCCAGTTCTCCTATCCTCTCAGCAGATCTCCTCTCCTCTCACCAGATCTCCTCTCCTCTCAGAAAATCTCCTCTCCTCTCACCAGTTCTCCTATCTAGTAACCAGATCTCCTCTCCTCTCACCAGATCTCCTATCTTCTCACATTTGATTACGTAATTAGCTTTGATCTATAATATTATTGAATAAGAAGCAAGAAATGCGTAGCTTGACATTCAAGTACTAATACAGGGGTCAGATTGACCCCTCGGTGCTTAAAGGTAGAACAGCAAAAATCTCAGAAATTTGGAATCCCCCGAGTTAAAATTTTGGCAGAGGGTATACCCTACGAAGTTAGGAGAAGTCAAGAAATTACAGGACCCGGGCTATATCTGGGGCCGAAGTGCGTTCCGCTAAAAACGAAAAGGGGTCAGATTGACCCCTTCTGTGCTTCTAGTGTTAAACCCTGTTTCCACTCTCCTATTGACTTCTGTATTTGTGTGTCGTCTAAAAGAGACCATTTTGCTTAAGTTCGTCAGTATTTAGAAACGGTTTTCTGCGACCAGCATACACAAGCTCCTTTAGGGCGTTCCATACATAGTAGTCCAGAGGATTTAGATCGGGAGAGTTTGGTGGCCAGGCATCACTGTGGATAAATCAGGAGTGTTTGCTTGAAGAAATTACTGATCCAATCTGCAACGATGTGAAGGAGCACTGTCTTGTTGAAAGATGTATTTGTCGTCAGGATAGAGTCTACGACATTGGGGAATGAGCTTATCGAGTAACAAGCTGACGTAATACTCTCCATTGACTTTGGTTTTCTGAGGATCAATGAAGATGATGTCTGTTTTACCGTGCATCGAAACTCCAGCAGATACCATTTTTTTAGAGAAACGACTAGTCTCATGATAAAGTCTTTCAGGCGCAATTGAAGACGCTACCAGTTTCAATAAGCTTATTAATGACTCGGTTTATGCTTTGTCTTGACCAGTTTTTACGAGGATATTCGTGAACGATTCGCTTGTCTCGCCAACCCTTCTCCTCAACTGATATCTTAATAACAGCGAGATCATCATTTGAAAACACCATGTTTTAATGTTTACTACTTCGAGGACTAGTTTAATCAAGATACTCTCGTTACTTCGCGGCGAAATAAATGACGTAGTTTTGTGCAAAATTTGTAAACAGGTATGAAGTCATAACCTTGCCACTTAATAAACGTATTCTCTTGAAATTTGACATTTTTGCACAAAAATAATTGCTTAACATTTTGATATAAATTAAAATTTTATTTCTCTGAAATTAGATCTTTGCCACGTTAACAAAGTTTGAGAACGTTTAAACTACAATAAACAGGTCTCAGAGTGACTGCTTACCTGCACATTTTGCAGGTAAGCCTAATGAAGTATAGGCATGGACAAGAACAAGCAGTCGCTGTGGCATTTCTCTAGTGACATATGAAACGTATGCATGTTCCAATATTGGAACAATGCCATGTTCCAATAATGGAACAAAACTTATATGAGCTATACAAAAAATATTTGATGAAATTTTCACAAGAGTGAGTTGATTCCTTTTATTAGTTAATATGACGTTGTAAAATATCTAAAAAAATTAGCAAAATAAAATTTGGCCATGAATGGGTTAAAATACAGACTCGTAGCGACCACTGATACTGATAGTAATTTACTTATTGGGTTAATAGCGGCGTTGATGAGCCTTAGGTAGGCTGATGCTTTCAATCTGAGAATTTATATAGCGCCTCTTCAAGATATAGATACTCACAGGCGCTCCCTGCGCTAGACTATTATGATGATAAGTGCCATTTTGTTAACGAAAATATTACATCAGTTAAGAAAACAATGCTCAGTATGCTAGAGGGGTCACCACTGGAGGGCCACGCACACAACTAGAATCAACCAACGGATTCCCGTCGAAAGCTAACAGATGGCAAGGATATTCAGGCTGATAATTACAGCATACTTAGAGTAGAACACTGATACTTGTCAAAATAGTGGCACTTACCAAATACAAAATACACGTAAAGAAGAAAGAGTGCCTTCGAAATAGAATTACGCTGCATTCTTATATGAAATGTTGCGAATAAATCCACGGATAACGTATTTCTCAGTTGCTAGCTTTGACTGACTCCTAAGCCCAAGTCATAAGTTATAGTCTCTAAAATGCTTCGTAAGGCGAGAAAGAGACTAATAATTATTCTATTGTCGACAGCCGGCATTTATAGTATCATAAGCTTAAACAGGAACCAACTTTCAAAACTAACTTTATCTACGAGTCAGTTTCACTTTGCTTTAACAGTCTTGTTAGTGGCTTTTGCAACAACGCATTTACATATAGCCTACAGCGAGCAAATTCATTTTGTGCATTTTGCAACAGTTAGGCCTACGTTTCACATATTCACAGATTAACATTTACATTTACAGTTTGCATTTACATTTAATGTTGAAATTACATTTACGGTTATATTTACATGCCGAATGATTTTCAATAGGCTATAGCTGAAGGAATTAGTGATCTCGACTAGACTAAGTGTTGCCACAAATAACATAATTCTTTAGGCCTATAACAAATATTAATCATCCAACAGCAAAAGATGAAAACTGCCTCTTGCCATGAATGGTTTGGCGATTGATTCGTTGTCAGTGGCTGAGCTATCAACCCAGGCGCGAATGTTCAGATATCGACCAAGAGAAAAGATATCTCATATTTCTGTTTCACTAGCACCCCTTTAAGAACTTACCGTATCTATAAAAAGAAGTAAACCAACCGTAGCCTACACCAGTGTGATTCTCGTTAACGCTAACGATATCGAAAATGCTCGTTAACGAAAATAAAATGATTTCGTTTACGATAACTATAACTATAACTAAAAAATATCATTAACTTTTACTATAACTATAACTATAACGGAAACAACATTAACGAAGATTCCTCGCTATTTTCGTTAATAGCTTACAATAAAATATAAAGTACAATATCGACAAACATGAGAATGTGAAAGTGCGCTAGAACTACTAGCCTATGTTAGGTCCGGATATTGGATTTGATGATTAACCCAGTAGTACATGTAGTGGCGCATTTAATTAAAATATAGCTATTTAGTCAACGTTTCGATTTCGATTTCGACCCACGTACATTGATTAGCGCAAATTCGCAAACTTAGCAGTCCTAGTAATCTGGTAGACAAAATGTCTCTAAAGATCTTGAGAGGCGGCAAGTTTGAGAATGCTGCCTGGAGTCATATCAAGTACGAATCAGTCACAAATTAATGTTCATATATCATCAGTTGTTTTTTTTGTGTTTATAAGGGGAAGTTATGTGGCCGACTCACTGTCGGTAAAAACACGACTTCTCTACTCAATCACCTCAAGTATCACCAACCACTTACTCTTTTTACAAAGAAGTCAGCGTTGCAGAGAGTGATAGGAAGGGGAGTATGGAATGGAACTTGCGAAGACAATTATAACCGGTGAGATATTAGTATGCAGTAAAATTATCAGATTCAACTGTGTCAATCTGTTGTGTTTTTCAACGTGTTTGGTGATTTTTTGCGGGCTTTACAATATCTCTGGTTCATTCCAAGTGTCATATAGAAATATTTCTATCTGTCGTGTATTTAATAAAAGTGTTTCAAATGGCCATGCTAATGATGCAATACGAGACTGAAATAATGCATTTGAGATTGAGTGTTGTTACAGTTTACACAATTATCGCAAGGGTATTTTATTTTATATTCTTCAAAGTGAAAACAGTAATTAAAAACAGGGTTGCAGATTACTCTGGAATGGTTACCCATTTATCAGAATTTCTGAATGTTTACCATCAGGGTTAAGTGTATTCCTAAAGCTGAATGTAGGCCTATCCATTCTTCAAAGCATTTCAAAGCTCTACGCAAATTGTGGAACGCGTCTTAATATGCACAGCTTCTGCGACTGTAGGCAATTTCACGGAGCCTTATTGTAACGATAAGTAGTAACTAACATAAAAATCAAGTAACTATAATTATAACCAAAAAATATACTAACTATAACTGTAACTATGGCAAAATAAGAAACCATTAACTATAACTGTAACTGTAATTAAAATAAAAAATGTAAGGAGAATCACACTGCCGTACACCACTGGTTGATGGGACGACATTGGAGACCACATATTCCGAGGCCAAGAAAATTAAATTGCTAGCATGTCATACTCACATCTGCCTATAATGATTAGGTCAAGGTACTCTTTCTCCTTAAAATGCTTATTTTGATTAATAGGGCAGAGGTTTTGTGACAAATGGAACGACATAACCATGTACAATCATGCATACGGTTTTACATGTACATGTTGTCAGCCTATATCTTTATATCTATACGGATATAATATCTGTATAGCTATAAAGATATAGGCTGACAACTAATTATATTAGTTCTCTATATGCGTTTGTTTAGGCTACAGTTGGCGCAGATCCTTGAGTACGGTACTTGGTTCTATACGATTGGCCAAGAAAGAAACTTATACCATTGTTCTTAATATAGCAAAGGTCAACATGTGCTTTCGCCATACCCGGACATTGCGAATCTAGGCCGATCCACTATAATTACTGGCCTACAGTGCAGTAACGGCCGTTGACAGTTTTGTGCGATAAGCAATGACAAAAATGCCGCCCCTTGCTCACGTGACTTTGAAAATTGAATATGTTGCCGCCATTTCTGAGTATTTTTATGCATAAGAACACACTTATTCTTCTAAACTGATATAATCATGGGCGATAGGGGCGTCGTAAAATCTACACGAAGTACGAACAAAACATTTCTCTTGTAAAATGCCGCTCTAGGCAGCCGCCTATATCGCCTATACCTGAAGCCGGTGTAGTAGGCTGAATAGACTCCCCTTTTTAAACACTCCGGAATCTATTTATCCCAGGATATATTGAATCGTGGAGTTAATTCTTACTAGGAATAATTGACCGGCGGAGTCTATTGTTACTAGGACTAAAACACTCCTGTTGGTGAATTGACACTCCAGTGGAGTTGATTCTTCCTAGGACAAATTGAATAGGGGAGTTAATTCTTCCTAGGACAAATTGATTGGGGAGTTAATTCTTCCTAGGACATATTGACTGGGGAGTTAATTCTTCCTAGGACAAATTCACTGGGGAGTTAATTCTTCCTAGGACATATTGAATGGGGGGAGTTTATTCTTCCTAGGACATATTGACTGGGGAGTTAATTTTTCCTAGGACATATTGACTAGGAAGTTAATTCTTCCTAGGAAAAATTGACTGGGAGTTAATTTTTCCTAGGACATATTGACTAGAAAGTTAATTCTTCCTAGGACATATTGACTGGGGAGTTAATTTTTCTAGGACATATTGACTGAGGGAGTTAATTCTTCCTAGGAAAAATTGACTGGGGGAGTTAATTCTTCCTAGGACTTATTGACTGGGGAGGTAATTCTTCCTAGGACAAATTGACTGGGGAGTTAATTCTTCCTAGGACAAATTGACTGGGAGTTAATTCTTCCTAGGAGAAATTGACTGGGGAGTTAATTCTTCCTAGGACTTATTGACTGGGGAGTTAATTCTTCCTAGGAGAAATTCACTGGGAGAGTTAATTCTTCCTAGGACATATTGAATGGGGGAGTTAATTCTTCCTAGGACATATTGACTGGGAGTTAATTCTTCCTAGGACAAATTCACTGGGGAGTTAATTCTTCCTAGGACATATTGAATGGGGGAGTTAATTCTTCCTAGGACATATTGACTGGGGAGTTAATTCTTCCTAGGACAAATTGACTGGGGAGTTAATTCTTCCTAGGACAAATTGACTAGTGAGTTAATTCTTCCTAGAAGAAATTGACTGGGGGAGTTAATTCTTCCTAGGACTTATTGACTGGGGAGTTAATTCTTCCTAGGAGAAATTGACTGGGGGAGTTATTTCTTCCTAGGACATATTGAATGGGGAGTTAATTCTTCCTAGGACATATTGACTGGGGAGTTAATTCTTCCTAGGACAAATTCACTGGGGAGTTAATTCTTCCTAGGACAAATTGACTGGGGGAGTTAATTCTTTCTAGGACATATTGAATGAGGAGTTGAATTTTCCTGGGACAAATTGACTTGTGTATGTATGTATGTATGTATGTATGAGCACTTGATATAGCGCCCCTTCAAGATAACTACTCAGAGGCGCTCCCGACTACAGCGCGGACACTGAATCGGAGTTTCACGTCGAAGCGCATGAGCAATTGCGAATTAAGGACTTGCCCAGGGCCCCTACGCGACAGCTTGAGGTGAATTCGAACCCGCAACCATCCGGCTGCAAGGCACCGAACACACCACTACACCACCGCGCCCCACTTAGTGGAGTTGATTCTTCTTAGAACAAGCTGAATGGGGGGGAGTAGATTCTTCCTAGGACCAAATGACTCGTGGAGTTGATTCTTCCTAGGATAAATTGACTGGGGAGTTCATTCTTCCTAGGACAAATTGACTGGGGGAGTTGATTCTTCCTAGGACAAATTGACTGGGGTAGTTGATTCTTCCTAGGACCGAATGACTTGTGTAGTTGATTATTTCTAGGACATATTGGATGGGGGGTTTAATTCTTCCTAGGACAAAGTGAATTGGGGGAGACCAAATGATTTCTGGAGTTGATTCTTCCTTGGACAAACTGAATCGGAAAGTTATAGTTATGAAGCGTCTTCTGTGTGGGATCAATTAACTGGTAGAATATTTTGACGCTGTTTTACACTACAAAGTCATGCAAAATGTTTCATTGAGATAGTAATCATATTATTTATTTGAAATCACGAATGGAACATTCAGCTGAAACTTAGCACCGTTAACACTAAAAACTTTAAAGTTTCATTTATATAGTCATGTGTGATTAAACATTCACTTAAACGCATTTTAAGAACGAATAAAAGTTGCTAACGAGAAAGTAGTAACTTCTCAGAAAAGTAAGTTTTAGCACCTTGCACAGTGATAATTCTTGTTTAACATCCTCTTTTTAATTCATATCTACAGTAGCTTAATAATTTATGTAACACACTATTATGCGCATTATAAAAACATAAAAGCAATAAACTCCATAGCCTAATTCAATTTGTTGTAGTGAGAATCAACTCCACGAGTCATTTGGTCCTAGGAAGAATCAACTCCCCCAGTCAATTTGTCCTAGGAAGAATTAACTCCCCAGTCAATTTGTCCTAGGAAGAATTAACTCCCCAGTCAATTTGTCCTAGGAAGAATTAACTCCCACAGTCAATTTGTCCTAGGAAGAATTAACTCCCACAGTCAATATGTCCTAGGAAGAATTAACTCCCACAGTCAATTTGTCCTAGGAAGAATTAACTCGTCCAGTCAATATGTCCTAGGAAGAATTAACTCCCCCAGTCAATATGTCATAGGAAGAATTAACTCCGCCAGTCAATTTGTCCTAGGAAGAATTAACTCCCCCATTCAATATGTCCTAGGAAGAATTAACTCCCCAGTCAATTTGTCCTAGGAAGAATTAACTCCCCAGTCAATATGTCCTAGGAAGAATTAACTCCCCAGTCAATATGTCCTAGGAAGAATTAACTCCCCAGTCAATTTGTCCTAGGAAGAATGAACTCCCCAGTCAATTTGTCCTAGGAAGAATTAACTCGTCCAGTCAATATGTCCTAGGAAGAATTAACTCCCCCAGTCAATTTGTCCTAGGAAGAATTAACTCCTCCAGTCAATATGTCCTAGGAAGAATTAATTCCCCCATTCAATATGTCCTAGGAAGAATCAACTCCCTGAGTCATTTGGTCCGATCTTTAACGAAAACACTTCCGGAGTGTTTATTCGCGGGGTGGAGTGTTTTCGTCCTAGTATGGATTAACTCTAGAGTCATTATATACTAGGGTAAAAACACTCCCGGAGTCTTTTCATACGGGGAGTGCATTCAGCCTCCTACACCGGCACTGATGAGGACCCAGTTAGCTACACTGGTTAGATTTTTGGCTACGCCTTATTCGCCTCCGTGTTAGAGAGCGTGAGATCCCGGTTCCTCCAACGATGCAGGCATAGATTTAAATCTCGGGCTAGCACTGTTCGGACACGAAGAACATTAAGGGCTCCCATTAAAACGGGCAGAGTTGGTGAAAGATCTCACCCGAAAAATTCATTGAAATATGAGCGCGGTCGAGGCCACACGGTCACTATAGAAAAACATGTACAGTTACATCTACATGAGCTAAATAACCTCGGAGTATAATTGTCTACTGATAGCCTTGGTCCCTGGACTCTGCTCACTGTTTAGTGGATCGGCTTACATGTATAACCATAATAGCAACGCAGAGGCGTATAGGACGCAGCCAAAACTATAACCATCGTGTATAGCGGGCCAAACGGTACTAGTAACGGATGCGAACAACGCAGAAGCAGACATTTGAGATTATGACTGCACTGTTTTAGTTTTCGTTATGCAAAGGTAGTAAGTATGTCGTTTCTCGCTCGAATTCTTTGGTCGTTAGCGTTACAAACACTTGTCGGTGAGTATTATATTTGGTGTTTAAGGGTTTAGTATCCATAGATTTCAACTACTGAATGAATAGGTTTTCTTATACTAGCTTTGGGTATCCACTGGCATTACATGTAGATAAGTTTAGTCTTCATCATCAATTATAATTCAACTTTAAAATTCCAGTTACCTCCTGCCATTAGTGTGCTCACGATTTCTAAGTGGTCAATGTGTTGGACTATCAACCTGGACGTCAGGGTTCTTATCTCGGCCAGGACTAAAAGATATTTTCAATATCTCTGCAACACTAACTCCCCTTATAGAACTCTAATCGAAAATGAGTATAGCAATCGTATACCACTGGTCGATGGGACGACCTAGCAGACCACTTATGCGGAGGTTACGAAAATGAAATCTCTATCGTTTGATACTCACACCTGCCTCTTGGGATTAGCTTACCACAATGAAATACCACATTCTTCGATCTCTTTAAAGATATTAGCACTGTGATTATCTCTAGAGAGGAACAAAGATAAGAGGGACGACAGAGCCAGAATCGACAGTGATTATATATTCATCACACAATAATTATTAACATCTAAGCTTGTGTTTACTGTTGTCAATACGTGTAACCACTGGATAATAACCACGAACGGTAGTTCACGTGAATATAGACCAACAGCTGCATGGCTTCAATCATTTCTAGTGTTCGCCTCCCGTTCTATTATGTATGTAGGACGAAATGATCCCGTTCTATTATATTATGTATGTAGGACGAAACGATCCCGTTCTATTATGTATGTAGGACGAAACGATCCCGTTCTATTATGTATGTAGGACGAACTGATCCCGTTCTATTATGTATGTAGGACGAAATGATTCCGTTCTATTATGTATGTAGGACGAAATGATCCCGTTCTAATATGCATGTAGGACGAAATGATCCCGTTCTATTATGCATGTAGGACGAAATGATCCCGTTCTATTATGCATGTAGGACGAAATGATCCCGTTCTATTATGCATGTAGGACGAAATGATCCCGTTCTATTATGTATGTAGGACGAAATGATCCCGTTCTATTATGCTTGTAGGACGAAATGATCCCGTTCTATTATGCATGTAGGACGAAATGATCCCGTTCTATTATGCATGTAGGACGAAATGATCCCGTTCTATTATCTATGTAGGACGAAATGATCCTGTTCTATTATGCATGTAGGACGAAATGATCCCGTTCTATTATGCATGTAGGACGAAATGATCCCGTTCTATTATGTATGTAGGACGAAATGATCCCGTTCTATTATGCATGTAGGACGAAATGATCTCGTTCTATTATGTATGTAGGACGAAATGATCCCGTTCTATTACGCATGTAGGACGAAATACTGCAGACCTTTGCTACAGAACTTTTGTAGAACTCTACTTCTCTCAGTTCTCTGGTCTAGATCTCATTACACTACAGGCTTATTAGGTTGCTTATCGCTAATAAACACGCTTTTTCTAGGTCGCTGGATTCTGCGCATTGTTTTCGAATATCGGCCTAGATTCATAATCGTATTCGTAGCTTCGAGACTTCTATCGCGCCCAAAAATCGGGTGTCGCTGGACAGCTTCTTCACAGGAGTGTTAGGGTGGAAGAGGAGTAACGCAGCATAACAGGAAAGGAGGCAAACGACGGAGAATGATGAATCTGGGATTCTGATTCTATTGTATTAGTCAAATAGCAGCATTATGTTATAGTTAAGCTGTTTGTCGAACGTTAACTTTATCAAAACTTTTCTATAGGTGTGACTGGTTACGCAGTACATACTAATATGTTTAGAATTTCAGTGGTGTTATCCAAAGTCTGTTAATCGAATGAATTGAACTTAAATATATTTTTTTGCATTTGAACTCACACGGACGTTAGTGTATGTGCACATGTGTGTGCGTGCGTGTCAGTTTGTTAAAAGCCACAAGTGGCGGGTTATCGCTAGCATTGATATTTCCATGTAGGTGACACCTAATTGGATACAGGCCGTAGCAAGCTATAATTGCGCCCTGTGCCAAGCGTAAATCTAGCGCCCCACCCCTCAAAGATCAACGTAACCAATAACGACCAAATTTGTTATTTCGAATATAATATAAGGCTTTTTCATTTAAAGAAAATACAAACGACGTTTCTGTGCTTCTATAAACATTTCATTTTAATCAATTCAGATTTATTTCGCTATTGAATGGACTTTGAGGACAGGGAGGTTCGGGCAAGTTCCACGAGGAAAGGATTCAACTTTTGTCGAGTTCGAATCCCCACCATCAGCTACGGCTGTCCCATTGTATGATCAACACTGGGTTTATGAAGCAGGAGTGAGCTATTATACGGGGCCTCGCCCATACGGTGACCTGTATAGCGCAACATGTCTTTATGTCTTTCCTCTCTTCAGATACTCTGACGAGCCTACAACCGGCTTTGGTGACGACAGAAAAGTGTCCGCTTTGATTGGGCTCCTCGTCCCAACACCAGTACTTTCATTATTGGTCTGGGGTTCACTCCCTGTCTTAGCACTTACTACAATGTTTAGCACTTCTGCCTTTTCTTCTTGGGCTGTATAACTTTCTGGATTAAATCATTTAGCTCTGCATTAGCTGGCACTGACAACTCAACATCCGCCATTTCGCTGGTTCTGATTATGGTATAATTAAAATAAATTCACGGGAGATATCGGATAGCGGTTTCCACATCCAATTACGCGAAAATTATATTTATCAATCCGTTTGAATAAGTTAGCTGTCTTTTCCTAAATTACCGTTTCATCTTGATCGAATTAACTAACGTCTATTCAATAGCTGTGCACTTTTTCAGTAAGCAGACGCGGTACATGCAAAATCATCTAAGAATCCCTTCTCTGTGCCTAGCCTCGCTTTATAGGCCAATTTACGCGCCTAAAGATCTGCGTTCTTTTCACTCGCTTTTCCGCTAATCACAGCGCAGTATCGCAAGCGCCCTTTTCCCCGCGTAAATTTCCACTAATCACGGCAGTTCGCTCTATTTGGCTTCTGCGCCCATTTCGATCTATGCCAGATTTGTTATTATTTAATTTATTACATTTATTTCATTTATATGGATATTAATGTTCATATTTCAGGATCAAGTAATTAGTAATTAAATCGTTCCGTTCGGTCTCAAAATTGGCGCCCCCTCTTGAGTTGCGCCCTGTGCCATGTCACTGCTGGCGCACTCCTCGATACGGACCTGATTACAGTAGATATGTTAGATAGTCTACGTCTTATTCCACCTTATGCCACCATATGGGACGTACATGTAGAAGATAATAATTTAGTCTATTAGACATTTTTTCTGTTGGTATAAGTTGCGGTTTTGAGCTTAATGTTTCAATAAAGGAGTAGATCTATACAATGCGCTTTATTAAGTGTTCTCCTACAAAACTGATTGGCTCCAGGTAATTGACAACACCATGGAACTACTTTCATGTCTACTTTCTGACTTCAAACCTTTTAATCAACTCCTAAAAGACTTTATGATAAAATGAGTGGATGAATGATTAAATAAATTAGTTAAATTATTATTAATCAATATATTTTCTTAGTTAATATTAAAAATAGTAACTTAGTCGAATGTAACAATATCTCAGCTGGGACCTTGATCATCCATCCGAAAGACACTGAGGCCAAAGTCAATGACTTCACTTACCTCAACTGTTCCACGTCCAGGTCGACGGAGTATATTCACTGGCACCATGGAAGCAAATACGTATATGCCGGAGATGGAATTATGGAACCTTACTTGGGAAGATTCGAGATAGAAGTCAACTCCTTCACTGGAGCATATAACTTGGTGATTCGATCCGTTCGACCAGAGGATGCCGGGGAATACACGTGCATCGATGATGGAGGAATTGGAGAGTTACGTTCAGCTCAGCTCATTGTATTAGGTTTGTATGCGCCACATCCGCGAAGAAGAGTTAAACTTTAGGTGATATATTTTTCTGTGTTTTAAAACCAACACATGGAAATTCAACTGTCTTACAAGATTCAAGTTTGTTTATTCCGTGATAGATCGGTAGAGTTGATGATGGAACTGTAGCACAAAGCTCAGAGCAGCCATGCAGTACTGTTGCCTTAGGTTAGTTAGTTAACTAGATTCGTAAGATGGCGCATTTTTATTATCTAATATAAGCTATGCCTAATGACGTCTTAAAGTCGTTAGGAACAATCTTTACGTGAAAGCTAACAGTGCTAAGATAATTAGAAGAATCACTATTATCGGGCTCTGGCAAATACGAAGAGCCAAACCAACAGATGACAACAAGTTTATAGTCATGTGAATTGGAATCAAAGTATCTATAATTAATCGTATTCGAAATCCTGAAATTTCCTGTTCACACAAAGAAAGTCAAGTCGCGGGAAGTAAAGTTTCGCAATCGCTCAGACAAGAAAATCTCGGTAGGCTGATAAATGCAGATTCGGTTCCAAATCAAAGTCGAAGTCTGACAATCAGGCAAGTAGGCCTATTGTTTAAATAATTAAAGTGGCGTGATAGACAAAGATATCGCAAGGGCTTATTCGGGGGCAGCATATACAGTAGGGTGTTCCAGAAATATGTTTTGTTGAAAATTTTTATGCAGTCCCTCTAAAAAGTTTCTTTATGGTCCCATAATAATACCTGGAAAATTTTATGACATTTTAAAAATATTTAGGGATTCCCCAAGAGACTTACATTTCCCCCATATTGGCATAATTTGCGCCTAACGTGTCCAATTTCTAAACGCTTTCAGATAACAACCTTTGACAGTGGCGGCTCTAGACTTTTGCAATAGGGGGGCCACGGAGTGGCCGGGGAAATAGATGGAGGGTCCAGTCTATTTTCGTCAAAAGTAAGAATTGTGACAATAGACCTGTATTGGAGCTACATCAATTGTTTAATCAACAGCCTCAAGTTAAAGACACATGTGGAATCAGACTCAATTTGCTAAAATTAAAGACTATAAACTACAAACAATACATACACTTTTAATTAAGTGCAAATTTATTTAAGACTGTCATGCCTAGAGTCAAACTGTTCCACAAAGGCACCCGTGATAATCGACTCTGCACGAACACATTCAACTAAGGGCATTGATAAACTGCTCTTTGAAACGAATATCAGACATAGTGCTTTGCAGATGTCTTTATAATTATCAAAAAAGACTTGTGTTTTGACGTTAAAGATTGTATACCAATCATAATAGTAAGCGAATGGTCAAAGAATTGTCGATTTAGTTCGGAATGATAACTGGATGTAGATAAGTTGCCCAAATGCAGTCTGTGGGTCCACTTCAGAAAGATGCCCAGAGTTTTATCTGCAGCAGAGCCTGAAAAGCGCCTGGGCATTTTATGAACACACTGTTTGGGTAGTACCATTTTGAGTTTGTTGAGGAAGGATTCAGATAGTCTCAGTGTGTAGGCGTAGCTCTAAAGGAAGAGCATTCCAAACCACTGGGCCTACCACAGAAAAGGCTCGATTCTTCATAGTTGCAATACGAGCGAGCGAAACCAAGAGAACTCCCTTTTCCGTAAAGCATTGGAGACGACGTCCTTGGATATCCCAAGTCAGACAGCATTGCTCTCGGAGGTAAATTGGGCGAGGCCCTAGCTGGTGATGTCGCCATACCAGGGCAGCTACCCTGTGCTCAATATGCTTGCGGATAAGGAGTCAGTGATGGATAGCAGGAAGTAGTTTATACGACTAGAAAATAATTAAGACTCTAAGGAAGTAAGTAGGTCGTGTCTTTGAAAACACCAAAAATATAAAATAACATCGGATTTCATCATGCATCATGCTTAAGCAAGTAAGTCATACCTTTGAAAATATCAAAATTAAATGATACCATATTTCATAATAGCACCTTTTACAAAGAGGCGGTACAGCTATGGCTATGGACCGATTTACAATTCTATATGTCTGCAAGATTGTCACGATTGCTCTTAGAAAAGTCATGCCAATGTTTTTCGACAACTTGTAGAAGAAACCTCGTTCTTCATTATTGTTGAATTTAAATTTTGTATCAGAGCTACGCTACACTGTTATTCACACAGGTCAAGTTATTAACAAACTCATATTCGATCTTATATGAATGGCTTTGCGGCCACTCTTCAACTGGAATATCAAGAAAACTGTCGTCGATGGCGGTTGTTCGGAACAAGCTTCAAGAAATAGATCATTCCATTAATCTACAGGGAAGAGACTGAACCAGGTGCAATCTTCGAACATCTCTCATTGTCGAGATAAACTGCTGTCTCTTCAGTAGACAGATGCTGAGAAAACAGAAAGATGGTTGATGACTCTTGGATTAAGTACCAAGAATGACGCTGCATCATTTTCAGTCATGTGGATTGCAGAGTGACAACATCATAGTCATGCAGCCTTTGGATTAGTTGAATGTCATTGATGGGTGTACTGCAGCGGCGAATCCACATGAGAACCACTATTGGATGTAGATGGTAACAACACATCTGTTGAATTGTTGGATGCCCTGTAATTCACGTGTCGTCAACTGGATAACCGATTCGTTTCCATCACAAATCTTCATCGAGTATATTGCCTTTGCCATCCAACACGCTCTGTGATGGGCACCAGGCTTGCAAACCGCTGCCGAACTGCTCAATCCAACCATGGATGCCGCGAGTTGGATAAATTCTCGATGATCATCTCGAGGGTGGTAACGTTGAAAGTGTTCAGTAATGAACTTCTTCAATTTGTCAGACACAGACATTAATGGCATTCATTAGTGGAGGCTTTGGTTGACGGTTGGCCAGGTCGGATCATTTCTCTTTTAACCGATAGAAGAGCAGAATGTCAGGCCCAGGCGATGGGCAAACTTTATCGGTGCACACTGCGAATGCGTCATACAACAGGACTTCAAACATGTGATGTTGACAAGCCATCCACAGCTGATTATGACCGATGGCTGTCTCTAGAAGGCTGCAGACTCCAACTCTGCCGGTTTTTGAGGCCTTTGTGTCAAAGCGCATGCCGATTACAAATGCATCGCACTGCCACGACTTCAAAAGGTCCAGAACTGCTACAGCTGCTGCCTGTCCTGACCGAGAGACCAACTTTGGCACACCCAGAAGTTTGGTATTTCCATCAACTAGAGAAGAAATCAGGACTGGCAATCTGTCCACTTTGCCCATGTCTATTCAGGTAGCAGCTTGCAATCCCAGTGCATGACAGATTTTAAGGCTCGAAAGTCATCCTTGGTTTGTTCGGCAGTTTCACTGCGAAAAGATCTTGATTCTGCATGTTTTCTGTCTTCTTCCCATCGCCATTATTTGCGCGTGCATTAGCCTATCAGTTGGCTGTTCTAGTAGGAGTAAAATTACATGATTATTAAACTGAGCCAGTCGAGATAGGCCCACTTCCGGAAAACGTCGGATTAAATCAAAAAGTTAATGAACAAATTTCATTTGTTCATTTCGAAATTGTGTATAGCGCCTCTTAGTGAAAACAACGCAGAGGTGCTCTCGACTTCAGCACGGCTAAAAAGAACATAGAAGCTCCAGGTGGAGGTCATTCCAGGTCGATGGCTCACCACCGAGAAAGCGCGATTCTACCTAGTGGAGGTACGGGCAGAAGTGACAAGGAGCAGACGTTGTTCGGTCGAGCGTGGAAATCGAGAGCCTCGGTACTGAGGACCTAGGACATAGGAAGCTCCAGGGGGAAGGCAGCAGAGCTCGTGAAGGTAGACAGAAACGAGTACAAGTAATCCTATTATTCCTATACGCAATCCGCCGCTCAGAAGGGAGTCAGTGAAAAACGTCACGCATATAGCTACGTAGACACTTAGCAAAATTTGGGCACACGGTCAAGAAGGCTGGCAGCGGAAGCCATGATCAAGGTACCGAAGTTGACCAGTTGAATTAGCTGAAATAACATTTAAAGTAGGCTACTTAACGAGCTAAGCATTTAATCGTACCAGGATATCATCAGCGCAATTATTATGGTCGGCGTTATGTGGGAGCCTTCTACTCATTCAAGGCTACACGGCTTGTGTGGCATATTTGCCAGAGATAAGCTGCTCACCAAGTGTTTGTATATTCTACTATCTAAGAGCTTTCTAAAGATACTACGCATGTTATTATGGGATCAAAGTGTGTTCCTGCGAAAATTGTCAAACTCAGAAATGTCACGCGTAATTTAGGACCAATTGAACTAATTCTATGAGCCTTGGGAGACCCCTAAATATTTTTTAAATGTCATAACATTTTGAAGGTTTTATTATCGGACCATAAAGAAACTTTGTAGAGGGATTGCGTTAAAAGTTTCATCAATTATTATTTTTCAATGCTACCATGGGACACCCTAATATACAGTAACGAGAAAAACTCGTAGCTCTTACATGTGGTAAGAAGTTCTTCATAAATATAGATTAGCAGAGGGTTAAGATTATATCTTAATGCGCCTGGCTGACTTCTAGGGTTATTTTCTTAGCGAGAAGTAACATTTTTTATGCTAGGAATTCGGATGAACGATATTTCCAGTTGAATCAATTAGAAAAGCTATTGTAAATCTCATTTGCGGCAAACATTTTGTTCGCCATTATCTGGCTTTTGTTATTCCTCAATATTGAAAAGACTCAATATTCTATTTCTAACCGCAAAAAACAATTATCATTGTAAGCGTATTCTTCAGCTTTCTGCAGCGAACAAACTAAGCTTCGTCTTTGCAACCAGTTTATTCACAGGCGCTTAGTTAAAATTTTAATAAACATGCGTGATGGAGATTAGATCAGGTTCTGCTCCGGGTCGAGATTCAAGGCAGGCAGACATCAACAGTGGACGGTGGTTGGAATTGGAGCGCCGAGAAAGATGTCTTCGATCGGAGGATTGGCAGTAGGCCTACCACGGAGAATTTTGTACCATCTGATTCCGTCTCTCGACTCCCTAAATAACTGATCAAATAATAAACCAGTCCATGAGTTTATGTTATCAGTCCACGTCAGTTTTATGTCTACTCTTAATCCTGGAACTGTGGCTTCTCCAATCAATCCCAATTCTTCCACAGTACATTCTTGTAATTCCTGAGAAGATGAGAAATTGATACATTGAGATAGGATTTCAGGATGTGACACGTGAATCTAAGGTCACAGTCACAGTGATCCACAATTTATTAATATCATTTTCACTTGCAGACGCTGATCCCAGTTGCTATCATCTCCAGAAACAAAGAACTTTTGTCGAGTCACTCACCTCTGGCATAGAATCTGAGGATGTACAGCTAGCATGCACTGTAAAGTATCGCGGAAACATTCCTCCCGACTTGGAATGGATTTCCGTTGGAGCAAGTCGTACTGCTCCTCAAGGAGCGTCCATTATGAATGCTGATGGTAGTGCTTCTTACGCTCTGGTGGTTCAACCTTCAATCGAACATCATGCAACGCCTTTTGTCTGTCGAACAAAGAGGTCAATAAAGAATCAACACACGTGCACAATCAAAAGATTCTTAAGTAAGCACATCTGAATAATTATGTAACTGTATAGTATAACAATTTTGACAGCTTTTCTAATTATTTATTTGCGTGACTAAGTTGCCTATCAACCCTTGTATCGGAGTCCTTATGACTCAATGATTTAGCTTTACAATAGTTTCCTCTGACAGAATGTAAAACACGATAATGATAAATAGAAAGACAGGCCTAGCTCATAATCTACTGTTTTTTTAAATTCTCTAGAGATCAGGTCTTCCTCCGGTAAAAATAATAATGGTCGCTACTACTTTTATCGTTTTTGTAAATATTGTTTTGTTTCGTAGGTGATGAATCAAGTTCAACAAAGGCTTCGACAACTATTTCACTTCTGAGTCTACTGGTTGTTGGCTATGTCCAACACTAATTTTTATATGACAGAGGACGAACAGTAATCGTAAAAGTAATCGTAATCGTAAATTTGTACAGCGCTAATTCAAGAGAAACTCCTCAGAGAAGCTTCCGACTTGAGGGGGATTGCATAAAGGATAAAACTCTTGCCTGAGGTCTCCACGGACCCGGTTCGATTCCCGTAAGGCTCCTGGGTTTAGCTCATACCTTCATTCCCTAGGTGGCAGCAAAAGTACAATCAGCTTGCGCCTTGCATGGCTGCAACTTTGTTGATTTATGTCTTGTGTAATATGTGTTCCTGTGAATTGTTTAATCGTCATAACATGTACATGAACAGCGCAGTGCACTTGTCAGGCGCCTCATTAAAGAATTATTATTATTATAATTATTATTAACACCAAACCACGATCGAAACAAATGGCTTTTTAACGCTTGCGGAAAAGTGGCTGAGATGGACCCAGAAGTCGCTAGAACGATGAAGTCAATTGCTCCTACTTACATTATCATCCATACAAACACAAATTTGAGCGCTTCAAACACCACTCACTTACCATCCATCTGTTGAGAGAGCGAAACACCAGACACTTGCTACACCAATAGCAGTCCATACAAAGCCAGTTCCCATACTGATTTCCAGACTTTGACCTCAAAGTAGGCAACTCCGACACGCCAAATGGCCTATTTCAAACCTGGTAAGGAGACTCCATCTGCCAACTGTCGTGCCAGTCCCAAGCCTCGTTGAATGGAATGGAATCACCTTAATACGACCCAAGTTTAGATTTTACCATGTTCGCTCGCTCCCGTTTTATCCGGTGGGGAGTTTATGCACATTTGCCATGTTCCTTTGAGACCGATATAGGCCTACTTCTGATCTTGCAATGTTTCTTGAAGGCCATTGCACCGTCGAACGTGACATTCATGGCTAAGAACCACCATAGGTGTATAAAGTAATGTAATGTAATGTAATGTAATGTAATGTAATTAGCAACTTCTATTGCGCCGGTGTCTAATGCACAAGGCATCAACCGATGGCGCATCAAAACAATCCGTAATCAGGTCAACATCCAGAAGATCAGTCCGTAAGAGACATCCAGAGATTACGGAAGAATGGGCCTCACCACTCTTCGTGTAAAGCAACTAACACACACCCGTCCCGTCTCGGCTGGAAGTGTCGCATTCGTGAGTTTTTAGTGGGACAGAAAAAATATTTATATATCTGTGTGTGCAGGCGACTTCATAATAGGCCTCTTTATATACAAACTCTCAGAAATATAGGCCTAGTTTAGATATTAAACCAGACAGCAAAGAACATGTTTCTAATCTTTACATGCTCAGGGCACATAAACGCACTTTGAAAGAAAATAGGAATGTTTATTCGGAGAATTATTTTCAGTTTGAAAAGAAACCAGGTTTTGAAACCGTCTTCCGTTTTTTTCAGTCTTTTGACGCTAATTGCATTTAGCGGTAATAAGTTTGCCGATAATTAACAGGTGTTTGACCTAATGCTTGCATTCATGTCGTGCCAGCTACTGATTAATCAGTGAGAAACCAATTTTTTGCATCTGACAGATTTTTCTCCATGAGTTCAGTCTCTTTATCCACCGGTTGATCATAGGTATCGATATCTGTGTAGATCCACTTCACTTCCTTCTTGCTAGGTGCCAATGAGTAATAGTTGGGTTTCGGCAAAGATTTTTTTCTTGGAGAGCAATGTGGTATCAATGTCATGACTGTAATATCTGCTGGGGCTCAAACTACTCCTCTAGATTAACACGCCTCGAGAGTCGAGACTCTGCATAAACACATACGTATGACAAACACTTGTTACTTGCTTACTAGGATGGTCTGGTAGTATAAAATTAATATTTAAGGAACACAATATATTAAAATTGAGTGATATTACAAAATATCAAATTGGACTATTCGTGTACTGTTATCATTATGGGATTCTTCCATCACTGCTTGATAACTATTTCCTTAAGGGTGTAGCTATCCATGGACATGATACTAGATCATCCTGTAAATATCGAACCCCAGGGGCACGAACCAGGACTAAGCAGTTCTCAATTAAATGCTCAGGTCCACCACTTTGGGACTTTCTTCCTCCCGATTTAATAAATATATTGCACACGGCTCAATTTAAAGCTGAACTGAAACATTATCTTTTGAACACATAAAACGAATATGATCCGATTATTTGTACATGTACTTAAGATTGTTTGTGTTACAACTTACAACTGTGGACAATATAATCTGTTTTGTTTTGATGTTTTTTCAAAATATTCTACTGCAATGTTTTGTTGTTATTTTAGTTCTCTGGCTATAGTCTAGCCCAAACAATGTTATTTAAGTTTAGTTTTCTATAATCATATTAATTACAACAAAATCGTCTAGCCATAATTATGTAACGGTAACATGGAGAAAAGGCAGCCCTGCTAAAGCGGATTATTTCATACTTTAGGGTTGTCCTGTAACAGTTGACAGCATCAACAGATAAATTTGAAAATTAGGCCTACTGAGTTGATTATTTCCTGTGCGTTTCCTGTTGCTGTTGAATCAATAAACGGCTGAGTGATTGATCGATTGCTTGACATCATCATCCTCTTCTATCGCATCATAACCATCATAGGTTATAGTGTGATATTCATTTGGGTTTTGATCGTCCAATTGATCAATTGGTAGTGCAGCTGAAATCGCAAGAATTGTTGAATAATCATGAACAAACAACATTTCTGTTTTGCCCCATTAAATTGTGAGGTTTTGGACGTTCAAAGACCGCCGTTACTTCTCCGTATAGCGCGATAGCGCATTGGATAACATCTGGCACAGAGAGCGTGAGGTACCGAGTTCGAGCCCCGTTAGGGCGGACATGCTTTGTAGGCTGCTATTAGCGCCGTGTATTGCAGGCTGTCTGTTCTGTTAGTAGTTAAGATTTATGTCTTCTGTCATTTGTGTTCTTGTGAATTGTTTAAATTGCATAATTGTACACTGTAACCGGTTGCGGTTTGTCAACCGGATTGTTGAATAGTCTAAACGAAAATATTATTATTCATAGTTACGTTTTATTCGACTTCGTTATTGAAAAGAAAATAACTTATTTAGGCCTAATAATAATACGTGTCACTTAAAAAAACATAAAGTGGTCAGCTTCTGCTGTCGTTTCTGGGCTTCGAATCATCACCGCTCATTTGATTAAGCCGATTACTCTTACCACCAATATTCGTCCGGTAGTCTCTTTGGCTAATAGTCAGGTTTAATCACTTGGGAAAAACAGGATCATGAACTATATATATGTATACCTATTATTATTGTGTTAAACTCTGGCCTAGCTAACATATTGTCTGGTGTTGACCTTTACGAATACTGTCTTGATTGCGAGTTGGTTCTGGTGCGAGATCGGTTCATACCTTGCGCATGGTACCCTGCAACATGAACTGCTTAACCTCCGCTCCTTTCCGTAAACTTTTGACGACCATTCTTTTGGCTCGCCGTTCTTTTTGGGACGCCAATTATAGCGCTATATACATTTGCGATTGACCGGCTCTGTCACAGCTCTTCCAAAAAACGGGGCATGTTATGATGTTTGCATAAATTGCTCCCACCAAAGAAAGCAACGACCAATGCCTACGGTCTCACGACAGGGTTTTGGCTCTAATGGACAATAATATGATGAAAACATTTATTATATGAATGCTCTACTCTTATTGATTGTGTATTTTGACTTACGATGGCTGAACACCGTAGTGCTGCTCTTCTGCAGCCAGATTAATAAAGAATATACTTACTTACTTATTTATTTATTTTCCTCTGAAACCTATACAGCTCCCACTCTTGGAAACTCACTGCTTTCAGTATCCAAGGTTTGCTTGTTTATATTAGCATACACAGTTTACACACGCAGGCCTATCATGCAAGTACTTACATAAAGCCGACAGCCCGGCAATAACCATCCTGCTGTAGGCTTAACTACATGTAAATCACGCTAAGCTTGAGCATTTACCGCGCAATTATAGGAGTCTGGTCTCTGCGGAATATCAGTCGAGTTGCTCAAAGTCAGGGATATGCGGATACAAAATTGTTAACCTACAGGATACAAGTCGCATGAAGCTCTATTTCAACGTCGAGTGATTGAACCAGAGGAATTGTTCTTACTCTTTACAAAGGGAAACGCAGTCGCTGTGAGTTATCTTGGCAATTCCATCCTGTCAGTATTCGGTCAGTTATTTGCTGGCCGTCTTCTTTTATGTATGTATAAAATATATGTATAAATTATAAGTAAGTAAGTAAGTATATTCCTAATTGAACCAGGTGCATTTCCGCACTTTGGTGTACAATACATTTAAAGATAGGCTACAGCGATCTAATTAAGAACGATCTTTGCTCTAGATTGTCTGCCTGTGGAGTAATACGATCATGGGGTTTTTGGGCGCAGGTACTAGGTAGTAGGGAATCATCTTTACTGAAGGAAGGAGCCGGTGCAGAACGTGGCCCGGTTCCCCAGGACTGCGTCAAAAAGGCTTTCCTGGGCCAACCGGCTCAGCTGCTAGAATGCAGGGTCATCCTCTGTTAGATGTCGTTGACGAATCAATAGGTCCGTCATCGACTGAACTCGGGCGTGCTCCCGCTGCCCCACATAGCTCCACCAGTTTGGTGCTTCATAGAGCATGCAAGCTACTGCTGCAGCCCGCACCTCATCATAAAGTAATGGTCCAGTGACCCTACGCCCCTCTCTCTCTGTCTCTGTATATCTCTGTCTCTGTCTCTGTCTCTGTCTCTGTCTCTATCTCTATCTCTATCTTTGGCTCTGTCTCTGTCTCTGTCTCTCTGTCTGTCTTTCTTTCTCTCTCTCTCTCTCTCTCTCTCTCTCTCTCTCTCTCTCTCTCTCTCTCTCTCTCTCTCTCTCTCTCTCTCTCTCTCTCTCTCTCTCTGTCTCTCTCTCTCTCTCTCTCTCTCTCTCTCTCTCTCTCTCTCTCTCTCTCTCTCTAGACTCAGCTGTGGTAGTCGTCGACTTGGGGAACTTAACGGCACTCGCACTAGCTCCAATGACGACTGTTTGAAGAGGAGGTGTAGTGGTAAAAAAGCAATGGGTATGCTGTAAATTGTAATAAAAAAATTTGTCGCGACCCAATGACGCATAAACTAGTGCTTGAGTTCTCGAGCGCACAGCGCCTGAGGAAATCCGACAAGGGGTCTGGGGAGCGCGTCGTAAGCTCTCCCAGCATGGTCCGGGGCAGAGCCCCGGCCACAAACGATTTTAAGGAATTTAGCATTCAATTTAGCATTCGATTTTAAGGAATTTAGCATTCAATCCTGCATATGGAAAGCTGATTTGAAAAGAAGTATTTATGACCAATGAAATAACTTAAGAAATATCAAGACCTTGACGACTTTATGAATGAATTTCAAGAAAAGTTGAACATGTTGAAAACAATCAACTCAGAGAGAATATAGAATAGTACAGTCGACACTGTTAGATGCGTCGTACATCGGTTTCTCCATGCCGACTCGATGGACCATGACGCCATTTACTTGGGTCAAGTATGTCTATGTCTTGCAGGAACTGAGATTCAGCAGCAGCATCGTTTCTCATTCGTGCACATGTTTTCAAGTTGCTACATAGACTTTGTAGAAAATGACCAGCCTGAATCGACTGTGCTTTCCTGTTTTCCGTCACAGTAACATCCTTCAAAAATAATTATGCCGCTCTGCAGCCTTTAGAGCTTTGGCAAGTTTTTCACCAGGAATTCTTTGAATGATTGCAGGACACGTATTGTGCGTGCTATCATAACCTGAGATTTTTATTCAGAATAAAAGAAATGATGATGAATCGGCACTTAAACAAGGGGTTCTCTGCGCCGTATTCCCACATTTTTGCAAATATTTTAAGCGTAGCCTATAGTCGCGTTATTCATCAAATCCCAGAGGTTATACGGTGCTAGACTGCTAGCTAATATAATAATTATTTTCCGTGGGTATACGCCGTGTAACCGCGTATACCCAACATGTGTATACGCCGTATTATTACCGCGTATACCCAACATGTGTATACGCCGTATTATTACCGCGTATACCCAACATGTGTATACGCCGTATTATAACCGCGTATACCCAACATGTGTATACGCCGTATTATAACCGCGTATACCCTCGACTACGCCACTGCCTACAGAATAGTCAGTCTCCATGTCACGCAACGTTGTTGGGCTGTTGTTATGTTCTTATGAATATGTATTTGTAGCACACGGCGAGTCGGAGACACACAAGGGTTGCATGGGTCGTGTAGCTAGTCATTACAACTCGCTGTCCCTGTACAATGTGCATGTATCCTGTTTATCCCTACTCTGTATTTACTTAATCATGACCTACTCTTTGTACTGTTCATGGTTTCTATACCAACAAGGGGGTAACTTTGTCCCAGAAAGTGGTGGTGACTGGTGACCAATCCCCTCCTCCTAATTTTTAACGTACTGCTGGAGAGCTAACTAAGCGCAGAGAACCAGCTTATTCACAAGCCCTGCCTTAAGTTCCAGGGGGTGTCCAGATGGTGTTCCAAGTCCAGTTGCGTAGACAAGAGACTAGGCCTAGCAGTATCGAAACCTCAGAGACACGCTACGCATTGTCCGGCTGCTACTGCGGCTTTCAAATGAATCTAGTAAAGCTACTAATGTAGGCCTACTACCAGTAATCGACGTTATGGTACCAATAGTACCAATAATCAATTACAATTACAATTGCAATTACAATTACAATTACAATAGTCATTATCAACGTTAAATGGTTATCCCGTAGTTTAGGTTGGCAAATTATTTTAACGTCTTCAATGCCGTACTTCACAGAGTCAAGTTGACTCTGGCAAGTATGCAGTCTACCAATGTCCATAATAATTGTCATCAATCCAGCTTCCACTTACGAGAAAAATTTAATCAATCGAACTCCTGTTTAAGAAAGAATTATTGTCATCAATCTAAATTAATTCTATTTAACGAAGAATTATTTTCGTCAATCCCACTTCCATTTAAGCAAAAACATTCATCGATCCAGCTCTATTAAAGCAAAGACTTAGTTTAATCAGTCCAGTTTCTATTTACGGAAATACGGAAACAATCATTTCCACCAATCCAGCTTCTATGTAAACAAAGAATTACTTTCATCAATCCAACTTCCATTAGGCCAACAATTACCTTCGTCGATCCAGTTTCCATTTTAAATTGACAATATAAAATAATTTACCAGCCTAAACTACGGTTTTGCCCGCTAAATTACCATAAACTGCAAATGCAGCTTACAGCCTACCACCGAATTATGATTCATTGCATGCACAATTATAACCTATCGCGGTCTCTTTACGATGAATCGATCCATTTTTTCACATGAATTTGATAATTAATTTGACCTTTTATAGAAACAACATTTATGACGTCACCAAATTATGAAACCAAACATAAGTAAGGTAGTGTGGAGTCTATGGACACAATGGGGGCCTCTATCAGCATTGCCGCCATTGCGATGTTCAGTATGCATAAATAGCCTAGACGGTAGACAGCCAAATGCTTTCATGTTAAAAAATATATTTCATTGCAGGACCAAAAAGTGGTGGTGATACCACCACTTTTAAAAGTGGTGGTGACCGGACACCACCGTCACAATAGAAAGTTACGCCTATGTATACCAACATCGATATCTTAAGTTAACACTGGCATTTGAAATGCAGGTCGATCTTCGTTGGGCTATACTCTATCAGTTCGGTAACTGTCTTGCGAAGTGACGGTAAAAGGTTTTGAACTGCTATTTTGTATAATGAACAAAATTTACATATCTTAACAATTATAACCTAATTTAGGCCTACCAATACTGTAACCATGCAGTAATTATTCCAATGCTAAAGGAACTCGCGATAAAACACTGGCATTTGAAATGTAGGCCTACTGTAATAGAAGAATATAGCCTAGCACCTAAATCGCATGTTTAGACGACGTTTGTGTCGTGAACAGCTTGCGCAAACGTTTTTGCGCTAGGAAATTCCCATCGATGGGATTTCCAATTGTTTCTATAAGATAAGGAAAGCGGTTGTACAGCTTTATCTACAGCAACTGAATAGGCCCATCAGTGTTTTTGTAAAATTAGTGCAAAATGTTTTGCAGGAAGATTTACTCGCCACTGCAGCTAGTCAGAACGAAAATCAGGTGTAGAATTACCTCACGGTTATATGACTAAGCCCATATAATATATGTACATATTATAAGCTTATATAGACGACGATGCTCATGCACTATTCTAGCCTACTAATGGTTCTCTCTTAAGCGCGGATAAGTAGACTACCGGGTATAGAGAGCGTTCGGCTCGTAACGCTGAGAGTGCGGATTTAGCTCCTCAGTTACTTTGTTTGGAGCATAATTAAGAGCTTATTATTTTCAGAGCGTTTCCTCACCGGATTGCGATTTTGACTATAGTCTGACTTTAAGCGGCTACAGACGGATGCCTTTCTGGTTTCTTCATCTGGAGAAGACGCTATAGAATTCATTAAAGTTGATTGTATTATCTTATAGGTATGTTCATAGGTGCAACCACCCTATGGGACCCGTGGGACGCGTCCCCCCAACTTTCGAACAGGTTGGGACGGTCCCCCCAACTTTTGAAATTTGTGAGGCAAACAAGAGCCCAAAATGCACTCCATTTGGTATCAAATGCTCAAAATTGCGTCGGCTTCTGGGGCTCCGCCCCAGACCCCGATGGGGGAACTTACGATTGACGCTCTCATACACCCTATAGTCATTAGGAGCTTCTTGCCTTCCGCGATCTCTCCCCTCGGTACCATTAATGCCAGTATAGTAGACCTACTGATTTTATCATAGCCATTTCTATAGCCTTCAACCTAAATATATATATATACAGACTTATACAGTGGAAACCATCTCCCTAAATATGCCGACGATAGCTACTTGCTGGTCCCTGCTTCCTGTATTGACAGCACTCTTTCTGAACTTGACCATATCTCTAAGTGGGCATCCATTAGCAATCTTAAATTAAACCATGCTAAGACCAGAGAAATGGTTGTCAAACAACCGAGGTCCAAACCTATTGCCCCCCTAAAGTCACATTTTCACAGATCTATATGGTTTAGGTACTTTTATATCGAAATCATCGGTGAAAAATATGAGGTAAATTGAAGCCCAAAAATGTACTCCATTTGGCATCATATGCTCAAAATTGCGTTGGGGAAGCTTACGACGCTCCCCCATACCCCCTAGTCGTTAGGGGCTTCTTGCCTTTGGCAATCGCAGCTTCGCGCCTTCGGCGCTCGCAATTCCCACTCAGACATTCTAAAAGGTCCCCCCAACTTCTGGACCGTGGTTGCGCCCCTGGGTATGTTGACAATTCCTAGTTAATAGAAATTATTGAAGAATAAGGTATATATAGGAAAATGCACCATAATAATGATACTACTTTTGTTTAGCTAGAATAATGAGGCATTGAAATCTTTAATTCTCTACTTTGATTGAACTGATGCACACATAGAACGCCTCAGATATAAATACTCTTGCAGAATGGTTTGATTTGCACGCAGCAATTGGCTCCATATACATGGTAGACTAACAGTATATCTACAGTTCTACACATTTGGAAAAGCATGTATTGCGTCGATTCGGAGAGACTTAATAGTGAACGGTGTGTAATTTAAATGTTTTGGTCTGTTTAGAGAGACCTAGAAGGATCGCAAACCTGCTTCACGGGTTCATCTCTATCAGAAATGCACTGCAGAGCAGTTTACGTTATTGCAGTTGCCACTGTGCTCTCTCAGTCCGGTAGGAAGCATTCTACAAAAACCTTTTCATTAAATATTTCTGCCTAGAATGTTTTTAGCTTTCCGGATGGACACGTGGTATAATATGTCCGGATGGACATGTATAATATTTTATCATTCTTTGACTACTTCCATTGAAATTAGGCCACGCATATTGCTTTTTGATAAGTGGAATATTTATGCATAGACAGAGGCTATTGTTAGGTCTGCAATGTTCCGCTTGACTAGTTGATAAGAAGGTGTGTTGTCATTTATTTATTTATGTATGTATGTATGTATGTATGTATGTATGTATGTATGTATGTATGTATGTACGTATGTATGCATGAATGTATGTATGTAGGCTACGTATGTATGTATGAATGTATGTATATATGTATGTATGCATGTAAATGTGTGTATACATATATATATATGTATGTATGTGTGTATGCATATATGTATGTATGTGTGTATGTATGTGTATGTATGTATGTATGTATGTATGTATGTATGTGTGTGTGTTTGCATATATATGTGTTTATGTATATATGTATGTATGTATGTGTGTATGTATGTATGTATGTGTGTATGTATGTATGTATGTATGTATGTATGTATGTATGTATGTATGTATATATGTATGTATGTGTGTATGTATGTGTGTATGTATATATGTATGTGTATATGTATGTATGAATTTATGTATGCATGTATGTTTGGATATATGCATCTATGCATGTATGTATGCAGGTATGTCCTAAATTCCGCTGGGAGCTCAGGGTCAGAGAACAATAACGTGTGGGAGCATAGGGTTCAAAGGGTTAAGAGAGCTTGACAGGAAAGGTTTTGGCCTGACGAGGTCTTTGTTTAGTTAAGACCGTCAAGTCTCGAGTTGTATCTAGTTAAGGTAGTTTAAAACCACAACAGGGTTTTCTATCTTTCGTCTTGAAGTTGATGTTGAACGAGGAGCTGCAATAGTTTCGCTGGTTTCCTGTATCGTTTCAACGTTTGACGGTATTTCACAATGAATTCGTTTGTAGGCCTATATTGTTCTACGCATGTAAATAAAGCGAGATTTTATCATACCCGTAGACTTATATCTAGTGAGCTCGGAACTAGAGGGTGGGGCCTCTAACAATATTAACAACGTGGGATAATTTGAATGTTAAACATCATTATTAGGTTTGAAAGCCATATGGAACTATTTTAAAAGTTGTTTGCATATAGCAGTAGCCTATTTATTTTATAAATACTTAAATATTAAATCTCACTCTCATAGAATTCTGAATTCACCGAATCACATTTCAGCATCATTGTTAGGCCTACTTTTCAAATTGTAGCTGGAGAACTGATTATTGCACCTCAAAGTATTGAATCAAAGGTTGGCGAAACAACCTATTTTAATTGCTCTACGAATCTTTCGTCTGAGGAAATATTTTGGCATCACGGCGATAAATACATTTATACCGGAGAAAAGATTCTTAGCCCGTATCTAGGAAGATTCGAGATTGACAGGAATGCGTCAAATGGATCACACAATCTAGTGATTCATTCAGTGGAACTTAGCGATGCTGGAAAATACATTTGCATTGACGATGACGGGCTTGGAACACGACTATCAGCTGAACTCGTTGTTTTAGGTTAGATTCATTCAGCTGATTAATTTTGTCATGCATGATGCAAAGTGAAATATTTGACGCACACGATAATACTCAAGTGTAAAAGGCCAAACTTCTATTCAAAATGCTGTAGTAACTGCTTTCTCTCTATTCGAGATTATATGCACGCTTAATGATTATATCGAATATAATTATAATTTATTTCAGCATCCATTACTTTCTTCTTAACAATCTGTATAATAATGTACGTGTTTATTTATTTAAACATAAGTAAGTAAGTAAGTAAGTAAGTAAGTAAGTAAGTAAAGTAAGTAGTAAGTAAGTAAGTAAGTAAGTAAGTAAGTAAGTAAGTAAGTAAGTAAGTATGGTCTTTAATACGCCATTTGCAAAAGCACAATGGGACATCAGTTATGAAATGATAATGATAAAACATCGAAGTAATAATATTAGTAATAACAATGTGTAACAAGCTAAATAGGCTACTAGTACTCAAAAGATAATTAGTACGACTTGATAATGCTTAATCTTTTAACGACGAGCTGCATTGGTTTCACAGTCACATTTAGTACACACTCCTCGTTAAAATGGTAAGCCTGCATTGATTGATTCTTATTAACGTCTCGCTTTAGTCAGGACTAATTTATTTTTGTAGACTATAATTATAGATATAAAATAATTTCTTTTCTGCACTGAATTTTACAAAAACATGATGTTCTTAGGTTTAATTTAGTGCCTTGTATTCTTTTATATTTGTCAGAGAATGATCCAGACTGTCAATCCAACATACAACCAGATGGGATAATTGGGCAAAATACCTTCAACATATCACCGGATGAAGTTCAGCTGACATGTAATGTAACCTACCATGGCAACATTCCTCCTCAACTGGAGTGGAGGAAGGTTTGGGTTAATGACTACATCAAGGACACTGTTCCGTATAATATAACATCTAATAATCGCGCAACATACACTTTAAAGTTCAAAGGTGACATCTCTCTGGACAAATCTACGTATGTTTGCCAAACAACCAGGTCAACACAGAATCAATACAAGTGCACCTCTGACACCATTAAAGTATTATGTAAGTAAAAATGAGGTTGCATTGTTCAGTAAGTACATTCTGTTGACTCAAATAAAAACTTAGATCTTCTGAGCGTTTTAAAGTTCATTTAATGCCTGATAAATAGCCTAAATTAGCTCAGTGAGTTGATATTAACCTTGGATGATGCTGATATTGCTGAAAGGTAAAAAGTTATAAACATAACATTAGCAAGGTTGCGTATAAAACTCTGTGGCTGAATGAACTTTAATGCTAATACGGTAAAAAATAGAACATGTAAATGCGCAAATAATCAACGAAAGAAATTTCAATAATCCTAATCTCAATGATGGATGTCATTTAGCATTTTTATTTTGCGACCAGATTTTCCATCGTCATTATCTGCGGCTACTGGCTTTATCCTGTTACAGTAGGTTTCCAGTGCAAATCTATAGGCTATCTCTGTGACCCGCTATCGGAGTAAATAATCGTGGAAGTTTGTTTATAGTGCCATTCCATGGAAGGTCTTCCTGTCGTACCCAGCATTATTCTACTAAGCATGAAGGCCCTAATTTGTTTGTTAATCATCTAGTAATTTTTGGTAATACATTAAACATTTTTCCATGATGTATGATTTCTGTACAGAGCAACAAAATAATTATAACCATTTAAGAACTTCTTTCAGATTTTGTCGGAGCAAACGTCACAGAACAAAACGTAGTCAGAGGCGACAAAATTACCTGCATCGCTGTGAATAGCACTTTCCCTTGCATCAACCAGTGGTACATTGGAAATAATTCATGTCCCTTATCATGCGATGAAACTATTACGACACACTCACCGGGAGAATATCTGTGTAAAGTCAAGTGTCACGTTAGAGGAATTGACTACATCTTTGAAGTTCTGAAGGCTACTGTTATCGATACAACAGTGTCTCCTCCATCAACGTCGGGCAAGTTTTAACAACAAGACATTCAGTCACATTGTGTAGGAAAAAGATGTTAAATACTGCCACGTCTTGAGTTATCTGATGAGCAGACACGACAAAGCGCATTAGTATGAAGTTGATTTTCGAATGGCTATAATTTATCCGTTATTACGATCTGGTTTCTAGTTAGCGAAATGTAGATCATATAATATTCGCTGGTTTTATAAGGCAATAGCTGTTTAGTGGTAATAGGCAGATAATTCATGTGACGTTTTCAATGAACAAGTGGTAAAATATGTTCAATTTCTTAGTTTATTATTTTTAACTTTCTTCACAGGTACAATTGCGGTAGCAGCTGTGATACCAATAATCGTCATTCTGGTTGCTGTGTTCGTAGTGCGCCGTAAGCAAAGAAAATGTAAGTTTATTTCTTGTAGTCTTAATCATGAACAAACTTTTAAAATACTTTTTATTTGTTCAGCTACTTCTAAGTTTACATTTTTGTAGCTAAATGATGTACACACCCTTTACAAACTATGCACGGGTTCGAATATTCCATTATTTCTTTATCTTCCCAAGCTGTTGACGTTTTGCAAAGTTCATTTTGCAAATTGCATTATCACTACTTTACTGCCCAACCATATATTACTTGTGAGTTCTGACCTCAATATCCACAGTTAACATCAATTAGAATGCACTGATTTCATTTTTCATAATTATTTGACAGAGATCAAAAGTTTTCCGGAAGAGACCCGATTGCGCAGACACAACCTTAAATTGAATGTGGGATAAGTTACATAATTAGTGAAGTTGATCAAGTTTAAAACTGACAGATGTGGGAATACTGCGGAAAACGACCTGTCATCATAGCAGCAGAATGTAAAATTGACTTGAGCCCTGTGAATCGCGTCTTCGCAAAACCAACAAACATAATTATAACAGTAATCAGTACTATCCCACACAAGAGTTGTGTGGTCTGGAGACTCAGTCTCGGTCTCGAGTCGTCTCGAGTTAGGTTTTTGATGTCTCGGTCTCGGAGCCTATTGTCTCGGTCTCGGTCTCGCGGTCATTTCTTGACTTTTTGGAAGCGAAAGTCAAATCTGTTCTCTTGTAGAAACGTTCTCCCTCATTCGTGCAAAACTGTCTAAAGTCCTGAACGTCTTGGGCTATAAAATTGTTCTCTGCCGATGTTATATCTAGTTAGTCGGAAGTGCTAGACACACCAGAAGTTTAGAAAAGCGGTCTTCCTGGTTAACAACACTAACTTAACAGATATGGAAAGGAGCCATTTCTACTCTATTTCGATTTTTTCATCAGTGCAAAAATCATAAAATGTTTCAAAAGTTGGTTCTCCGCCTTGATTCCCTTCTTCGGAATCCGTTTTGATGGCTTTTCGCCCCATCATTGAAGAAGAATTGTGCTGGGTTATCAACTCGTCGAAATTAAAATCTTGTGAACTTGACTCTGTCCCGCCACTTATTGTTACTGATAACTGGATGACATTCTGCCATTTTTTGATCGTTTAACAGGTCTCCTCTGTCTGTCTGTCTGTCTGTCTCTCTCTCTCTCTCTGAAGGTAGGTCAACTTCCCTCCTCACAGAAATGGGCTATCATTTTCCCTACTCTTAAGAAACCAAACTTGGATCATAGTCTTTGTTGCAACTATCGCCCCATTTTCAATCTTTTCTTTCTGTCTAAGACCATTGAACGTCTTGTTTCCTTACAGTTTCTCCCGTATCTTGAACAATCTGGATTTCTTCCCTCCAATCAACCGGGCCTTAGAGCCAATCACCTAAACTGTTTTACTATCCCTCCTCTCGGATAATCTATTCTGCGAACTGGCCACCTCTATTCGCATGACATTCAGGCATAATGTTCATGGATCCACAACTGCTCAGCTCGCCTTGCTCGCATTGATGCTCTTTCTCAGGACCTTAACGCATGCATGTGTTCAAACCGGCTTTCCTTAAAACCAGCTAATACCAAATTGATCTGCCAGCAACTTGCTAAGATTGACTGTTCCCCTTTGGACGAAAGTTTTTCTTCCTATGCCTTTTCAACCATCTGGAACCGCAACCATGGAAGAGTGAGTCTCGTCAGCTGAAGACCGCCTCCTCCAGTCCATCATCTGGAATGATATGCATGTCCTACGACGCTTCTTTCCGCCACCTGTGCTGCGACCCTACGCTCTCCGGCCACGTGCACATGACTTTGTACTTCCTCCAAAAGACTCTAAGAACTTTATACCTAGAAATCTATACAAGCGAAGTTTTAAGCCATCACGTTGACCCAAATCTTAAAAACTAACATTACTCCCTTTTTTTCTTTATAGTAGCCTTTGTGTATGTAAGTTGTGAAGCGGTGTGTCTTCCTGCTTGATAAATAAACGAATATATATATCATCATCATATATCATCATAATTATAGCTCTCTCTCTCTATCTCTCTCTCCTTCTCTGACCACATCACTAATCTCACCCGCTTCTCCTATTACTATCTCCCAGACTTGACATAAAACTCGAGACCGAGACCGAGACAGTGGGGTCCGAGACCGAGACGAGACACCAGGTCCGAGACAGCTCGAGACAGTTCAAAACGAGTGAAATGCACATTGGACCAAGGTCCCGAAACAATTTTTCTCAACTTTTGAAGTCTAATACAAGGGTCAAGTCTCTGAAATAGCCGATCACCTGAATTGTATAAACTATAAAGAAATTAAATATTCCAGCCATTCTGAAATCTTCTAAATGATTCTAAAATTTAAACCAACAAAATTCCATATAGGTCCTAGGCCTTTTAGCGATTTAGCGACATAAGTCACATCACTCACCTTGAGAAACTAGATGTTGTTCCAAGCGTTTCGCTTATGTTGGTTTTACACAAACGACGAACGGCATGCCATTTATTTTGTTTTTCAATGATTTCAAACTGCGTGAATGCAAATTACACGATTTCAGGTTCTTTATGAGACATTTTAAGATATTTGGAAATTTGGGACTGCTTTTTTTCAATACTGTTAAATCTTAATACCAGAAACACCGCTTTTTAAAACTTCCTGTCTGTTTGACATTTCCGATTAATTAGTTATGAGTTCGGCACAAGACAATTTAATAGCGCAATACTGTACGAAGTTCCGAACAAACTACAGTTTGTCCGAGAACTGTGGAGACCGCTTCTACAAGAGAACAAGACTTTCGCTTCGAGACAGTTTCCAAAAAGACAAGACTTTCGCTTCGAGACAGTTTCCAAAAAGTCAAGAAATGATCTCGAGATCGAGACCGAGACCGAGACAGTGGGGTCCGAGACCGAGACCGATACATCAAAAAACCTGTCTCTAGACGTCTCGAGACCGAGACAGTGTCTCGAGACAATACAACTCTGCTATCTCCGACATCTGAAGGCAATCCGAAGATCTGTTTCTTCTTTGGTCTTTACCTCAACAGTACATACCTTTATTTTGCTATTGCATAGACTATAATTGTAATTCCCTCTTTGTTGGCCTACCTAAAGTATGCCTCTCCCCTCTGCAATCAGTTCTTAATGCAGCTGCCAGGCTTACTGCCCATCTCCCGCGGTTCTCCCATAGCTCTACATCAGTGGCGTAATTAGAGTCAAAATGGAACCCGGGCAGCTGCGCAGACCAACTCAACATTACCCTAATCATAATTTTAAGCAGTAATTGGTAGATATCATATCACCCTGCCACTACCCCTTCTCCGTCTCTCCATTAGCCTCTCCTTCTGCCTCTACCTCTCCCACTCCACCTCTCCCTCCGCCACCCCTCTTCCTCTTCCCCTCTAGACTTGGTTTAACGACACTGTGTCATAACAAAGATGATTAGCGTCGCCCTTCTCCTTTATCCAGGCTTGGGACTGGCACTACCACAGGTAGAGTAGTGGCGGAGTTGACTCCTGCTGACTGTGGCGAATGATTTAATGTACTGAGGACGAAAAGAATTAAAGAAATCTTGCGACCTCTAGTGTTGACAACCCGCTGGATGAGCCAGTTTCGCCACATCCCCTATACCTACACATTTCCTTCCCTCCTCCTCCCTTCCCTTCTCCATGCACCTGGGGGGTAGCCAATGTAGATGTTCAATATGAATGTACAGTCTACATTCATGTTTGAACATCTACATTGGCTACCTCTTACTACGCGCAGCCATTTAAAGGTATTCATCCTCATTTACCGGTCCTACATGGATCTTGTCCCTAAATACAATGATTTCGTTTGATTTGAATACCTACATGTATGTGACTTCATAAGTCTGCTGCTTCCCTTCGCCACTCCGCTCTTCGGATCGTCTTGATCTCAGTCCCGCTATGGAATCAACTCCCCCCCTAGTTCGCACCGCCATACTATCTGGTGGCCCTGGTACATCCTTTCGCTACCTCAAAACTTGCCTTTATTCTCGGGGACATTTGCACTGGGAGCGACTCTGATTGGTGTGCACTGTGAGAGACGCTGTATAAATCTTTAAATACAATACGATGAAGACACTGAAATAGTCAAATTTGCATAAATGCAATTTGAAGTCATGAACAAACAAAAGCAATGGCGTGCCGTTTGCCGCTGTTGTAAAGCTCCCATAAGCGAAACGATCAGAACATCTGGTTTTTCAAAGTGAGTTATATAGTAAATTTATGGAGTATTGTTGGTCTAAATTTTAAAATCGTTTAGAAGATTTCAGGCCGCTTGAAATACTTAATTTCTTTACACTATTCAGGTAATCGGCTGCCTTCAGTGACTTGTCTCTGGTAGTATACAGGCTTGAACAGTTGAGAAAACATTGTTTCCAGGATTTCGGTCCATTTTCATTTCCACTACTTTCGAAAATATGCGCTTAACACTGTCTTGAACTGTCTTGGACCTCGTGATCGGTCTCGGTCGCCACTATCTCGGTCTCGGTGTCTAAGTTTTAGTTTCTCATACAAGTCTGACACAAAACAACGAATTGATAGTAATTAAAAAGGCTGTTGAAAACGTTTGTCTCCTTTGATTCCAATCAGAACCTTAGCTTGGCCAAATAGTCCAAGAAAGCGGTAACTGTTGGCTCTTTCCAATCACGTTTCCAGCGCAGTAGTCTATTCTTTGTTGAAGAAGCCATTTTTTGCTGCTGATCTAACGTCAAACTATCGGCTAAAATTTAATTTGGAAATTTGATTTATATTAAAGCTTCTTGAAAGTGCTAATGAAAACCCAGTGAAAAAGTCCTTACTTCTTCTTTCACAGTCACCAAATCGTTAACATTTCACTCCAATGAGACGGTTCTTATCTCTGCCTGAGGGGTATTATCTTTTTTTATGAACAATGCTAAAGTGACTGCACTTTCTCTTCTTAACCTATCTGTTGCACTCGACACTGTCGATCACGCCATACTGCTCTCAGTGCTTTTGTGTCTTGAACATTGATTAAGTATAATCAGGCCTGGCACTAAACGTATTCCAGTCATGTATCACTCTCGAACGCAATGTTCTGTCGATCACACCATACTGCAATGTTTTGTCATATCGACCTGAGTACGACCATCTGCATCATCCTTCAGGACTCTTCTCTTTGTCCCTTGATGTTCTATCTCTATACCTATTTTATTGAATCAAATTGGTCTCAAACATCATCTTTACATCTAATTACTAGTTAGACCCTATATATTTTCTTCGACTATTCCTCGTCTTCCAGGTCTTGTACTCTATTACCTGTTTACATTTTGGGCAAAACGTTCTGAAAGTTTTACCCTGATTATCTGACGGCATAAGCTTATGGAAATTGTTAATAAGTCCATTCCCGACAAGTGGTCTCTTCTCTCGGCCGAGGTCACACACGCATATAACCTCTACGTAAAATCATTGCTTTGGTGACCCAATCAGGAATTGATCTTTTTTAAAGTGGGTTTTAGAATATGAAGCGTTGCATAATAGTGGCCAACCGCTGTATTCACATAAATCCTTATTTCCACACTTAACACTAATTAAAAACATCTTCTGATTAGTTATCTCTGAATGTATTTAGAACTGGAACTGTTGAACGAGCTTTTAGGATCATGGTTCGAATTCTCTAACCGCATCTTTTCTTTCTGCTATATATATATATTCGTTTATGTGAAAAAGAGACAAATCTGGTCAATCACTTGCGGCATTTTGGTATCGGCTGAAGACTTGCATTTCTCAGGTGGTTTGTCCATCTCTTTCTTCGTGGATTAATATTCTCGTTGTTCAGCTGATTATGGTTTGGTTTAGTTGATAGGTTGGTAAATTTTGAATTGTATACTGGCGCTATGGAAGTTGCTAAATTAGCCTATATAATAATTATTTAAATAATAATAAAAATAATAAATAATAATATTGTTTAAAAAAGATTATAATAATAGTAAGACAAAGATTGCGCTCGACTAAAATTGCAACTGGCTATTGGCATTATTAGGAATAATATTCAATTCTGAAATACTTTTTTATTTAAGATGCACATGACTTAGAACACCTGCGTGAAGAGAAACAACGAGAGATTGGACTTCTAAAGGCTAGAGCAGCTTTCAGGAAATATAGAGAACCACAAAGAAGAAACGGTGAGTTAGTATAAGCTACTGCTTTCATCTGATGAAATTACATCTTCGTGTAAAAGAGGTTTGATTCATTTATCATATACCGAAGCCAAGAAGTGATGATTAGGTTATAACTTGCAGCAGCTTATCTGTAATTTCTAGAGCACATGATGAGTTTTCGTCTGAAAATACTTTCATCAGGTTGTAGCTTGTGATGAATGCACAGTAGTCTGCGCATTACTCGCCAATCAGTACAGTGAACTCGTTAGCAGTTCTTTTTCTTAAATATTGCAAGAATCAGTATTATACAAGTGTGATAGCCGGTTAAATTTTACAATTGTGAAATGCCGACTGTTGATTGTTGAATCAAGCTGACATATCGTTCACATATCGTTTATTATCAATGCTACCAAATATGCCATATAAGGAAATCTAATCTATATAATAGTCTAGTCCAGTCTTGACTTGACCACTACGCCTGTCCGAGAACCACGATGAAAGTGGTTTCTGTATTTCGTTCACTGCGACAGATCAGTTCGTCACACTGACTCACACATACATACCATATATACCAAATGAATATAATATATACATATATATAATTACAATGATTATAATCAATATATTTAATAATAATATATACTAAATAAATACATAAAATTATTATGAAAAAAGATTAAACACCAATACAATTTTGAACGTTTTCCATGAAACTAACTTCTTGAATATTTGTTGTTTTACCCGTAATGAAGTTGTCGAAGAAGAAATTGAATTACTCCACAAAATAAAGAAAGAAGAAGCAAAAGAAGAAAGAGCGATTCCTGGAGTGGCGATATTAGGTGAAAAGCTGTTTATAGCACGTGAAAAGAGGTCACAGCTTGAGGTTTATGATTGTAAAAACTTCACCCGTTCTCCAGAATTACTAGATGTTAAAGAATTGGTGGCGGCGGTTGATATGTGTTGCTGCAAGAAAAATAATTGTCTTTACATAATGGACAAGAAAAAAGGTACGGCCAAAGAAGTCATAAAAATCAGCACAACAGGAATATTATTAAAAATCTGGTTAACAAAGGAAAACGCAGCAGGTAATCTGTCTGCTACAACAAAGGGAAATGTGATTGTAACCGATAATGATGAACAAATGATATTGGAATATTCGTCTGATGGAGAATTGTTGCATGAAATAAAGCTTCCAGATTGCAAAAATTCATCGCATGCGATAAAACTGGACAGCGATCGTTATTTTGTCAGTCACGGGACACTTGCTGACTCTTTGATCAGAGTATGTCTTGTGGATAAAGATGGACATGTTGAGGAGTCATATGGTCCTAAGAGTGGATTTGCAGAAAACCAATTGAATATGCCTGTCTATTTGGCTGTTGGAAGCAATGGGCTCGTAATAGTGGCCGACCTCTTCACCAATAGAGTGTTGCTACTAGATTCGAATCTGAAATTTAAAACCTACCTTGCACCAAAATACAAGCAGGGATTTCGAAATCCACGAAGAGTTTTTCTGGATGAGAATCTTGGTCTACTCGTAGTGGTTATTGCCGCAGGTAACCCCGCGGAAACAATCTCTGAGGAAGCAGGCGACTCTAGGGAAGAAATACAGGAGGGTGAAGCTTCGACAGAGAGCAATGAATTGCTGAGAAAAGCAGAAGAAGGAAAGATACAAGAAGTTGTTGACCCCTCGGCAAAAATAGAGGCAGACTGTAGACTCTTGGTTTTCGGTATTAAACCGCTACTGCAGAAGTATGGTTGTTAATGGACAATATATTTGCAGATATTGGTGTTTTATTAAATACCATAAATATAACTCTTTGATCAGAGCTAATAAATCATTTGTATTCTTTAACGCAAACTTGTGTTGATTATGAATTATGACCTATATTCGTGTCCGTGGTTTGCAGTTATAAACACTTAGCTCAGCTAATTTTGATATTCGAAAGCAGTAGCTATCTTATTTGACATTAGACTTACTTTGCAAACTGGTTATTGTTAACAGATTTATTATACATGTACCTCCAGTGTTGTAGCTATCTTACTGAAATGTCATATCGCATGTACAATGGACTGTTATCTTTATTTTACGCTGTCGTGTGGCTTTTCATTACCTCTGTGACAGCCTTCTCTGTTTATCGTATTCAAAAATATTTACATGCGTGCGAACGTCATATTTTGGTACCTGTCATGCTTGGTTGATAGAACAAACTATCAAATCCGTTGCCTTGCCTTTTCCTCTGTCTTAACCTATGCACAATCAATCGTTACAGCTCTGTTTCATTTCTTCCTTAGATCTCCTGATAACCGGATCTTTTTTCTCTGTCCAACCCTTCGTACTTGACGCAGCGCTCTTAAACGACCAGAACATGGCCCAACGTAACAGCTTCGTCTCCTTTCCACTCTGCTCTTCCGGTAACCGAATCTTCGCATGGTATCTGGGAACCTCTCCGACTTCACGCAGCACTAAGAAATAAGCTAGTGCCATAAACTGTTAATACAGAGACGTAGAGACGATAATTTTCACCGCAAACAAATGTGTTTATGCCCAAGTCATTTATTTAACCAGTTTGTGCATTTAGCTTTACAAAAATGGAATTGCATGTCAAATATTGTTTTAATTAAGCTTACCATGTTATTTCTGGAGCAAGACAGGAAGATAATTGTAACGCAAGTTCTATTGATGTACATGACAATAAATAATAGACCGTCTAATTTGCTTGACGATGTTGATGTATAATTAAGAATATGGATGTGATCAGAAATTTTATTGGTAGACGAATGCATGTACATGTAGCTAAATAAGATTTTATTCTCAGTCAGTTTGATGTTATATACAATTATTTAATTACGTGGCGCCAGATGGTAGGCCTACTGGTTGTGAATGATTCTGTTATCATTAATCAGTTTTCTCCTTTAACTAATTGGTAATGGACTTTTGACAACAGCTACAGTGTTTCCACAGCTAGCACCATTTCGGCTGTAATTTAATTTTAAATAGTAGTTAATAAAAGGATATTTAAACAGAGGACTTTTATATTTTTCTCGTGCAATAGAATATGAATCAGGATACAGATAGCATGACATTCTCACATTTAGCAATTATTATAGAAATAGTTCCATGAATTCTGCAGCTGCCAGGTCGCGAAACAAATTACAATAATCTTCTAAGCCACGATCTTCTGATGAAGTGCGTCAACAACAGACTACGACACTTGATAGCTTGAATTTGTTTTCAGAAGATTGCATACCACATCGTAATAGTTTTGAGTTTTACCTTTGACATACTCAATAAGCAGTAGTTATGTTTAATTTCTGTTCGACTTGATTAGTGTATTTCAACTGTATCTCTTGCCGCATAAATTTATATCATATCTGTCATCCGTAGTCATTCATTAACCGACTAATGCATTACCTGCTTCTTGATTATACGAGTCCTGGGTTTAAGTTAAGCTGCAATTGCAATCGCATAGAAAAACATATCATAGGCTCTCAGGTCTCGACAACACAAAGCCTCTTTAAAAGAGAATGACTGTTAGGCCCTAACGGCAATTAGGAAAAACAGACCAAGCATCTCAAATTGCAAGTTATGAGACAGCTTATTTCAGCAACATTTCTATGCCGAGCCACGGAATTTCGGCTATCCAAGACAAACAAGTCACCTTGTGCAGCAGCTTCCAGCAAGAGGTACTATATTATTCCATATCTGTCTGAATACATACGCTTATAAGACCTACATAAAGGTGGCAGTTTCTAGTCGATTTTGTCAAATTGTTTACGCTAATTGCATTTAGCGGCAATAAATTTTCCGATTACAGGTGTAGGCCCTAATTGTTGCATTCAATGTCATCTTAGCCATTGACTATACCAGCCATGAACCTATTTGGCATCTGACAGATTCTTCTCCATGACTGCTGTCTCTTTATCCACCGGTTGTTCGTAAGTATCGATATCTGTGTAGATCCAATTCACTTCCTTTGTAGTAGGTGTCAAAGCGTAATAGTTCGGCTTTGGCAAAGAGTCAACTCTTGGAGAGCAATGTGGTGTCATGACGTCATCATTGATATCAACCTCTTCTATCGCATCATAGCCATCGTAGGTAATTGTGTGATATTCATTGGGGGTTTGATCGTCCAAAGTTTCCGCTGGTAGTGCAGCTGAAATTGCAAACATTGTTAGATAACCGTGAAACTACAACGTTTTTGTATTACCTCATTACTTCCATATATTTTCATAGATAAGTTCGATTTCAACGTGGTTGACTTCGCCATTGAAAGGTAAATATAACTTTTGTAATAGGCTATAAAGCGTGTCTCGTGAAAAAACACTAAAGTGGTCAGTGCACGCTATCGTATTATATATGCATATATGTGTTGAGACACATGCTATAGCGCCTGTTAAGTACCTAACAAAAGCACTGCCTGCTAAATTATTAAATGTGACGCCAGGCGTCAAAACCCGTAACATGTCGGTTTCTGACCTTTTTATTAAGTCATATTTTACAATTAATCTGCTTCAAAATACTTTTTACGGAATGAAAATGTCTTTTTCCTAACTGGAGTTATGCGCGTTTGATTATTTTTTTTTTAATAAAGAGTGAAAAATCGAATAAAAGGATTCGCAATATTCATGTCATCAATGTCCTCAGCAACTTTTACTTTGTTATTTTGCAATTTTGCTGTGCAATATTATAATAGGGGTATATTCTGTGTCGAATAAAGTAAACGGCAGCGGATTACTACTTTCCAAATTATGGCAAATTCACAGGCAACTGCTGAATTAAAGAATATTCTACATTTTGACCCGTCTCGCCTATTTCAGCTTCTAGCTCAGTATCTAGGGTGTCACGACAATTCGCCTACCGACATTTCATCTACGACACTTCGTCTACACGTATTTCGTCTACCGACATTTCGTCTACAAAGTTATTTGATATTGTCACTTTAAAATGGAAGCTGGATTGATGAAAACAACTGTTTCCCTAAATGGAAGTGGGATTGATAAAAACATTCCTGTGTTGAAATAGAAGCTGGATAGATCGAAATAATTTTTACCGTAAATAGAAGCTGGATACAAACAGGGGCGCAACCACGGTCCAGAAGTTGGGGGGACCTACTAGAATGTCTGAGTGGGGGAATTGCGAGCGCCAAATGCGCGAAGCTGCGATTGCCAAAGGCAAGAAGCCCCTAACGACTAGGGGTAGGGGAGCGTCGTAAGCTCCCCAACCGACGCACTTTTGACAATTAGATGCCAAATGGAGTACATTTTGGGCTCTACTTTAATAACCTCAAATTTGTCACCGATGATTTCGATATAAAAGTACCTAAACCATCGAGATGTGTGAAAAAGTATGACTTTATTATATGAATAAACGGAGATTTTAGGTTTAGGAAGAATATCATTCACATTGGCAGCATAAGTTGAAATGTCCTCCTAAGCTTCTACCGCGAGCCTTAGTCGAATGTTAAAAAGCGAGATAAGTAAAGTTGTAGAGTGACATTATACAGCAACATTCTTTACTGAATTCTGATAGACTTGAGTTTAGCGGTTTAAGCCTGATCCTTTATTTTATCGGCAGCAGGGCCAGCGATTTGTTGGGAGAGGGACCTACTACAACGTCCGAGTGGAGGAACTGCGAGTGCGGAAGGCGCACAGCCGCGATTGCCGAAGGCAAGAAGCCCCTGACGACTAGAGGTATGGGCCTATCGGGAGCTCCAGAAGACGACGCAATTTTGAGCATTTTGATGGCAAATGGAGTACATTTTGGGCTCTTCTTTACCCCAACACTTTCAAAAGTTGGAGGGGACCGTCCCAACCTGTTCGAAAATTGGAGGGGACGCGTCCCACGGGTCCCATAGGGTGGTTGCGCCTATGGATGCCAAGCTAGATAATAATAATAATAATAATAATAATAATAATAATAATAATAATAATAATAATAATAATAATAATAATAATAATAATAATAATAATAATAATAATAATAATAATAATAATAATAATAATAATAATAATAATAATAATAATAATAATAATAATAATAATAATCTTTTTCTTTATTAAGCGCCTGACAAACGCACTGCGCTGTACATTTACATGACATTGTTATGCAATTTAAATCTTAACTACTAACAGAACAGACAGCCTGCAATACAACGGCGCTAATAGCAGCCTACAAAGCATATCAGCCCTACGGGCTCGAACTCGGTACCTCTCCCTCTCTACGCCAGATGTTATCCAATGCGCTGTCGGGCATGAATCAAAACTAAGTTTCCATTCAATAGAAGTTGGATTGATGAAAATAATCTTTTCAGTAATTAGAAGCTGGATTCCTGAGAATATTTGTGAACGTTTTAGCTAAACTATAGGAAAGCGGCCTCTGTTGATTAGCCGTAATGGATAAAAAATACACTTGTAGACGAAATGTCGTTAGACGAGGTGTCTGTAGACGAAGTGTCGTAGACGAAAAGTCTGTAGACGAGTTGTCGCGGAACCAGTATCTAGGAAGCGACAAGCGACGGGTTTTTAGCCCTGGCGTCACAAATGTCATTAATAACAGCGGTTTATCAGTAAACGGAACATCCAGAGAACTAGATGAGTCAGCAGTGGCTGACTCAAGTACGTAGTAGGCCTAGTTGTGGTAGTAGACAGTAGTAGTGGTATTATAATTATTATTATTATTATTATTATTATTTTTTTTTTTTTTTTTTCGCCCGAGGTAGAAATGATCCCTCAGGCTCTAAGAAACTAAACTACGGTGTCAAAGGTTCTCGTCCCCATCGTGCAATTATTATTATTATTATTATTATTATTATTATTATTATTATTATTATTATTATTATGTGTACGAGACATCAGTTATCATCTGTTCAGGATTCGCCGCTCTTCGGATCCTGGCAGCCTTGACATGGTGCCCTGGAAAGCCACTGTGTTGAAGCGCTGGATCGTCACTGAAAGGCCTTGAAAAAGAAAGCTTGTTTCGCGAGTGTCGCCAGTAGTTTTCGACAGTCGGCGTCCGGTCTCCGAAAAGAAGACGATTCCCTCGCTGTTGAGGGGACCGAAGGTTTCTACGACGACAGGTACGAAAGTGTATCTCTTCTCCAGCTCAGAGCTTTCTTGCGGATGCCATCTCTGCCGCTGTCTCCGAGATGTATGAGGCGGCCACCGTGTCCACCACAGTCGCATCCTATAATAAGGCCCGTCCACCACTCCACGGTATTAGGGTCTGCCCGTCCGGTCTCTTGCCATCCGATCTGGTTAGGCCGGACGGCTCCTTGACCGCCGGGATGCCGGCTCGGTTGAGGCTACGATGGATGAGATCATTGATGTTGCTGTGCCTAGCTTGTCGACCGAATCCCAATGAGCACGACAACCCATGTGTGCCTCTTGATGAAACTGAGGCACCGCATGCGCACAGGTGCGGCTCACAAATTATTATTATTATTATTATTTTTATTATTATTATTATTATTATTATTATTATTATTATTATTATTATTATTATTATTATTATTATTATTATTATTATTAATCGTAGTCGTAGTAGTAGTAGTAGTAGTAGTAGTAGTAGTAGTAGTAGTAGTAGTAGTAGTAGTAGTAGTAGTACAGGGCTTTTCATTTGAGGCGATCGATCGATCGATCTCCTTGGTCGATCGCCTAGCGAGGGTCTGGTGGATCGGTAAATCGATCGCGCAAATCGAGCGCGATCGATTTACTTCAAGAGAAAACTGGAACCATTATTTCAGTTACCTAATTTACATTACTTTAATTTTTGCTTACTATAGCGGCAGCGGTGAATTCGTTCGGAACGCAGCGTTTGGTGACCTAGGCCCTAATGACTGCTGAGTGAACGCTCCAGTTTCGTGCAATATGATTGGTCATAACAACACGGTGGACACCTCCCGCGTAACGTCATCATTTTGTTAGTTGGTAACGTAGCCTAACTGATTTAGGAAATTATTGAAAGCAACAATGGCGGCGACTATGCCGAAGTGGAATAATAATGTACAGTTTAGCAACGGCGCTCGTTTTCGTATCGGTTGCTGGCCCTAGAAATGAGCTCTCTGTTGCTCTCCGCCTAGTGAATAGAGTTCACACGCTCATGTATACCGTTATTGTTTAATAACTAAACTACTGTCTTATTTAGCCGTGGCTGGACTAGGAGCGCTTCTGATCAATCGATCACCTTGAATGGGCGCTATATAAAAACTAATTAATAATACTATCAATAGTAATAATCACGGAACTGATTATAGGCCTTCTAGATTAGTATTATAGCCTATAATAACTACTGTTATATGCAGCCGTACGAATACGATGCACAAAATACGCTGTACACGAAAAGCTCTCGAGGTCGATCGCGCACCGATCGTCTACGCAACCCAGCGCGATCGATTTTCAAATCGCCTTATATTTTCAAATGAGACTCTGTAGTAGTAGTAGTAGTAGTAGTAGTAGTAGTAGTAGTAGTAGTAGTAGTAGTAGTAGTAGTAGTAGTAGTAGTAGTAGTAGTAGTAGTAGTAGTAGTAGTAGTAGTAGTAGTAGTAGTAGTAGTAGTAGTAGTAGTAGTAGTAGTAGTAGTAGTAGTAGTAGTAGTAGTAGTAGTAGTAGTAGTAGTAGTAGTAGTAGTAGTAGTAGTAGTAGTAGTAGTAGTAGTAGTAGTAGTAGTAGTAGTAGTAGTAGTAGTAGTAGTAGTAGTAGTAGTAGTAGTAGTAGTAGTAGTAGTAGTAGTAGTAGTAGTAGTAGTAGAAGCAGCAGCAGCAGCAGTAGTGGTAGGAGGAGCAGCAGCAGCATCAGCAGCAATAGTATCTACGCACACATGTTTATGAATAAAGATCATAATTGTAAGTTAATTGCTGCAGCAAAGTTTATTCTAAATCAGATTAGCTGTTTTAAATAAATGAGTGTATATTACGTCTACAACACATCAGAGTTAGTCCTATTCTAACTGTGAATATCTGAACCTGGGCTTTTCTTTCTTCTTGTGTAGATGACTATACCGACAACGGATGAGATTGCGGCCCCAAATAAAATCGACAGAACAACTACAGATATCGTCTTCAGATCCATTCCTGAAATTCAAATTTCATTCCAATTAACTTATTTGCAATTCCTTGTCCCACACAGCTGTTTCTGGGTGCAAATCACAGCGCGATCATAAAACTTATAACTCTTAACACAAATATTCGTCCAGTGGTCTTTCTTGGTTAATAGTCAAGTTTTAGCAAATTATAAATAAAAAAAACAGGGTTACAAACTGTATAATTATGTCCATTGCTGCCATATCGACCTAATTTTTGAGTAGCGACCTGATCTCGGATTGGGGCCAACGTTTTTGAGGCCTTCTGACCGTATCTTCGGCTCTTTTCCCCAAGCATTTAATGTTCATTCTTTACGATTGTGTTTCTTATTTTTAGCTCTCGGACGCCATTTGGGTGCTACATAAAGTTGCGATTGAAAGTATTTATTTATTCCGGAAATCTATGCATCGGAACTTTAGGAAACTCTCTGGAGGCAACACTAGACTAAATGATGATAAACGTAATTAAGAACAAAAATCATTAGTCATCAAACGTTGCTCAGATAATTAGAAGAGTAACCAGTGACAGAATTGCGTACTTCCGAAACTACAAGTACAAGATTGACCATTATGTCAATTTCTGCAGCAGATCTCTCTCAGGTCAAAACACGAATTACAATTTCCATTCTAAGCACACATCTACATCTCTTACCAAACGAGTGCTTTAAAAAGTTTTCATATTCGGCTAGATTAGATAGCTAGAATTGGTTTGCATTCGATTAAATATCATGTCATAATTATACGAAAGTATCTCTGGAACTAAGAGCAATCGGGAAGTGATTTTCGTGTCTATTACATGGTTTTCCGGGGAGAAGACCAAAATGCTATTTCTAACATTGTAGCACAATCTGACGACCTTCATTTTCAAGGTCATTTGATATCCATTGTCATAATATTTGGATATCGGTGAAGGCTAAAAAGAAAGTGTCAGTCCAAGATAGGCTCACTGGGGTCAAGGAAATCCAAGAGAGTTATAAACAACCTGGTATGACCATCGTATGACCATCGCATGACTTTGTAGTTCAAGGTCGCTCGAGCTGTTGTGGATATCCTTTGGCATCACGGGACCAACAAGTGATGTAATAAAATTCCTGGCATCTATATGATGTTTTTCAAAGTCTTGGATTCCAAAGAAGTATACTCAAGAGAGTAATAATGAAGATCTTATGCTCAGTGCATGACTAGAGTTCAGGCAGAGCTTCTCATTTAGAAATCGATCGAGCCGGATTGAGCAGGCGATCGATTAGCAGTCGACCTCGGGATCTTTTGTGTACAGCGGCTTTTGTGTTTATCGTATTCGTGTAGCTGCCTACTATCGTGGTTGTCTATTAACTGCTAGAATATACGCAACACTTATTAACCATCGATAAGCCTCATCTGCTTGTCGATGCAATGCTGTATCGACCCTAGCCTGAAGTTTCACAAGTAATGTAAATTAGATAAATAAAATAATGGTCTGGCTCCAGGTTCCTGTTTGAGTCTAAATCACCGAGCGCGATCGATTTACCGATCGACCAGACCTTTGCTAGGCGATCGATCAAGGAGATCGATCGATCGATTGCCTCAAATGAGAAGCTCTGAGTTCAGGATCCATTGACCTGCAATGTTTGACCTTTCGTTCTTCGGAACTACAAGTAGTAGAATGGTTTTCTTGATGTCTATTAATTTTTATGGTTTTAGGGGCCGCCAAATAAAAAAAAACTGTGCACTCAACATTATAACGATCATCGGCTTTCCTCATTCTGCAGCTTCTCTACGACCTCTCCACTCTCTGGACTGGCATGACCTGTTTGTTCCGCGAACTAGGACCACTTTGGCGCAAACTAGATCATTTGTCACCATTGGGCCTGCTCTGTTGAATTCTCTCCCCTCCTCTGTACGTTTGTGGGTGACTGTGGATATACAAACAATCACTAGGAGGAACGCTACGGTGAGTGACGTCATGTGATCCATGAAATATAATTACCACACAGTGTTAAAATTGGACTTTTAAAATTCTTTGCAGTCGATAACCCTAGTCTGCAGACACCGAAAGCTCCTTTCGAAGACCTGGTTGTCGATATAGGAGCGGTTATTTCAAAAGTCACGGCGAGTGACATAATGTCACGTGTTCTGGAAGAAATAACCCAATTGGTTTCAAAACTATTTTTTGTGTATCCCTCTTCTCAAAACCATAACTTAATACCTATACAATCCTTTTCAGAACGTCACTTTAAGAGAATCCATTGATCCAACGCAATGTCAACTGTGACGACAAAGTTTGACGTCATGTCACATGGCGTCATGCAAGAGTAACCTTATGAAACAAAACCTATGTTGTGAGCAAACATTTCCAAAAAACTCACCAAAGGAATTTTGAATATCTCTTCCCGTTTGAAAGTTATGCATTGAAAACCGCTATGTTGGTAAAATATCCACACAGGCCATTGCATTGGAGTATAGGAAATTCGAAACGGCTTTGAGCTACGTCTAAATCATGTTCAATTTTTCTGTAACTTACATGCATTTTTTGTATCAGTATAGCCATTCCAGATTGCAGGGCCAGCAGCAGAAAAGGCACGGCGCTGCAAAATTAATAGATGTCCGCATTAACGTGACCTACAATTTTCACTTTGCCCAGAAGCACAAAGACAATGTAATTTATGTTCTGTCTATGCTCACATGTAGTAAAAGCAAAGTTTGTCTTCATTATAATAATTATTAGCTTACGCACGTAGGCCTGTGCAAATATTTACATAGCGCCGGTGTCCAGTGACAGAGTCTCCTCGAAATGTTTTCCACGGAGACTCTATTTTGAAACCGATTCTCCACCGGCGGATATGTTCCAGAAAAAATTCGCCCCAGGAGACTATTCAAAGACGTCTCCGGGAGAGAGAATATTCATCCCCCGTTGAAATAAACTCTCGCCGGGGAGACGTTATTTCAACGTGAGATAGGCTACATTCACATCATATTTATGACGTTTCTCATCTCTAGAAAATTATACTTATACTGGATATTGTTTTTTGGTAATGTAAGTACACAACTACACATAGCTTCACATTCAGCCTTTCCAACGAGAATAATTTTTAACTGTTCCACAAAGTAGTAGGCCTAGGCCCTATTTATTAATGCTACCTATAGCAAATATATACTAACTAGCTATTATTGAATCCGTTGAGATCATCTAAACCTCTGCAGAAATAAACTTGAGCTACGAATAATTCACTACTATGCATGATTTCTGATGTTCGGCCAAAAACAAATTTTTCTAAAAGATTTTAGTCTGCTGATTTCGAAAATGATATCCGTTTTTATGTATGACGTAGGGTTTTCCTGTCAATCACCATTATCATAATTATTCAACATGGCTGAATCTGTAATAGTAGAGGCGGTACAAGCCAAATTTGGTCAGTATACTGCATTTTTTGAACATGGATTGCCGCTTTGCACAGTTGTAGTTGGAACCTAAGAGAACATTTTAGGAAGGGGAGGCACTCGAAATTTCCCTTAGAATTCAAGATGGCGGCTGTTTCAAAATGGCCGACCGAAATTGAGATTTTTCAATATCTCGGCTTCTCGTGCACTTAGAATCATCATCTTGGTTTCTAAACATACATATTTAGGGGCAATGATTCGACTAGGGCCATCGCAGAGTAGCCCTGGTCTCATCGGTCGGCCATTTCCCAATATGGCCGTCGTTGGCCGACGAAAATTGAGATTTTAAATATCTCGGCTTCTAGTTCCCTTATAATCGTTATTTTGGTGTCTAAACATACATATTTAGGGGCAATGATTCCACTAGGGCCATCGCAGAGTAGCCCTCGTCTCATCGGTCGGCCATTTTCCAATATGGCTGTCGTTGGCCGACGAAAATTGAGATTTTAAATATCTGGGCTTCTAGTTCACTTAGAATCGTTAATGAAGAAGCCTAAAAGCAGTTCTCTTGCATAATGGTAACAGATATGCATCAGTGCCTGTTAGGCATTCTGTGCAGCTGAAAGAGACTTATGAAAACATGGCCATGCTTCTTCAGAATATAAAATACATTGAACATCAATGGCTGGTTTGTGGTGACCTTAAAGTAATTGGAATATTGCTTGGTCAGCATGGCGGTTATACAAAACTGCCCTGTTTCTTGTGTGAGTGGATAGCAGGGCAGACAAGGAACACTGGAAAAAGAAACACTGGCCGTACAAAACACAGTTTCTGCCAGGAACAAAAAACATCAAGTATGTGAAGCTGGTGGAACCAGACAAGATACTTTTATCGCCTCTTCATATAAAACATGGCTTAATGAAGCAATTTGAAAAAGCCTTGGATAAGCAAGGACATTGTTTTGGATACATCTGCACCAAGTTTCCAATTATTAGCTCCGAAAAGCTGAAGGCAGGCGTATTCTGTTAGAGCACAGATAATATTTGCGATATCAACCCATTTAATAACAAACTGTCAGACCTGAGACAATTTTTCCTAGCTGTTACCTGCTACAAGTTGTGACCTGTCAGTTTGATGTTGAGATTAAACGAAATTGATTGATTGATTGATTGTATTCGATGGTCCGAACATCAGAGCACTTATGAAATAGAGTGATTTTGATAAAACAATGAATAAAGCTGAGGAAGATGCTTGGATCGGTTTCAAGGTTGTTGTAAGCCATTTCTTGGTAACAACAAGGCACCAAATTATGAACAGATTTTGAGAAATATGTTGTCTGCATTTAAAAACTTGGTTGCAGAATGAGTCTGAAAGTACATTTCTTGTTCTCTCACCTAGACTACTTTCCGGACGACTTAGGTGACTTTAGCGAAGAAATGGGTAAACGATTTCATCAGGATATCAAAATCATGGAAACCCGTTATCAAGGGCGATGGGACGTCAGTATGATGGCGGACTATTGCTGGATGATGAACAGAGATTGTTCGTCAGAGGAAGAACACACAAGAAAATCTAAGAAAACACTTTTCTGTCCCTAAGACGGTTTATGTCTCAGTTTCATTGTATACAAGATCTTGCCATTAATTATTGTAAACATCTGGGCACTGTCATCTGTTTCTAAGATTTGACATCTGACTTTTACAAACCTTTCTTATAAATTTTTTCTCCAGTGTATCAAAGAGAAAATATTTTCATTGTATTGTAAAACTCAATAAACTTATAATTTGATTTGTAAGAAATTGTGACGTGATGGCAAAATTTCACCAACATATTTGAAACAAGCATGTCAGAATTGTATAAAATCAGTTAAAAACATTCAGACATCTAATTCATTATTTTAAAATGCATAGCAGTGGTATAATCTACGGTGTACTGAACATGATAGTCAACCAATAATATGTTCTAGGTTCTATTATCGCCGTCACCAAATTTCATTTTAAGCAGAATAATTCCGTGGTTCAATAAATGTTTTCGCAAGACTGTACTAGCCTCGTAGACTATAATGCTTCAATTTTTTTGACATTGGCCTATTGGTACTATATATAGGCTTGTTTTAGCTGCTATAATTATTGATTGAGCATTGTTAATAATTCAGAACAGTTATATCGATAGCGCATTGGATAACACGCTGGCATGGAGAGCGAGAGGTACCGAGTTCGAGACCCGTAGGGCGGATATGCTTTGTAGGCTGTTATTAGCGCCGTGTATTGCAGGCTGTCTTTTCTGTTAGTAGTTAAGATTTAAATTGCATAACATGTAAATGTACAGCGCAGTGCGTTTGTCAGGCGCTTCAATAAAGAAAAGATTATTATTATTATTATTATTATTATTATTATTATTATTATTATTATTATTATTATTATTATTATTATTATTATTATTATTATTATTATTATTATTATTATTATTATTATTATTATTATTATTATTATTATTATTATTATTATTATTATTATTATTATTATTATTATTATTATTATTATTATTATTATTATTATTATTATTATTATTATTATTATTATTATTATTATTATTATTATTATTATTATTATTATTATTATTATTATTATTATTATTATTATTATTATTATTATTATTATTATTATTATTATTATTATTATTATTATTATTATTATTATTATTATTATTATTATTATTATTATTATTATTATTATTATTATTATTATTATTATTATTATTATTATTATTATTATTATTATTATTATTATTATTATTATTATTATTATTATTATTATTATTATTATTATTATTATTATTATTATTATTATTATTATTATTATTATTATTATTATTATTATTATTATTATTATTATTATTATTATTATTATTATTATTATTATTATTATTATTATTATTATTATTATTATTATTATTATTATTATTATTATTATTATTATTATTATTATTATTATTATTATTATATTATTATTATTATTATTATTATTATTATTATTATTGTGACGAATAGCTGTTGTAGGCATAATTAGTGGTTGGGCCTGGAAGAACAATTAGGCCTTTTGCACCTGCAAATAGGCACTTATGAGTGCGCGCCTAGTTGTAGGCTATATATATAGGTAGGCCTATAACGGACCAATGACTGATCAGGGCAGGTGGTCCACCGGAAGTGTGGGCGGTAGAAAACGCGGGAGTGGATTAAGTTGAAGCGTGGTAGTTCAGGTTTAGCTGTTGTGAGAGTAAGGAGGTTCGATGCTGTGCTCTGCGATGTTACGTCTCGACGGACTGAGACTAACCAACGTTTGTACTGTGTATATAGTGTAAATAGTGGACTGTCAGAATTTCGTTGATGTACGTCAGTGAATGTTTCTTTGTTGGTTCGAATAAAACTTGGAAAAATCTTCACAATTATTATTATTATTATTATTATTATTATTATTATTATTATTATTATTATTATTATTATTATTATTATTATTATTAGTTATTCCCAAGCGTTGTTTCTTACTCCTTCTTGGCTAATTAAAGCCTGATACATGATCTGACACTAATAATATTGAACGACCAATATCCAACACAATTTCTGTGGTAGTTCTAACCCTCAAAGAATCAGTGTGAAGCTAGTTAGCGCTACCTTGTATAAGCAATACAGCACCAATTACTGAATGTGATATAAATGGATTACTGATCACAGAATCGTTGCAGAAACCAGACCAGTGTTAACTAGCACCAGTGAAATGTCTGCTTAATACTGTGGCGAACTAGGCCGTAGGGCGGATTCCGGTATCTCTCTCTTTAGTCACCAGGATAGCGTCTTCGGAATCTTCCCTCTTCTTTGCTCGTCTGCTGAGCTCTTAATGGTGCCACCGACGATGCCTAACACTAGGTTAACTTGGAAGACGACAGCAACTCGGATCAACACTGCAGATTGTATTATTATTCAAGTCAACTTCGAAGATCAACAGCTTAAAACACTACGACTTAGAACTGAGAACAACGAACAACTCTGAACACTAACTGACTACTGAACACACACACACACACACACCAACTGACCACTAACTGACTAACTGGCTAACAACTCACCCGCTACACGCAACAGGCGTCTCTATTTATAGGTTCATGAGCGGACAATTGTCCCTATACAAATGTCCTTATACAAATGTCCGTTTGCAAATGTCCGTTGCCAAGACAAATGTCCGTTTGCAAATGTCCGTTGCCAAGACAAATGTCCGTTTGCAAATGTCCGTTGCCAAGACAAATGTCCGTTTGCAAATGTCCGTTGCCAAGACAAATGTCCGTTGCCAAGACAAATGTCCGTTGCCAAGACAAATGTCCGTATGCAAATGTCCGCATACAAATGTCCGTTTGCAAATGTCCGTTTGCAAATGTCCGTTTGCAAATGTCCGTTGCTAAGACAAATGTCCGTTGCTAAGACACGCGGTGGAGGGGAAGGGGACAAATGTTCATACGCCTTTCAAATAATGCTACAATACTACCAAAATAATCATTTCATTATTTTCTTTCGTCATTTCATATTCGTTTTATGCCAACTTCAACCAATAAGCATAAAACGTATTTATTTCAGAAATGCGCATATTAAAGCCTATTTAAAATGACATAAAAAAACAACCGAAATAGAGGGGCGATTTTAGTAGGAGACTTTGTATCGTATATGGGGATGATCTATTGCAATTGGTAGACTTTCTTCCGATATAGAGTCTCCGGGGAGACATTAGCTCAGCCACAGGGAGACTCTATTTCGGGGAGACTTTATATCGTGACCTGCAGCCCGGCAATAACCACCCTGCTGCAGCTAAACCACGCTAACCGTGAGCACTTACTGAACAATAGGAGTCAGGAGGGCGCCACGTGTGTGCGGCATATTAGCCCAGTTGTTTAACGTCGGGAAGAGGCTGATACAAGAGACTAACTCGCGTGATATCAGTAGTATGAAACTCTATCTCAGCGCTGAATAGCTAGACCAGATGAATTGTTCATCATTTTTACAAAGGAAAAGGCAGCCGCTGTGAGTTAAATTGGTATTTCCCTGTTGTCAGGTTTTTTCTGGCCATTTTGTTTATGTATGTATTGTATCTGAGAATTTATAAAGGGCCTCTTACAGTACTAGCTATTCAGAGGCGCTATCAGCGTCACTGACCCGAGGAAATAAGAAAGTCTTCAAGCAACGAAGGGATGACGGTGAAACCCAGACTAAAATCTTAATACGGACTGAGGGAGGAAATCATTACACATGGAAGGACCCACGATGGCAAAAACACGGTGTTGGGCCGTGGCAGTCCTTGCTCGGGGAACTAGGAGATCCATTCGATCTGCTGACCGGGGTGCGGCAGAAACAGCAGACAGAAATTTGCGCATTAAGGAGCTAGACTGTTGAGTTCTTAAGACTGCAATATTTTGTATTGGATATGAAAGGCAGCGGGAACCCAGTGTATGACAAGTAAATATATAGGTAAGTGTGTATGCATGTGTGTATGTATGACTCGTATGTATGTATGTATAAATGTATGTATGTATAAATGTATGTATGTATGTATTTATGTATTTATGTATGTATGTATGTAATGTATGTATGTAATGTATGTATGTATGTATGTATGTATGTAAGTATGGATGGATGGATGGATGGATGGACGTATGAATGTATGTTTGTATGTGTATAATACCTCCATAATTATATAGTGTGACATGATGCAAGTTCATGCAACGTGCTGTTACTTCTGCTTTCTTGCTACCAGCTATTGTATAAGATAGGATACGCTATTACACTCCGATTGCCCCGATTGCCTCTATAGTCTATACGGACTGCGGCGTGTTAGTATCAGTGGTCAGTATCTATTATTGTAGTTAGCAACTTCTATTGGATCGCTTTGGGCATGGCCTACTTGCATCCAATGTCCAATACCGATCAATGTAGTCCTGTCGAACTACACGTTACATCTTCCTTTCAAATAGTCAGTTAAATCTAATCTCTACTACCTAATCAATAACCTCTAATGTCGACCTATGTCGTCACAACTTTCCATTTCGAAGAGTCAGTCAGATCTAAATAAATTTTTCGCATTGAGTGATAATGTCTTGAAAAGTAGGTTCCTAAGCCAAATCCAAATGTATCTACAATAGGCAATATGCATTGAAAACTCAGTTCACAGCTACTTGAAAAGTCTGTAGTAGGATCTTCGACAGTTAATGACAGGCACATCTGATAATTATCGTTAAGTGTCGACCTTGGCCGATTCGGGTGAATCGCAACCACAGCCTACTCTAACCATTCGCCCAGACTCCCGTTCACGCAGACGTCGGCGTGGAGGTGTATTCGTCGGCAGCGAAGGCTGAGGGGCTGCGAGTGGGGATAGCGACATCGTGTCGCCGCGTAGCGCTGTGCTTCTTGGACCATCGGCTGCGTACCATCTGTGGCTCCGGTGGTCGCATGGGCGGGAGTTGGTGGTGCTGGGTGGGATGCGAGCGGTTTTGTCTGAGTCTCTGTCAGCTAACGAGAACAGATATCGCACTTTGAGACTAAGGCGAAGTCGCCGCAAGATGTATCTGGCCGGTCGAGGTATAATCAAGCGTTGCTGCAATATATGTTATGTAATGTATGCAGTAATGTATTATGAGCATAAAAATAAACTTATAATGAGACTATTATAAGACTTATATGAGACTCGAAATTGTTGCTTACACATACCATTATTGTTTTTGGTTGTCATCTGTTTCCCCTGCGTTGAATGTATGACTGTAACCAATGGTGACTTCCATCTATAGATGTAGTCTGGTGAATTGTCAGCAGTCACCAAATCACTTCTGTTAACTGACGGGAAGTAGATCTTGCAAGAGTAGTAGGACGAATTGCTGGTTGCGTTAATAAGAATCGTCAGAGTAGAACTGATATTGACATTTGGAACGGAGACCACGTTAGGCAAATCTTTTAACTGTCTTGGTTGTTTATCCGTTTCTCCATTGCCACCGTGCAGTCTCCATTCCAGGGTTGGGGTCCAACTGCCTCTGAAGTTGACGGTACACCGCATCCAAAATGGTGTGCCTTCTTCAACGATATTATTATGGGAAGTAGAAAGGTTTGTTTCGCAAAGTGGTTCTTTCTCTGTAAGGGGTTAAAGACACGACATATAAATGTCATCATAAACATTTCAACACCATCTAGGTGTAGGCCTACAGTTGTCATTGTGAATAATTTGAAAGGCCTCGATTTATGGCCTTGATAACTAAGTAACTAAAGTTTTACGACAAATTTATTTCAAGGTCAGAGTGATTTAGATATGTCATCAAGGTTTAAGGCCACGAGGCTTATGGTGAACATACTATCGGAATACCATTGTTTCTCCAGAGGAAAACTCCTAAATCCATCAACGCCATTATTTCTAATCCATTTTCAATTTCTTTTTTATCCGTAAAGTAAAAGTATTCAGACTGAAACTGTTGTTTATGATGTAATATTTGTTCACATAATCTAATACAAACAATACAGACTTATGTAAATCAGCGACCTTTTACCAACTTATTACCGATTGCTTATTAGGCAAATTTAACATTTAATTCAAAGATGTAAATGAATAAGCTTTCTGAGTTTAGTTTCCACTTTGAAAACAGTGATTTGATGGTTAGCTTACTTACCAAAGACGATCAAATGTGCGTTATATCTGTCAGGTTGTCCTCCTATTCTCTGAACAGCACAAGAGTAGATTCCTGCGTCATTCATTTCAGTCGAATTTTTGTACAAAACGACTGAGTCATTTATGCCATCGATAATTCCAAAATGCGGATTGTTGATCTTCTTGCGGTCCTTCCAGTAAACAAAAATCGTCTCCATGTTGGAACTAAACGGCCTTTGCAAAGACCACTCTCTAATTATGTAACTACTGTCAGCCTGACATTTCATTTCCATCCTTTGACCATCTTTAACCACCGTATTTCGTGGGCCATCGGTCAAATCAGTACTTCCTGAACAGACAATAGATGAGGTTTTAAAAATCATTAAACAACAATAATATTGTTCTTTCTGCTGCAGTTCAATATTTTGCGGCTGGTATTTGTACTTGATTGGCAATCCATTATAATAGCCTATCTGATGCAGAGTTCCAAAGTCGCAAAACTTAAGGGAGTTTAATTTTTAAATAATAGATCTTACAAGTTTCCTAAAACTGGCCATTTTAAATCTGTATCTCTGTAAATGTCATGACCTTGTAGAAAATGTAGAGGTCAATACCGATGCGAATGAGCAGCATATTCGGATTAACCAACTTACCAAACACAAGATGTAGATTAAAAATTAAGATGAATTTCCACATATTGACTATTGCGTTTGGAAACTTTTAGACAACTAGGCCTACAACGATAACTGGTTTAACATACAGGAAAAAACAAAAATGAAGGCACATGTTGTCGCACATGATACCTCTAATTTACATCCTTACTTAAACTAGGGTAATATTAAAGATGAAACTCGCTTGGAAGAGGTTTTTGAAAGGATGTTATATTTACAACAAGAGATTAAACAGACATAACATTCGAATTTCCTCTATTGGAACGATACAAGAACTCACATGACCAGACTGCGCAGAAGTTCATTCAAGACGTTCGACAAAACATTCGAAGGTCCAACAACTCGAACAACGAAAGTCTAACACAAAACCCTAAACGTGGTAGCTTCTTAATAATTGCGAAGAACCAGAAATCTAATAAGACATTACAAAGGAGAATTGGCTGCCCTAACTTGAGATCACAACGCTGTGTCTCTTACACAAAATCTAAAGCCAATCTCAAAACCTCTTTACAACGCAGAGACTTAAATAGGAAAATAATGTCACCAGAGGTCGGAAAATAATGTCACTAGAGGTCGGTAAAGACCAACAGAACCTCCTGCCTATCACAATCTCCGAAACAGGTATCATCACACAACATACCCCTAGACAACGAACACCGTAAGGAAATTACCTTAATCTAAGCAACAAAATACATAACATTTATATACAACAATCAACAACATATGTACATAGTTCGCAACTGTCAATATATACAAACATATCTACAAAACAACATTATTCAAGAGAAGGACGACTCAATAAATCTGGCAACACATTGAGACGACCAGGCCTATGGCGAATCTCCAAAGCAAATTGTTGAAGTTCAAGACTCCAGCGTAGTAACTTTTGATTAGAGTTAGCCATTGACGACAGAAATTGAAGAGGACTGTGATCAGTGAACACAGTGACCAAAGATGAGCCGAAGTAAACGCTGAAAGCACGGACGGCAAGGACCAACGCGAGGGCTTCCTTCTCCACAGTCGCATAAGCCAACTCGTGTCTCTTGAGTTTCCGACTCATGAAACAAACTGGATGCTCGAGACCATCATGAATCTGCAAAAGCGAAGCTCCAACACAAAAATTCGACGCATCTACAGCAACAATGAAAGGTTTATTAAAGTCAGGCGGCCTTAAAATCGGTCGTGAAGCCAATCGAGACTTTAAATCGAGAAAAGCTCGATTCGCATCGTCATTCCAAAAAAACTGCTTTCCTTTTTTCAACAACTCTGTAAGAGGTAAAGTTAAGTCAGAATAGTGCGGCAAATATCTTCTATAATATCCCGCTATTCCTAACAGTGACTGAACCTGTTTCCTATTAGAAGGCGTAGCAAAATTTAACAACACTTCTACCTTCTGTATCCTAGGCTGAATAGAATTTAGACTAATATGGTGCCCCAAAAAATCTATCTCCGCGTCCGCAAACACACACTTACTCAAGTTTAAAGTCAAGGCTGCATTAGAAATTCTAGTTAGAACTTGTTTCAAATGATCCAAATGCATTTCCCAAACCTTACTAAACACAATCACGTCATCTAGATAGGCATCACAAAACTCATCCAAATCTGCAAACAACTTTCGAACTAATCGAGAAAATGTGGCAGGCGCATTTCGCAAGCCGAAACTCATGTAGCGCCATTGGAAATGACCATTCGGTGTAACAAAACCAGTTAAAGGGATGGAATTAGGTTCAATAGGGATCTGCCAAAAGCCCTTCGTTAAATCAAGTTTAGTCATAAACTTTGCACCACCCAGCTTATCAATTAGCATCTCAACTCTTGGCATTGGAAAAGGATCTGGCACTGTAACCGCATTCAATTTGCGATAGTCAGTACACAGTCGCTCCGAACCATCAGGCTTAGGTACCAAAATAATAGGAGCAGCCCATGGACTCTCAGATTCCTCTATTATTCCCTCACGTAACAAAGCAGAAATTTCCTGATTTATAACTTTCAATTTCTCAGGATGAACACGATACGGCGATCGACGAACAGGCGTAGCACCTGGCAACAACTCGATCCGATGTGACACCAACGTAGTTTTTCCAGCCTTCGAACTAAAGACATGTTTGAAAGAAAGCAACACAGACAACAATTCATTAGCCTGATCAGAACTCAAATTATTGATCTGAACCTTATCCACTAGCTGTGAATGCAATAATTCCTCAGTCGAGGGAAGTACCTGAACTTGCAACACATGTTCATCAACATCTTCAAACATCCATCTTCAGCAACATCTTCAACAACCTCCGTATCAACAGTTCTTTCAATGAACTTTTTCATTAAATTGACATGCACAACTCTTTTAGATTTCCTTCTATCATGCGTTCCAACCATGTAGTCAACCTCACCCAAACGCTGTAAGACCTCATACGGCCCACAGAAACGAGCTTGCAAAGGTTTGCCAATCAGAGGTAACAATAGCAAAACTTTATCACCAGTCTGAAAAACAACCTTCTTCGCCCGTCTATCATACCATTGTTTTGATTTAGACTTCAACACATTATCATTCTCATTCACTACTTTCATAGAAAACCGAATCCTCTCACGCAGATCCAAAATGAAATCAATCAAACTAGATTGTTTTTTGTCATCCAACACATCAGCCACCAACCAATTCTGTTTAATTAATTGCAAAGGACCTTTAACCGAGCGTCCGAATGTCAAGTCAAAGGCTGAAAACCCCAACCCTTGCACCGGAACCTCTCTGTACGCAAACAACAACCAAGGCAGAACCTGATCCCAGCTATCAGGATATTCTTGAGCAACTGCTTTTAGCATGTCTTTTAGAGTCCTATGCCATCTTTCCAGACAACCATTGGTCTGTGGGTGATAAGGACTACACTTAATCTGCATAACCTTACACTCATGTAAAAATATTTGCATAAGATCAGAAAGGAACTCGGATCCACAATCTGAAAGAATTTCATCAGGTAGACCAAACATAGTAAACACTGAAATCAACGCTTTCGCAACCTCAACCGCAGTATGTTGTCTTAATGGAAAAGCCAAAGGATACCTTGTAGCCAAGTCCATTACTGTTAATATAAACCTATTCCTAGACTTCTCACACGTAGATAACGGGCCGACTATATCTATTGCCAATCTAGAAAACGGATTCTGAATCACAGGCAAATTAATCAATGGAGCACGAACCTGAACAAATCCCTTTCCAACACGCTGACAAACTAAACAAGAACGAACATAATCTTTAACCGAAGCAGAAATACCTGGCCAGTAAAAATGTCGTCTTAATCTATCCAACGTCTTCTGAATTCCCATATGACCTGCAGCTGGAATATCATGCGCAACCATCAGTAACTTATTCCTTAATGGTGTAGGCACAACCACCTGTGTAACTGCCAATCCCTCAGGAACAAACTTATCAGTCCAATGACGCACCAAAACCTCATTCTTCACAGCATATGAACTTTGACCCAAATTATCCTCAACTCTATCAGCCAACTCAAACAAAGGCGCCAAAGAAATATCCTCACGTTGCATGCGAATAAATTCGATTCGTGACACTATATTACCAACTTTATCTGAAGCCGCAATTGAGTCTTGAAACAACTCAGTCAAATCAACCACCGATTTCAAGTCATTATTCCCCAGCGCATCTACTGGCACACCTGTTAAATCACCCATGTCATTTTCTGGGTTCATACCTGTCCCGTCATTAAGCACATCATCCACAGCCGCCTGAGCACGCGTGACCACTCCCACCTCGTGCACTAATCCCGCAGCAATATCGTTGCCGATAATGAATGATATGCACACCTGTAGGCAAACTGTCTATCAGTCCAAAAAGAAAAGTCCCCGTGACAAATTCACCACTCAACATCATCTCCACCAAAGACACACGCAAGACTTCATTGCCAATCCCCTTTATCAAACGAACTTCACCAGTATCGGTATAGAATTGTGAGGGAACTAAACTTTTGCTGACAAGGCTCTGTAACGCACCCGAATCACGAAGCATGACCACCGAATGTATTGAACTGTTCTGACCTTGAACCCATCCTCAAAACAATACGGCCTGAAATCTTTATGTACACTGTCAAATACATGGTTCACCGACATTTCTGCGCTTACAGCATGCACCTTCTGTACTAAACCCACGTGTGTTGCATACGGATTTGACCCCTCCTGTGCACCCGAAACCTGCATATTTTGTCTCTGAAAACAATTACCGTAACTATGACCTTTACGTGAACAAAACCCGCATACCACAGACCTATATCCACGAGGAAAACCACCCTGCGTACCTGTCAATTTGGCAGCCTGACCCACTAACTTAGGCCCATCCTTCCCTTCAGATTTCTCCTCACCTCCCGTGCCAAAATTAGTATCCAATTTAAACGGTTTGTACAACGTTGCGTATTCATCCGCTAACGTAGCTGCCTGACGCAGAAATTTCGGCTTACGTTCAACAATCCATTTATGTAGCTCCAATGGTAGACAATTTACAAACTGTTCTAGTTTAACGACCTCTAAAAGTCTATCAACATCAGTCAACGCTCCCTCACCTTCTAACCAACTATGCAAAGGCAAACCAAGACGAAAGGCGAAATTCGAATAAGTCTCTCCCGACATTTTAGTTAAAGACCTAAAACGTTTTCGGTAATATTCAGGAACTCTAGCATATGCGGTCAGTACAGCCTGTTTGAGCTTGTCATAGTCTTTACAGTCTTCCAACGTCAATTCTGAAAACACCTTCGCTGCCTTGCCAACCAATTGTGAATGCAACAATGCTGTCCACTTATTCTTTGGGAACTTATGAATTTCCATTGCCTTCTCGAAACTCATGAAATAATTTTCAACCGCCATTTCATCGAATTTTGGTACCAGCCTAACTGCTGACGCTATTCTAAAATTGTCCTGCCCTTCCTCATCACCCTCACTTACCTTACACTCTCGACATTCCAATTTATATCTCCGAACTCTCTCTTTTTCCTCCATTTCCAATCTCAGTTTCTTTTCTTCAAACTCAACTTGCAACCTACGCTCCTCCAAAGCACCCTTTACTTTAGACGTCTCCAACTCTGCCCTGCGTTCGTCCGCCTCTAATTTATTTTTCCGTTCTTCTTTGCGTTCCTCAGCTTCCAACTGAGTCTTACGTTCTTCGGCTTCTAACTTACTTTTCCGTTCTTCGGCTTCCAACTGAGTCTTACGTTCTTCCGCCTCCAACCTCAATTTTGCCAATTCAAACTCTCTTTCCTCTCTACGCATTTGTCTGTCCTCCTCCTCCTTTGTCATCTGTACCTCCTTACCCACTTGCGGCGACACTACTTTCAATAAGGCCTTTTGCAACTGTACTTTACTCAGTGACTTACTCTCCTGCCCCAAACTATCCAAACGCTGTCTCAATTCCTCCACAGACCATTCTAAAATGTCGTCTACTGAAAACAAAGGACCTGTGACGGGCATAGCCATTTCGTACACGAGTCAACCCTTCAGTCGACCAATTACAAAATTTGAGTGAAAATATTAACAATTTCCCACTTAGCTGAATAAACTTCAGAATTTCCAACTTTCAAAATTTCAATTCAAAATGTTCGGACGACCCCCATATGTAACATCCTTACTTAAACTAGGGTAATATTAAAGATGAAACTCGCTTGGAAGAGGTTTTTGAAAGGATATTATATTTACAACAAGAGATTAAACAGACATAACATTCGAATTTCCTCTATTGGAACGATACAAGAAACTCACATGACCAGACTGCGTAGAAGTTCGTTCAAGACGTTCGACAAAGAAAACATTCGAAGGTCCAACAACTCGAACAACGAAAGTCTAACACAAAACCCTAAACGTGGTAGCTTCTTAACAATTGCGAAGAACCAGAAATCTAATAAGACATTACAAAGGAGAATTGGCTGCCCTAACTTGAGATCACAACGCTGTGTCTCTTACACAAAATCTAAAGCCAATCTCAAAATCTCTTTAGAACGCAGAGACTTAAATAGGAAAATAATGTCACCAGAGGTCGGTAAAATGTCACCAGATGTCGGTAAAGACAACACGGAACCTCCTGCCTATCACAATGTCCGAAACAGGTATCATAAACAAATCGCTTTAAATTGGGTCCAGCTAAGGACTTGCCCAGACCCCGCTGAGAACTTGACAATGGCAGAACTTTGTCCCAAATTGATCCGTTAAAATATGGGTCTATGCCAATTTGCTTCGATCTTCGGATGTTTTGTGGTAAGCAGACAAATGTAGCCTTGCATTCCCTCTGAAGAATGGTATATTTGTTTCTCTTCTAGGAAGAATAATGAATACGCTATTATAGTCGACAAATTAAGGGGGTGGTATCCACCCCCCTGGTACCTCGGCTATTTCGGGTATAACTTTTGAATGGCGTGAGATACCACCATGATGTTTACCTCAAAATGTGCGAAAATGAATCTCCTACACCTACCTAAAATGTCAAAATTATATTCCATATGGAACAAGTTTGCGAAGCGTAAAACCTAGGGGGGAGGGTGGTAACCCCCTTTTGTAGCCCGAGGGTTAATGTGTTGGGAGCTTAAGAGCTTATTCTTTTGAGAGGGTTTCCCAACGGATTGCGGTTTGACTGTGGTTTCACTTGAAGCTGTCAGGAGAGGGAAAGTGGATGGGCGGGAAGGGAGAGGTAGGGGAGGACGAAGACGAGAAGGAAGAGGAGGAGGAGATGGAGATGGAGATGGAGAAGAAGGTGAAGGAGAAAGAGAAAATAGAACATCGAGAATACGAGTCTCTTGCTGAGGGCGGGAGGTAGACGCTTAGTCGTGTTTTATGCTTAAACCCTAATCATACCAGGATAAAAACAACCTAAACGTACCGGGTGGGGTCGAAAATGACCCCATCTCAGTTTTTACTGTAAGTTCAACATGCTTGTTATTTGAGTGTCAGATATATATATATGTATATGGGTATATTTCACAACAGGCGTCAAATTCAGAAATAGGATTAGAGAAAAATAAAGTCATGCAAAATAGAAAAAATTTCTTACACAAATATTTTACTAGCAGTGCTGAAGCATACTTAATATTGAGCACAGCTTAAATTTGACAGATTTGGCCTAATTTTTTATTTTAGTTTTTTACTATGTGAAACACATACAACTTTGATTCCTAAATATTTACAACTCCGTTACTTAATAAATAGACAATACAATATACCGCCACTGTTTATAATTAGTGATTAATTAGTACTAAGTGTGCATTAAATTATTACACAGCAACCTAAGTTATTTTGACGACAAATTATCTACATGTACCATTTAATAAATTCATTTTAATAGAAAAATAATGTAACGGAGTTGTAGTAACGGAGTTGTAAAATATTCATAATTAGGTCTCCATGCTTACCGGACGAGTTAAGATACAAAAAATAGTTAGTTTATAGTGGCCAGGCTGTCAGTTTCAATATTATTTTTGAAAGAAAAAAATTATATATTTACGAAAAGTGCAATAATTACAGTCACGGAGTTGTAAATCTTTTTTATACTATTACATTACCGGATAAATTTCCGAAAATTGTCAACAGAAGCAAACTTCCATATTGATTTCTTGTTGGTGAAATCAATGCAGACTGGTTCCCTGCTATCGAAGATGCCAATTCAAAAACCGAGAGTTTTCAATTTATTCCCCAGATGGCAGAAACCCATTCGTAACGGTGTTGTAACCAATATTTGAAGACAGACGGTTTTATTTATTTTTTAATTATTTAGTTTGTTAATTAGTTAATAAAAACCATATAGAGCAATGGATATATGTAAGTTAATGATCTAAAAATTATAAAACATCAGTTAAGCGTTTCAGCTGTTACCCTAACGTAACGTTGAATTGACTCACCATTAGAAAGGACAATGCAATTTCGGGTTAAAATTGGACTTTATAATTTTTTTTCTCATAATAATTATCTAAATAATATAATATAAATAATTTTTTATAACTAATTCATGCCCTACAATGTATTTAAAAATTATAAATTATAACTTTACTCTTTGTGTAAGCCGTCCAAAGGAGAAGACGGAAATTTATCTAATTTGCTGCCGGTTGTGAAATATACCCATATATATGTATATGTATGTATATATGTTTATTATATAAAATTATATGTATGTGTGCATATATGTATGTATATTAAGGTGGCCCAAAACAACAAAAGTTGGAAATGTTTGGCTCCACAAGGCTGCCCTTGTTACACATGAAAATATAACCCTGTATACATGCGCAATTTTGGACATATTGAACTATATTTAGAGGTCGCGCCTTTTGCACACTTTTACACTATATAGTATGTAACGTCAAAAGACATGTATCATTTTGAATTTCAAGGCAGTTATTATTTTGAACTTTGAACAGCCTAATAAAATATATACCTCAGTGTTACTGCTTAGTCAGAGTGCATTAAATATAAATAATTTGTAATGCAATATATTTTTTATTATTAAAGTAGTTTTCCAGTCTGCATAAATAACCGTCATTGAAGTGCCAGAAAACGCGAAAACCGCGATTATTTTGCTCTTTTCGGACAAGAAATCATTGTGCGATGACTGGAGTCAAGTTGCAGCAAGTATTGTTTCTGTGACTCATCCTTAGTTACTATAGGCTAACATCATTGTGAGACTAGATCAGAGCCACTCCACGTTCTGCGTAGTCATTGACTACATCTAAAGTTTGACATTAGCCTTCATCGAATGGAATGTAGGGTTCAATGGTCAGAGAGCAGAAAGCTTCGATAGGAAAGTGTTGGCTTGCTCTTGACCCCGGATAGTAAGAAGACCAAGCAGTTTTAAAGAACTCCTTGTGACATACGCCTCCAGTGTAGTGTGGTGATAAAAGGATCTCCTGTCGAGCCGTTTCGTGGATAGCTGATTAGGTGGGTAAGTAAGGTTTTCACGATAGTGGCCTTGATATTTTCACTGTTCTCTTATGAAACAAAGCAAGTGGCACAGGGTGCTAGGTGAAATATATCCAGAGACGACGACTGAATGCTTCCACTGGTTTTTCTTTGATGACACGGTCTGAGTATAATTCAAGAAACTATGCAAGAAGCTTCAAATCATTGAATTGTAACAACACTACTTAGTTGCAATTGGTCGGCTAATTACTCTTACTTTCGAACAACCGCTTGAGCGCCGCTGAAATTCTTGCGAGTCTCTCTGTTCGTCAAGATTTTGGCAACAAACTTGAAGGATCTTTTTCTCATTTTTAGAAAGAGCTTGTCTTCTTGACTTGTCATCAAAGTCATTGCATCTTTTCGTGAGATGTCAAATAGTTAATTTAAATCGATTTAAACTGTCCCTCTTTGAGTCGGCAGAAATCCTGAATTTAAGTCTATTCTTCTTCAGCAGACTGTAACCGTCATACAACTTCCGGAGCTAGCTAACACCCGAATCACTCATTTTGGTGATGAAACATAGCCCCATTTGTTGGTAGTCCAGACCCAAAAATGTCCTTGTTAGGCATCCCTAACAGCCAAAATTGTGGAGAACTTCTGGTTGATGCCATGATAGCTGCTGTTTTTGCTACATATAAGCGTTTATTATACAAAGTGAAAAGGCATGCGTTGTATTTCACAGTTAGGGAGTACTTCACAAATAAAAAAAATACTTTAATCATGCAAAGTTAGCGGTATGAGGAGCAATAGTGAACAATCCAAATGTAAATCAAACGAATTGTTATGAAAACTTTAGTCTATAAGTTAGCATGCAAAATTTAAAGATTACCTCTAATTCAGTAACCATTTTCTAAAGACAAAGAATTTGAAAACAAGCTTTTTTATTTGTAAGTAAGCTTATTATTCTTTAATTTACTGATATACAGTTGACATCTAGATTATTATTTAGAAAGAAGGTGCATGGAGTTCATGGTGTTAATCCTAATTTATAATGTAGCTATTGAAACGCGACGTGCGGTTTTCGCGATCTCTACAAAAAGTGTCAAAACCTGCGCGACCTCTAAACATGCTCAGATCTCTTAAATTTTTTCACCACATAGTCTTCTTGTCAAGTGGAACAAGGGCAGCCTTGTGGAGCAGCATGTTTCAACAAAAAGTTTTTCCCCGTGTAAGTTTCGGCCACACTAATGTATAATGTATATATATATATATATATAATATATCTCAAGCTGTAAGTTTAACATGTTTGTTATTTGAGTATTTTAAATGATTAGATATATATATATATGAATATATGCACATGTATGTATATAAGTGTATATATATGTACATACATATATGTATATATATGCATGTATATATATATGTTTGTGTATATACATATAATATTATATCTGATGCTGTAAGTTCAAGATGTTTGTTATTTGGGTGTCAGGTATATACACATATACATACAATTATGCATATATATGTATGGCATATATGTATATGTATATATATATATATGTATGCGTATACATATGTGAGTCATTTTCTGCTATTAGATCAATTAGACATTTCTGTTGTCCCAACGATTTTTAAAATAAAACTCGCCATTATTATTTCAAATGAATTATTTCTATGAATTTACTATTGACGTGATTATTGTTTCCATGGTTATTTTGGATATATGCTTTACTGTTTATTTTAGCTGCTTCGTTTGAATTTGAAAATTATTGTCCAATCCGTTACCGTCACTATCACAAAAGGTCGAAATAACATTATACAAATACGACTTCAAATGATAGTTTTTCAAAACTTTATGTGTTTCGTAAACAGCTTTTAAACGCCTTTCATTTAAGAAGTTTGTCATTAAATGAAACAGTACTTATTGTGGCTAAATTAATTATTTTCGGCTGTTACCTGAAATAATGTCCACTCCATTACCGTACATAAATCTTTGCACTACTACTTACTTACCAACATCTGAGTCTGGTGCAAAGTAGTCAGACCATTTATGACGTCTGTGCTTGTGTATACTTCGTTTATATGCTGACTTTTCAAATAGATGCGGTAATAATTTGGTTTGAAAGGTGTAATCTACGCATTATACGTTTAATAGGTGTCCACTCCGTTACCAAGAATTAATCTACAATGAAGATGCTCATGTAGTCAACAATTTTCAGGTTTCATCTCCCAAATGAACAAAATTGATATGTTGAAAAATGTGGTCCGAAACGTGGGCGATAAAAAGTTTATTTCATGTTAAGTTGAAAATGTCCACTCCGTTACCTGTCCACTCCGTTACCTCTTACACAAGAGCGTATTGTATATTTTGGTAACGGAGTGGACATTTAATGGTAACGGAGTGGACATTTCTTTAGAAAATATGTTTTATTACAACAATAGCTTCACAGATATGTTTTTACTCGTGTGTGTTAAGATAGAATTAATTTTCCTTTTATATATGTTCATAACTATACATGTGTGAAACATAACTACAAAGTTTTGTGGATTTATTTGTACAGTTAAAGTTGCGGTAACGGAGTGGACATTTCTTTTAGTGCAAGACAATGCTGTACTGCATGTTACTGACTCATACTGAGTTGATATTGTGAGTTTACTACAAAAGTAGACAAGTGACACAATATAGTTCAGTGTAACATGTAGTTATTTGGTGTTGCTTTAGTTTTCATTCAAATTTATGGAAAAGCAAGTTTGGTAACGGAGTGGACATTGCTAATTTGTGTTTTTGTCAAAATACTTCTAAAAACTGATGAAACTAGAATATTAGTGTGCAACAGAGCCCATATTTCTTAACTGCATACACTACTGGTCAACCTAAGATGAATAAATTATTAATTTTAAAGAAAATTTTTTCTTCCATCTCCAAAAGTGAAATTGATCTAATAGCAGAAAATGACTCATGTATATATATATATATGTGTGTGTGTGTGTGTGTGTGTGTGTGTGTGTGTGTGTGTGTGTGTGTGTGTGTGTGTGTGTGTGTGTGTGTGTGTGTGTGTGTGTGTGTGTGTGTGTGTGTGTGTGTGTGTGTGTGTGTGTGTGTGTGTGTGTGTGCTGTACACATATATCTGATGCTGTAAGTTCAAGATATAAATTGTTTATTTGAGTGTCATATGTATGTAATTGTGTATGTATAATTATATGAAATTATGTATGTATGTATGTATGTATGTATGTATATATGTATGTATGTATGTATGTATGTATGTATATATTTATGTATGTATGTATATATCTAACACTCAACTTATATATATATATATATCTGACACTCAGTTCAGGTTCAAAATCCTCACTTACAAGGACCATCTAAATGGTAGGTCTCACTGGGGGTAGGGTTTTGCCGTTATTGAAATTGCTTGAAATTACGCAATTTGTAATTTGTAATTTCATTCAATTACAGTTTTCTATGTATTTTGTAATTTGAAAATATATTTGATGTCTCAAAGTAACTTGTAATTTGTAATTTAGTAACATTTTTCCGAGTAAAGAACGCCGTTGGAATTGCATCTTGGAACTTGGCAAGACCTTAGCCATGTCTGCAAAGATCAGCCATGTCTGCAAAGATCAGCAGTTTCCGAGCACAACTTCCCAAAAATTACTCGAAAAAAATTAATTGAATTACAAATTACAAATTACTTTGAGATATAAAATTTAATTTCAAATTACAAATTACAAATTACTGTGAGACATAAAATATAATTTCAAATTACAAAATACATAGGAAAATGTAATCGAATTAGACATTACAAATTACTTTGAGACATAAAATATATTTTCAAATTGCAAATTACTTTGAGACATAAACTATAATTTCAAATTACAAAATATATAAGAAAATGTAATTAAATAAAAAATTAAAAATTAAGAGTTGCATAATTTCAAGTAATTTCAATTTCAACTACTGCCCATTATTGCTTGCCAACGTCTCCCAAACGCTCAAACTGCTCATTTAGGTTGCAAAATCTGGTGTATTGCTCGGCAAAGTGATGCTTGAAATTGGGAAATTTTTGGGGTCTTTTATGACCCCAACAGTCTTTCGCGGATATCATGTAGGCGTCAAAAGGCTATCCATTCCCGATTGGTTCTTCTTAAACCTGGATATATATGTGACAAATTCCTAAAATTGTTTGAAAAAATATTTAAAGTTACAATTTTTACAGCAACAATCATACGCGTGGGGTCATAAAAGACCCCACCTGGTATGATTAGGGTTAAGTAAAGTACAGATTCACCCTTTCACTCAAGAGGGAATGCGGAAATTAGCTCCTCTCGCCAGCTCGAAATATACAATCGGAAGATTTCTCCTCTATCATTGCAGTACTTAATATTCATGAGAGTCTGGGAGATACACTGACTGCAAAACAAACAACACGGAGAGCAGCACCACGTGGTTATATTAAGATATACGCCACTCTGTAAGCATGCCCTTCAGCTATAACCATTGCAAAGGCATCAACAACAGCGCAAATCTAGATAAAGAAAGTGAACGCAGACCCCAAACGAACAGCACCGATGTGAAAATAATCTAAATTTTCAAATTACGTATCGTGTAATTCATACTTTGAAGGCTGTTGAGAGGTTCGTAAATGTTTTGACTATTTTAATTGTTTTGATACTTACATTCATGCATACGTACGCATAATGTATATTATTTCTAACGTTCATGCACTCCCGTCAAGCAAACAAACGCACATCAGTGCAAGGGTAAGAGGACGAGAAGGAGAAGGAGAGCAACTCCTTAATCTAGCCTGAGGCAGGCTTACGGTTCCATGAGTCTGAAATGCAAGCGGCTTTATTTTCTCAGCCTTGGCGTATGGGGGCGGCTTGTCAGTCCTATCCCTCGCCGTCTAATCTTCCCATCGACAGTGTAGGTCATTGTACTCATAACAGCTGAATTGGTGGAACAGACATCTCGAAACAAATTTCTGCCATGGCGGGTTTAGCCTAACTAGATATCTGAAAAATCGTGTATTGCATGTATTCAGAGCTGTTTCTTCTGTTTCTGTGTTGAAGGACCTAGAAGGATCGTTGTTAGAAATGCACTGCAGAATAGTAACCCACCTAATCATTTTAGCAACTGTGATCTCTCAGTCTGGTAAGAAAACTTATTAAGATTTATTTATCGAACAGTTTTGTCCAAATTGTTTTTACCTTACACAAAGTACATAGCCGTTTGGGTTTAATAGTGCATGCAGAAAGTTTCACAATTTAAGACTGAATATCAATTACGATAATATATATGACTTTGTGCCACCCTTTGGTTTTAATCCAATTTATTTTGTTGGTTCACTGATCGGAGATCGGTAGAGGCAGGGTTGTATGATTGACAAGTGTATGTGAAACATAATCGGAAGAATGAGGGGAAGAAGTTAAGGTAACATTTTCGCTAATTAAACGATCAGGTAGGTGACATCAGAGAGCCGACCATTTTGTGCATATCATAAGCGGTTGACCACGCATTGTCTTGGGCTGACTTGCGAATCACGCACTGTCTTCAAGTTACGTTGTATTATCTGAACAGATTCTATTAATATAAGAAATGATTAAAATACTCCTCGTTTTCTTCGCCATGATAACATCGACACCCACTCGCCAAGATGACTAGCTAGTCCTAAGTTCCCCGAAGATTAAGCCGCCGAACTTAAGCAACATCGCTCGCCACCAAGATCCTGGAAGTAGTTCTTGCCGATGCCACACTCAATTGTCGAAGACGGACAAGAATAGTCACGATATCATCAATCGTTTTCTTCCAGTAGGCCTACGGTCTCTCTCTCTCCGCTCTACTGAGCGGGGCGTGCTCATGGTCCCTTTTGGCCGCACAGCTATACTAAGCAGAATCGCGCCTTCTCAGTGGTTGGCCCCTGAAAACTAGCTATTATTCTTATCTGTTACTCCAATTGTTTTCGACTTTCATCAAAGCCGCTGTTCAGCATTATGTAGCGCAAATTGATAAGTTTCAGGCCAATTAGTGTTCCCTTAGGTGTTAAACTGTGCTAAATACAATTTTTGCAATTGTAATTAATAATTATTCGTTTCTTGTTTTTGATGTATCAATATTAGGGCCGTAGCAAGCTATAATTGCCCCCTGTGCCAAACGTAAATCTAGCGCCCCGCCCCTCAAAGATCAACTTAAACCAATAACGACCAAATATGTTATCTCAAGTATAATATAAGGCTTTATCTTTAAAAGAAAATAGAAACGAAGTTTCTGTACTTCTATTAACATTTCATTTTAGTGACTTCAGGTTTGTTTCGCTGTTGAAGGGACTTTGGGAACAGGGAGGTTGGGGCAAGTTCCATGACGAAAGGATTCCCTCGGGTTCCAAATCCCCACCGTAAGCCATGGGTGTCCCATCGTGTAATCAACACGGGGCCTATGAAGCAGGCGTGACCCCCTACGGGGCCTCGCCCATACGGCGACTTATTTAGTGCCACTAGTCGCTATGTATTTCAGCTCTTCAGATACTAGGCCGAGCATAGAGCCTACGATCGTCTTTGGTGGCGACAGAAAAGAGCCCGCTCTGATTGGGCTCCTCGTCTCAACATTATCGGTCTTGGGTTCACTCCCTGTCTTAGCACTTACTGCTTGTTCTTCTTGCCGCTGTATAACTTTCTGGATTAAATCATCTAGATCTGCGTTAGCTGGCACTTACAACTCAACATCCGCCATTTGGCCCATTTCGCTAGTTCTGATAATAGTTTAAGTAAAAGAAATTCAAGGGAGATACCGGATAGCGGATTCCACATCCAATTACGCGAAAATTATATTTATCAGTCCGTCTGATTAGGTTAGATGTCTTTCCAAAATTACAGTTTCATCGGGACCGGCTTTGGTGGCGACAGAAAAGTGTTAGCAAATTGTTAGCTAAAAGTGTTAACTAACAATTAGCTAACGTCCATTCAATAGCAATGCATTTTTTCAGTCAACAGGGACGGTACATGCAAACTCATCTAAGAGCCCCTTTTCAGTGCCTCGCCTAGTTTAATAGGCTAATCTACGCGCCTAAAGAACCGCGTTCTTTCGTTCGTTTTTCCACCAATCACAGCGCAGTATCACAAACGCCCTTTCCCCCGCGTAAATTCCCACCGTTGTATTTGGCTTCTGCGCCCATTTTGATTTATGCCAGATTGGTTAAATTGTTATTATTTAATTTTATTATATTTATTTCATTTATAATGTATATTTCATATTTCAAGATCAAGTAATTAGTAAATAAATCGTTCTGCCTCAAAATTTTCGCTCCCTCTCGAGTTGCGCATTGGAATTCAAAAAGTCACATTATTGAGATATAATTAGGCCTAATAATTAAAGTAAATAATTATAATATTAATTGGTTACTTTTAAAATTGTAGCTGGAGAACTGATTATTCCACCTCAAAGTATTGAATCAAAGGTTGGTGACACAGCCTATTTCAATTGCTCTACGAATCTTTCGTCTCGCGAAATATTTTGGCATCACGGCGATAAATACATTTATACCGGAGAAACGATTCTTCGCCCGTATCTTGGAAGATTCGAGATTGACAGGAATGCATCAAATGGATCACACAATCTGGTTATTAATTCAGTGAAAACTGGAGATGCAGGAAAATACATCTGCATCGACGATGATGGGATTGGAACAAGAAGATCGGCTGAACTCATTGTCTTAGGTTAGATAATCCAGTTAATTAATTTTCGTATAATTAATCATAATAATAGCTGCTAAAGTATAACGCAAATTCAAATTCTTTAACGATAATGATATCACTTATTCACTACAGGCGTCATTGACATAAACTCCAATTTAATGCTACCTTCTCTTCATCCGTGATTCTAAATATGCATTTTCGTCGAATATTATAAATTATAATTCAGTTGACTATCCTAATTCAGAGTTCAATGTTAGAAATAGTGAAGTTGTGCTTTCTTTAGTTTGTGAATATCTAGATGTATGTTGCGTAACTAGAGGTTGGATTGATGACAGTTAGAAATAATCAAATAGGCCTACGATATGATCACCATAGAACGCAAAATTGCAATAACACAAAAGTGTTTACCAAATGCATGAATGGACACAAATTTAATGGGAAGTTTTGAAGGGACCGTGATTCCGCTAGATAGGGCCACGAATGTAAAATACTAATAGTTCAGATAGTGCATTAAAAGAATAGTAGCGAATGTCATAAAAAATAATGAAGACACTCAATAAGGCTAAATAGAATGCACATAATTTTATCTTATGCTAGAGAGAAATACACATCATTTTATCTTAAGCTAGACCAGTAGCTGTAGCAGATTCATTGGCGCACATTTTGAGGTAAACATCATGGTGAGGTAAACATCATGGTCTCTTCATCCGTGATTCTATATATGCATTTCGTCGAATATTATAAATTATAATTCAGTTGACTATCCTAATTCAGAGTTCAATGTTAGAAATAGTGAAGTGAATGGCCCACGCCATTCAAAAGTTATACCTGATATACCCGAGGCACCAGGGGGTGGATACCACCCCCGTTAGTTTTAGTTTTTCGATTATAGCTTATTGACTATTCTTCCTAGAAGAGAAACAATTATACTATTCTTTAGAGGGAATGCAGGGCTTCATTCGCCTACCTACATCTTTGTCTTATAAAAACCGGAAGTGATTAAAATAAATAATAATACGCGTAATATGCGTGAAAATGGCTGAATGGAAGCACTCCCCCTTAGTTTTTTGTCTGTAGCGTATTCATTTGTCTTCCTGGAAGAGAAACAAAGACACCGTTTCTTAGAGGGAATGCAGGGCTTCATTTGCATACCAACATCTTTGTCTTTTGAATACCGGAAGTGATCAAGATAAGTAATAATACGCGTAAGCTGTGTGAAAATGGCTGAATACAGCATTACAACGTAAACCGATATATGTATGGATATTATATGTATGGATGTACATTTATACTATATAAACATGTGTAGGGATGATTGTGTGTAGGCCTATCTTTTATACATAGATTAGTTTCAAAACACACATAATCTTATATTTGTTTATCGAAAAAGTACAAAATGTACGCAATAATATGAAATATTGCTAATTAATGGGTTCCGTTGTTAAAAGGGTGACCCGACAAAAGCGCCTCGGACAAATGCGCCCGACAAAAGCACCTCGGACAAATGCGCCCGACATAAGCGCCGCGACAAATGCGCCCGCTCCTGCCGACAAAAGCGCCCCGACAAATGCGCCCCGACAAATGCGCCCGCCCCTGCCTGTTGAATGAGACGAAAAATGAGACACAACGATGTATGTATGTATGTATGTATGTATGCATGTATGCATATATGTATGTATGTATGTATATATGTATGTATGCATATATGTTTGTATGTATGTATGCATGCATGTATGCATATATGTATGTATGTATATATGTATGTATGCATATATGTTTGTATGTATGTATGCATGCATGTATGCATATATGTATGTATGTATGTATGTATGTATATATGTATGTATGCATGTATGTATGTATGTATGTATGTATGTATGTATGTATGTATGCATATATGTTTGTATGTATCAATCAATCAATCAGTCAATCAAATCAATTTATTGCAACCCAAAAACATAACAGAAATATATATCTAATTGCAACTCAGAAAAAACATAACAACAATATATATCACATAACGACATAAAGAGAAAAAGAAACCAGGGTAGCAAAAGGGAAACCCAGAAGGGATATGATCCCGCTTAAGTAAGTAGGATCCCCGTGCCTTTGTATTCAGTAAACTAAATTCATTATTGGCCTGTGAAAGAAAGAGAGATATAATGGTAAGGGCCTAATTAAATCAAATCATTGCATGAAAAGAAAAACTTAATTATAATCTTAACTAAGAACTTAACTAAATGCGGCTTTGTGCCATTCACGGTAATGTGAAGATGCTATGCAGATAAAAGAAGGTGTGTACGTAATCTTTTTTAAAAGATGAACAAATTATTAGACATGAGTATATAGGAAGGGATTGCATTCCATATCAGTGTCCCATGAGACTTGATTGTATGGAGCCGAGCGTTGGAATGAACCTTAACAGAACGGAAAGTGGAGGCATTTCTAGTATAGTGGGAGTGTATATCATAAGCGTGGGGCAAGAAATCTTTGAATATCGGTGGGAGAAGTCCGTGCTCCAATCTAAAAAAGAACTCCCCAACTTGAAAATCCCTAATTTGGTCGATTTTCAGTATTTTCAATTCTTTAAACAGTGGGGCAGTATGTGCCCATTTTCGAACACCAGCAATTAATCGAACAGCCCTTTTTTGTATAATTACCAATCTTATCAACCTAGAGGGATAGGTCATTGCCCAAATCAAATTACATTAGCTAAGATATGGATAGATGAGTGCATAATATAGATTTAACTTAACAGATTGAGGCAACAGATAAGCAATACGACTCAAAATTCCAACATTCTTAGCAATCTTATTAGAAATCTCATTAATGTGCACTTTCCATGTCAGATGTTGATCGATATGTACCCCCAGGAATCTAGTTGATTCAACCTGCGTAAGAGGAGCATCTTTGATTGTTATACCCAAATTCTCACTAGGTGGTGTTTTTCTATGAGACTTGAATAAGATGTAATTGGTTTTATCAAGATTCAATGAAAGTTTATTCGCCGCAAACCATTCATTTATTTTAGCAAGTTCCACATTCACAAGGCGCACCAGCTCCATCCAAGATCCATGGGAGTAAAAGACATTAGTATCATCCGCAAATAATATGAAGTACAAGGTAGGCGAAGTTTTAGCTAAGTCATTAATGTAAAGAAGGAATAGTAATGGCCCAAGGTTGGATCCTTGAGGGACACCATATTTAATCCAATTAAGTTCTGACCATACACCATTGCAGAGGACCCTTTGAGAACGTTTATCAAGATAACTTGCAAACCAGTTTAGTTGGGTACCTCTGATTCCATAGTATTCTAATTTCTTTAGTAGGATACCATGATCGACCGTATCAAAGGCCTTTGCTAAATCAAAGAAGACCCCCACCGAGTATTCGTTATTATCAATGGCCCTAGTAATCATATCTTGCATATTGACTAACGCCATATAAGTGGAGTGCCCCTGTTGAAATCCATGTTGGGAGGGGTATATAATGTTATAGTTTTTTACATAGCTGGAGAGTCTATTATACATAAGTTTTTCGTAGAATTTCGAGAAGTACGGAAGAACAGAAATAGGCCTATAATTGGAGACATTATCCTTTTCACCTTTCTTAAATCCAATTAAGTTCTGACCATACACCATTCACTAGGTACTATTTTAGCAATTTTTATAGCTCCAGGGACTATTCCAGTACTTAAAGAGCAATTTATAATGTCAGCCAAAGGTTTGGCAATTCTAACTAAGTGAGGTGCGGCTAGAGAAGGATCTATATCATCAACCCCTTTACTGCGAGTTTTACTGAAATTCCTACCTATTTCTAAGATTTCTTCAGGGGTAGTTAATAAAATTCCCATTGAATTTTGCTGGGGAGACTTAAGATAATTATTAAAATTGCTGGGAGAAGGAGGTAGTTTATCAGCAAGCGACTGGGCAATATTAGTGAAAAAGTCATTAAGTCCATTGGCCATTGATTGCGCATCATTAACATTAGTCCCATTAATTTTTAACTCCTCAATGAGCTCCTCCTCATTATTTAATTGCATCATGGAGCGAATGAGTTTCCATGTTTGCTTAAGATCACCATTAATTTTAGAAAATTCGGCCTCATAATATCTTTTCTCAGCCTTGAGCCTAATCGACTTAAATTTATTTCTATATTCAATAAATTTCATCCTGTTCCCCTCATTTGGCGATTTAATAAATTTCAAGTAAAGAGAATTCTTCTTCTTACAAGATTTTAGGATTCCGGGAGTCATCCATGGTTGTTTATAAACATATTTCCTAGATTTATTATGTTTAGTAATCAGCGGGAATGCCTTATCGTAAGCAAGTTTATAAATTTCCAGAAACATTTCATAAGCCATATTGGCATCCTGATTCTCACAAGCCCTCATAACAGGATCCCAATTTATATCTGCAAGTAGCGAATCAAATTTAACAATATTTTCCTCATTAATTTTTCGAGTGGTCGTATAGTTGTAGAAATTTTTCTTAGAATTTTTTTGGGATGAGAATGAAGCAAATACTGGAAGATGATCGGACAAATCAGAGATAATTATAGCTGCACTAACTAGCTTCGACCAGGCAGTAGAAAATATATTATCAATCAAAGTGGACGTATAAGGAGTTATGCGAGTCGGCCTCGTGATGGATGGGAAAAGTTGATGTGAGGTCAAACAGTTGTGGAATTGGTTAGTTTCATTATGATCACTAGTTTTCAGAAGATCGATATTGAAATCCCCGGTTATTATAAGCTCCTTTCCTCTCCCAGCAGGTCCTCGTAATAAATCCTCAAGTTCTCTATTGAAATCTGACAAGTTCAGGCCAGGTGGCCTATATACTACTCCCACTGAATAAGTGGCATCTGTTAGATGGATCTTAATAAACAATTGCTCAAAAGTGTTATACACTTCCTGGTCTTTTAGCGGTGTATACTTAATACCTTTTTTAACAAACATTCCCACTCCACCACCCCGAGCATTCCCTCTTGATTTGCTTATAAAATTATAACCTGGTATATGAATGGAATCCTCAGTATTAGGCGGTAGCCAAGTCTCAGTGAGAGTGAGTATAGTAACAGGCAAATAATTCAGAATATTACATATTTCGTCTAATTTATAAAACACACTTCTACAATTTATGTGCAAAATTGAAAGATTGGACTCAACAGTTTCAATTTTGTCACGCCACGAGTGCAGAGTGGTATACGGACTATCCCATTTAACATTCAAGTAGTAATTTTGGTCAGGATCAGTTTCATTCTTATTAAGCAGTCTACGATTGTCGCATTCTTCAGGGAATACTCGTAGCTCAAGATTGTTATCGATTGATCCCAACAGGGATGGTTTAGAAACATCGTGTAGGCTATTACATACATTCACATTTTCTTCCTCCACATTCAGAGCAAGTACATTCGTACAGTTAATGCACTGCCAATGTCCGTAGTTCACTGTTATTTTAAACTCTTATTTTAAACTATGTATGTATGTATGTATATGTATGTATGCATGTATGCATATATGTTTGTATGTATGTATGTATGTATGCATGTATGTATGTATGTATGTATGTATGTATGTATGTATGTATGTATGTATGTATGTATGTATGTATGTATAGGCTATGTATGTATGTATGTAATTGAACAGCGCCTCTTCAAGATATCTCTAAATACCTCTAAATAAACACAAACAACGCTTTTGTCGGGGCGCTTTTGTCGCTGGCGCATTTGTCGGTGAACCGTTAAAAGTGATGTAATTTCGAGGTACATTCACATAATGTACAACTAAATGTACCATTCTGTGCAGAAATGAATGCTGAATCCATTGCTGTATTACAAGTTATGATACGTGAAACCAAACACGAAATCCAGGGTGGGGGGGGGAGGTGGTAGCCGATGTCACAAAAAAGCTTGGTAGCCTTAGGGTTAAGCTAGAAAGAAATACACATCATTTCATCTTAGGCTAGACCAAAATACACATTTTATCTTAACCTACGCAGAAATACAAATCATTCTATCTTAAGCTGGAAAGAAATACACATCATTATATATTAAGCTAGACAGAGATACACATAATTTCATCTTAATCTAGTCAAAAATACACTTCATTACATTTTAAGCTGGACAGAAATACTCATCATTCTATCTTGATCTAGACACAAATAAGCCCCTACTCGTTATTTTTATCTTATTCTTGACATAAATAGTAAATACTCATCCTTTATTCGTAATCTATACATAAATACTCATCATTTGAAATTAACCTAGACAGAAATACACATAATTTCATCTTAATCTATATTATAAGTCTTAGTCTGTTTACGTTTTCCTTCCGTTTGTTTGTTTGTTTGTATGTTTGTTTGTCCGTTGTCTAAAGGCTCCGAAACGGAACGCTTTAGCGATTTACAAAATTTTTCAAAACATTATTACGCCACGTCATGGTCAGCGCGACTATTTTCAGCTCGCAATTTTATTTAAACGCCGATATAATTATGGACATTTTAAATTATCAACTGCTTCGACGAGGCTATCTTATAATAGCATGGCCATTTGCCACGTCACACAGGCTAAATATGCAATCTTAAATTACGTCACGCCTGCTAATTATGCAATCTTACGTCGCGCAGGCTAACGGCAGAACTTCGTCTATTATTTAACAAATAATTTATACGCCTATTATAATTTAGAGATAACCCTTGTAGTACGGGGAAAAAATAATACGCCTATTTAAGGTAGAGATAACCCGTGTAGTACGGGAACAAATAATATTGCCTATAGGCTATATAAATTTGCTTTGCCCGTGCAGTACACGGGCAAAGCAACAATGTTCACCTCTAAATATCGTTTCCATTCAGATATATGGACATTTTTAAATATTTGAAGCCCATCAGCAAATATAGTAAGTAAGTAGCCTTTATTTGCAGCCGTTAAAAATTACGCCTGGGCAAAACTCGGGCGAACGCCGGGTAAAAAATGCTAGTCTAGACATAAAAATAGCTAGAAGTCATACACATAATTTTATCTGAAGCTATAGACAGAAATGCACATAATTACATGTATATCAAGTTAAAACACACACGATTAGAATAATAGGTTAGGTCAGAAATTTGGCCGATGCTTTTAAAAAACAGTTTAAGTTGATTATTTGAATAATGGACTATTTGAAATGACTTGAAGATCCCTAGGGAGATTATTCAATACGGATGGGCCTTCTATTTTGATGGCTGATTTACGAGTGTTCGTTCGAGCAAATTCACTTCATTATTTTGTTATGTTTCTCATAATATTGTAAGAGTGGAAGTCATAGGCTAGGCTAAAATAATTGTCAAATGCATTAGGTAGTGTTTTATAGGTAAAACGGTGCATGAATTCACTTATTTTAATATATACCAAGTTGGATAAAAGCTTGATCGGTGTGCGAGTTATATGTAAGGCCAATTATAATGATAATAATTCTGTTTGCAGTAGAGAATGCTTGTGGTCAAAATAAGTAGGCTAGTCGCGTCGTGATATTATACCCACATTGTTGGCTATTTTCAATAACATATTCTCGATGTGATCTTTCCAGGTGACGTGTTGGTCAACATAAGCTCCGAGGAATTTTACAGATTTAATTTGAGGAATGACAGATTCGTCAATTAATTCTGTGCCTTTATGTTGCAGTCCAGGCTTCCTGTGGAAGGGAACAAAATGTAGTTTGTTTTGTTACGGTTAAGGGACAGCTGGTTGGCTTTAAACAAGTCAGATATATTTAGCAATACAACTTGCAAATGTTTACGTCTACTTTACTTAATTCTTAATGCTGACTCACTTTTGACTCACTTTTGTCAGAAAGAATTATTTTAAAAAAAAGATAACATCATGCAAATTTCTTTTTTTGCACAAAGTTGTGAAAACCGGATTTACTTTAATCCCTGTATTCTTTGATATTTGCAAGACAACGATCCAGACTGTCAATCCAACATACAGTCAGACGGAGTAATAGGACAAAATATCTTCAACATACCACCAGATGAAGTTCACCTAACATGTACTGTAACCTACCACGGCAACATTCCTCCTCAGATGGAGTGGAAGAAGGTTGGAGAGAACAGTTCCATCAGGGACAATATTACGTCTAATATTGTATCCAGTGATCGCTTCATATACATTTTGAAGCTCAAGGGTGACATCTCTCTTGACAAATCGTCTTATGTTTGCCAAACAAAGAGCTCAACACGGAATCAATACAATTGCACCTCCGAAATCATTAAAATATTATGTAAGTATAGAATTGCACCATAATTCAGTAAGCACATTCTTTCGCATAATTGAAGAATCTGTTAAGCTTTTGGCTTAATACTTATAATGCCTGTTTTATTATCTGAAATTTGATTACGCTCATGGTGCTAAAAGTAATTTTTCTAACAAGATAACACTCATTTAACACGGTTCTTGAACAAAGCACTTTAGAATCATTTTTACATGTCTTCAGCATCGTATGTCTAAAAAAGAAACATTAACAGTAACACGGTTAAAATACCGTATATAAAATTGCAAAAACTTCCGAAACTTCAATACTTTCAAAATTTGCCGTTAGTCTTTATTTCTATTTTGTGTAGCGGCAAACGCTCATTTTCAAAATGTCCAGGTTTTTTGTTATCATAATCCGTATTCATGAACTGAAAGGCAGCAGGTAGAGATTGAATATAATGTATTAATCTCTTCCCTCTACACTAATAAATATTGTGGACTTTTTTCGGAACATGTCTTCTTGACTGTATTGAACAAGTCTTCCTCTTCTTGTCGTAGGCCTAGGCAACCTATCATAATTCTCAACATTGCTCACCTACTTTCTATGTTGTTATTCTTCCAGCAAATTTCACCAGAGCACTTAAATTCAAATCCAAATTCAAGTCAAATCCGATTATTAAGAGACAACCACAAAAAGGTAACAACACTTTAGTGTAAAAACGGCGTGGCCATAGCCAGTTGATATCGTAATAGGAAACCCAAAGGAAGCTCCAAAAATTGTAGGTGGAACCGATATCCATGGAACAATATTAAAGTTTTAAAAGTTACAGAAATCCTTAACTGGTTGTAACTGGGTTAATATGCCAGCAAATAATGTACATGTGGTAGTAATTATAATTATAATTATTGTATATATACGATTATAAAAGATAATCAATTATAATAAATATACTTATGAAATTAGTCTGAAACAGTTTTAGCCCTCATTTAAATTGATCAAATACAATATAAGTTCGAAGGTTCGATAGTCCGAAAGTTGCACAATTGCAAAGTTATAGAAAGTTGTAAAGTTGGATTGGTGAAACGAATTCTTGCTTAAATTTAGTTGGAATAAGTTGGAATGATGAAAACATCATAGTGAAAGTAGAAGTTGGATTGATGCTCAAGCTATATGCTACAATTTGTTAATAATTTAGAGCGCTATTATGTTGAATTAACGTCGGAGTATAGAACCTTCAGGCTATCGAACCTTCAGGCTATCAAATCAAATCAATCAAAATCATTTTTATTGAACCATCATGTCAAGAAACAAAATACAAGTTATAAGAAAAAATACATGTAAGCAGAAAATCATCCAAAGATAATTACGTTGAAAACAGTTGAGAATGAAGCGACAAATCATTAAGAAGAGAGTCAAAAGAACAGGATAATATGGTCAATAAGGGAGACCTAAAGGGGCCTAGGTCCCGCTAAGAAGGTCCCCACTTTCAGTAGGCCTATTAGAAGAAAATGGCCAGTTCCCAAAAATTACAAGGCATTGGTGTGTACCATAGAAGATCAGTTCACAACAGGTCAACAAAAGACAGTAAAATAGATCTTCACTGTTCTATTCTATTCTATTCTATTCTATTTATGGACTTATAAAGCGCCTCTCACAGTACAACCTAATCAGAAGCGCTTCCAGTGCGAAGGGCCCCTCGAAAAAAGAAAACTCTTAAGAGAACGAGCAGAAACAGTGGTACCCCCAGATAACATTACAGTACGAGTTAAAGCAGGGAGGTCATTCCATAGCAAAGGTCCAACAGAGGCATAGGATACACAAGGGAGTAGTAAAGGCTCAATAAAATTTTATTCGGTAAATGTGCCGAGATGCGTGTAATAACCCCTGTAGACTTAGCTATTTTAGCTGAGATGTGGGTAAGGTGTTCAGACCAACCAACGTGTTGGTCAATAAAGACCCCCAGAAACTTAACAGAAGCTACTCTCGGTACTTTTATATTATCGATTAAAATAGTTTCTTCGGATTGCAGTATTAGTTTACGATTTGATGAGAACAATAGATAGTTAGATTTGCCTATGTTAAGGGACATTTTATTCGCTTTAAACCAGTCAGAAATCAGCTTTAGTTCATCGTTTATCACACCTATTGAGTGCTGGTAGGAGAAAGTGGAGATGAACAAGTTCGTATCATCAGCAAAAAGAACAAAGTGCAAAAGAGAAGATGAGTTGGGGAGGTCATTAATATATATGAGGAAGAGAAGAGACCCAAGAATACTTCCTTGAGGGACCCCGAATCTCATGGTACCAAAGTCCGAGAGAATCAGATTACATTTAACTTGATGATAGCGGGAGGACAGGTAGTTTTTAAACCAGAGGAGGGTAGTTCCACGTATTCCATAGTTTTCTAACTTTTTTAGTAAAATTTCATGATCTACAGTGTCGAAGGCCTTGCTCAGGTCTAAAAATATACCTATAGAAAGTTTTTTACTGTCAATGGCCTCCGTAATTTTATTATGAATGTCAATGAGTGACATTACTGTGCAGTGACCTGACCTGAAACCATGTTGCAGAGGATATAGTAAGTTCATTTTTTCAATATAGTTATATAATCTAGAGTAGACTGTTTTTTCTAGAAGTTTGGCAAAGTAGGATATGACCGAGATAGGCCTGTAGTTAGTCAAGTCCTTCCTATTGCCTTGTTTGAAGATAGGAGAAATTATGGACTTCTTCATGTCAACAGGGACAATTCCTGTAGATAAAGAACAGTTAACTATCTATCTGTCACCCAATTTAAACGCTCTTTTAAATCGCCCAATCGAAGGTATTGAGGTTAGGTCAGAAGGTAACGAATTCCACACCGCTGGACCCTGGCAATTGATGGAGAACCATTTTGGTTTTAATTCGGGCAAAGTCTGTGCGGTAATTACACGCAGTTAGACTGTTAGACTTAGATTCCCTCATAATTATGATTAATCTCGTCTTTGGTTGGGATTAAGAGAAGATCAGACGAATGTGTAAAACAATCGCCTTAAAAAAGAATGATAGGCCTACGACAGAAATCCATGCCAGGTTTTTATGGTGATATAATAAACGGTTTTTGAAGGTGTCTGGTATCTGTACTAAATAACAAAATATAACCATTTACCATTTCCGAACTGTTTTCAGATTTTATCGACGCAAACATGACACAACAAAACGTTGTAAGAGGCGACAAGATCACTTGTACTGCCAGCAATAGCACGTTCTCGTGCATCAGCCAGTGGTACCATGACAATTATACATGCCCCTCATCCTGTGATAAAGCTATTACGGCACACTTGCTGGGAAAATATCTGTGTACGTTGAAGTGTATCGTTAGAGGAACTGACTACTTCTTTAAAGCTCTGAAGGTTGTTGTTGTTGAGGCCCCGGCAACATTGGGTGAGTTTCAAGTTATATCAATAACCACAATATTCAATCACACAGAATAAAGTTCTAACAGTTTTATTGGAAAGCCCTGGCTCTTAATAAAGAGAGAAATATAAGATCAAATGATTTTAACTGGTTTCAAAAGACATAAATAGTGATGGACATCAATTCAAGTAATGTTTGCAATGAACAGATGGTATAATTATTATTATTATCAAATTATGTGTTTATTTTCTGTTTTTAAATGTCTTTGCAGGAACAATTGCAGCTTCAGTTGTTGTACCAATAGTTATCATCATACTGGTTGTGTTGATTGCTGTATACATAGTACGACGTAATAAACGAAAAGGTAATAATTCCACTACTGTTCTATCCTCAAATTGTTGACTTTTTTCAAAGTCCGTTATTTTGTGACTTGCATTATTACTACTTTATTACTGCAGCTTCTGAAGATCGATTTTGTTCTCCTGTCGAAAGTATTCCCGCGCTACTCCATTTCTTCAACCGGACGGTACGCAATCTGGGTGTTAAAATCGATTGTTCCCTTTCTTTTTTAAAGATCAAAAAATTATATTATCTCTAACCTTATACGCTCTTCGTATTTTCATTTATGGCGTCTTCGAGTTGTTTGGCGTTCTGTATTGTCTTCTGATTTCACGCGTTCACATGCTCACGAATTGACTATAGGCCTAATTGTAATTCCATTCTCATTGGTGTTCCTAAGGTTCGTCTTTCACCTCTGCAGTCGGTCCTAAATGCGTCCCTCAGACCAATAGCACGCCTACCACGGTATTCTCACAATTCTACCTTCATGTTTGAACAACTGCACTGGCTTCTTCTCTCCGCGGGCATTAAGTTTAGGCCTAAATTCATCTCTCTGGTCTTCCAGGCACAACAAGGTAATACCCCGATATATCTAGCTGCTGTACTATTCGTCCATATCGCTCTTAAAACAAACTTACTATTCTAGTTCCTAATAATTATAGGACAGATAATATGGCTCAGTCTTTACCTTAAGAGGGTCCCTCTTTTTGGATTGTACTTTCTTCATCTATTCACTCTCAGATTTTGAAACAGTAACCCCTCCTCCTCCTTTGCTTTTCTCAACAAATATTTCTTCTCTCGTGGCCTTGTGCACAGGAACGCCAATGAACGGCACACCCTCCTACATAATAGAGGCGCTTTATATATATTTGAATACAATACAATAAAATATCGACGAATTACTCACTACTGGTAATTTCGATATCCGATTTTGATCTGAATAACCTTGCAGTGTGGCTGGCATCTTGGCTAGATTTAACGTCTACAACAAAATATTGCACTGAGAACACTCGTCTGTTTCAAAGTAATGGCGCAAACCTTGTGATGAACCATAGAAATCCTAGGCCAGAGAACAAACAGACGGCTCTTATCTCTGCTATTATCTTTGTATGAATAATGGTAAAATGATAGCAGCTGCTCTTGTTTTCCCGTCTATTGCAGTCAGCCTGTCTTAAATGAAGGATCAGTGTCGGCCTGGGTAGGCCTGCAACTCACCTGTGGCATCCCTCGAGGCTCTGCTTCATTCAATCAGTTCCACATGGTGACTGATGTGGAACTGAGGTTACTAATCCTATTACGCTATAGCATTCCATGTCAAATATCTTATCCTATGACTTTCAGAACTAGCTATTACGCCTTGTGAAACTTCGCCACTGCCCGTCAGTGGCCTAGTGTCAGGCAGCGCCACTCCTAAGCCTGGATGAAGAATGAGGACAACGCTAATGGTTTTTGTTATCACATAGCTAAAACTAAGCTAAGCTAAAACTGCTTTGTGCTGTGGATCTGCAATGTGTTGATGATGGAAGGCTCCTACCAGCCAGTCAGAAGCATACCATCTTTGTTTATAACTTATGGAGGCAGGAAATGACCCAAGCAATGTCAACAACTGGTCCTTTGCTGTTGTCTCCGTGCACCACTCCACGAAGTACTTTGATGAATCAAAGTGTTCCCAAGCATCACCTTTACACTGTTGATAATTAGCTATGTATTTTTAAAGCAATTCCTCATCTTCCAACTCTCGAACTATTTTATCTCGTTTTTCATCATGTTTAGCCCTGGATGGCATAAAATGGTGTTGCCACAAGGTAGCTCCTGCTATTTCGTAATGCATTGCAATTTAGCAGATTTTAAGTCGGTCGCTGAATTCTTTAGACTTGGCCAGTTCCGTTTTTCTGGCATTCTGCTTGTAATTTTGGTTGCGTACTTTCTTCCAACCAATTCTTCAGTGACCACATTAATTTAATCTGCCAGAGGCTTGACATCCGAAAGATTAGATGCCACAAATCTTTTTCTGCCGTGGTTTGTATATTTCAGAACCTCTAGCCGTCTTGAATATCGCTTCTCCGCTTCTCGCTTGTTATTGGCATTTTAAAAGCTCACAGTGAACTTTGGAAGGGTGTACACTGTACAGTAGGATGTTTTAAGGTACATGTGAAATTTTCAACTCAAAGATTTTTTATCGGCCAGGTCAATTTATCATGCCAATTGATGTATAAACTCCATATCCGAAATTATAGCCTGATAGGTGAGCATTTAGGACTTGCTCAAGGCGACCGAAATTGTAGGATCCCGGTTGCATTATGATTATACGCATTCTATACACAATTTCAATACATGGCAGCCTTAGACCCATTCTTAGTGGCCGGTATCCAACTAATAAATATTCATGATGATGACGTAACTGATCTCTTGTTGTTTATGTCACTGACCTCATGTTGCAAATGGTGGCTATTAGTGGTTTTCATTAATGCATCATATCGCAGGTGAGATGGCAAAATTGAGTAGAAAAAAGGCTGAGATTTGGTTGATAGGCAGTACTGAAGATCACTTCGGTTATACGAAACTACCTACACGAGGAGAGGTTCTCAAGGTGCTGTTCAATTTCCATAAACTAAGAAATCAGAGTCTGGATGACAGCGTGAAAGAAACGGTAGCTATGGTACTTCCAATTTGGGAAAGAGTACGGATTCAAACCAGGGCTAAGAATCACGTTTGATATCAGCTACGACATCTTCATTAGGAATGGCAAAACCTCAAAAAATATTTGGAGGAAGTCAGAAACTGAAGAGGAGAAACTGGATTCTTTCAAGGATTCCCTGCAGGACCTCTTTGACATTGCGCATAAAGATGCCATGCCAATAATTAAGATAGAAGAGGTTCGGCAGTTTTTGAAAGCACAGTGTGAGAAAGGACGGCGTGGTTCCATAGCAGGCATTGATTTAAAACTTGCAATGCAAGAAGAGAGAGCACTAGCAAGGTCAGCAGCACTTGCAGAGCGTGAGGAGCGTTATTGTGCTAGCACAGCTGTAGCTACGGAGGTTTCTCTGTTGGAAAAGGAAGAGGCGTCATTAGATAGCTCAGAAAAAGAGCCAGAACCTTCGACGTCTGCTTGGCCACCAAAGCGACGAATGAGAACAATCTCTGTAGTTACTCGTGATTAGGGTGGTCCATGGTCACATGGTAAAAAAAATGAAGTTCAAGCTAAAGTCCAAGACACCCCAACAGTTTTTTACACCTGTTAATTGTATCATTCTGGAAAAAATTCAGCTTTCTACTCCAACTGGAAGACAGTGCTCACAAACCCTTCCCCTTTACCATACAGAACTAACAGTGCGATCGGTTAGAAAATACGCATAACGTCGTGAAATCTTAAAATACGATAAGATTATTAATTTACCAATGTAAACAAACAGTAGTTATATCATGTTAGCAATATTTATTTGCTTCAAGGAAATATAAACAATCAACAACTCTCAAAATAATAATGTCCAAAGAAATATGTGTCGCAGAACTTCATTTAGTCAGCACTGCATCTATAGAAGAATTCTTCGTAGTATCAGTGGGAACAACCTCAAATCTTGCAGGAGAAACTGCAAGTTGTTGAGGCAACAACTTTCCTCATCATCTGGAGCAGGCTGTTGAATTCTTCAAAGAGCTTGACACTGTGTTCGGCGATGCTCTGATCCATTTATTTCCATGTTCAATGTTGATAGTCTGTGTTCTAACGCCTGGTCTGCGTTCTCACGTCTGGTGGAAGGGTGAGAAATGAAACACCTACTTCAGGGACTGGAGTAGCTTTGACCTTTGTATCAAAATCTCTTAACCCATTAGTGCCTAGCGTCCCATAAATGAAACGGGCAGTTTAAAAATTCCAATAAATTCACAATTCCAATAACTTGACAAGTATTTTATATCAAATTGTTTGTAAGACTCGGGACAACATTTCTGGTCTACTATTTAGCTACAAAAATGATATGTTAGCGTGTTGTTGGCGTTTGTTTATAGCAACGACCCTTCATAGCTTGTTATGAAATATACGCGTATACACTCTTCATTATTTCATACATAATCATTAATTCGGCAAGTCAATCGTAAGATTCACGAAGGTCAGTATGTTTTGCAACTGTTTCAATAACTTTGTCTAATTTAAACAGTCATTTTAGAATTTTTATCTTTGGTTGACTCGCCGTCCCATTTATGGGACGCTAGGCACGAGAGGGTAGGGCGTTTTGTGTGACACTGTTTCAAGCTTACAAAATTGCATTCATGAATTTCTAGGTTATAATTATGTTCACATGCATTATTTAAGGTGTCCTTCACTGTATAAGTGCCATAGTTGTTTGTAAGATATTTATTTAATTTCTAAATTGGTGAAATATTGGCCGATTTGGCCTGTAAAGTTCCATATTGTTGTCAGTTTGGGTCGGACAGTTTGGCTTGAGAGTCTTTCAATTTGGACATAATTATGCTTTGGTTTAAAAATACATAAATGTTTCTGCTTTTTGTTGTGGTGAAAATTAGCATGCCAAGACAGAAAGGATTTACTCTCCACCAAGTCCCAGCAATGCTAGAAGATGACGACTTCATGCGTGCAGATCCAAACCTTGTGATCCAAACGGTAGAGATGAGGATAGCAAAGTCGAAGATGAAGACACATGTCATAACCTGACTTGTAGACAACTGGGAGACAAGACAGTAGCAACTGTGACAAGGGGAGAAGATCATTTCAGGATTTATCGAGTTGATGAATGACACCCTGTGTTTACATCGACTGTGGCAACCATTGTAATGGATTCTCCATCGACCAGCCGACTACAGATGGTTCTGCTGATTCTGCAGCACAGGCTTCGACTCACAGTGGTGTGAGAGTGTCAGATACAGCCAAGGTTTGAACCATCAATGGTTCTAGGCAAAGACTGCCCAAGCCAGATACTGTGGTAAAGACAACAAGAACATGGGTGGAGTGGAATGGATGGACCAGAATATTGCCATGTACCTAATTTCAATCTGTTCGTGGCCTCTCTTAGCATACCTCATGGATGTCACCATGCAGAATGCCTGGCTGATCTACAGGTTGACTGAATGAATGAGTCATCAGCCAGTGGATCAGCTGGAGTTCCGACATAGTGTCTGCAATTATTACTAAATTAATGAAGTATTCTTTTGAATGTACAGCCATCAGTTACACAATTGGGGCGTCCAAAGCCCCTGAGCCAGTGAGCACTGATGGAGGCACACAGGGATGGTAAATACATCAGAGCAATAATTGAAATGCAGAGAAATTGTGAAAATGTGTAGTCTCAAGATAAAAAAGACAATGCAAGAAGTGCAATGTGTGCCTGCATATTGATTGCTTTGAACAATTTCATGAAATGGAATAGAAAACAGACAAGTGTTGTGTTTGTACTGCAGTAAGGAAACACTCTGTAACTGTGTTTTGTAATTATTAGGATTTCCTATTAAATGTCATATTACTCTTTGTACTATTAGTATCATTACATTATTCTCTTGGGATAGTCAAATGAAAGTTTTGACAGTCTGTTTTGCTGTCTAAATGCCCTGAGAACTGTAGGTGGACAAACTACCAGTATTATAGACGTGGACTAGTTGAGCAATTGGTGCAGGTTTTCTGTATTTTTTCTTAAATTCCTATTTACAGTGGACTGTTTGTTGTAGATATTTGTGGATAATGACCTTCTTGTTTGAATTAAACTGATTTTGACTTTTATTTGGTGCAAGCATGCAAGTTGCAGCTGTGGCAACATGTTCAAAAGTTCAGGCACCCTCTCGTGCCCAGCGTCCCATAAATGGGACGCTTACAAAAGTAGCTGAAATTCACATATTATACCAGTAACAATGAAAGTAATATTTTTACTTATGTTTATACTACATATACAACAAACTAAAAGTGAATAAATTTGTTTTTGAAAAATCAGGCACTAATGGGTTAAGCTTGCTTCCTCATGAAGTCTGTTTGCGCTGCCTCTCACAATCCGTTCACTGGACTCATTGGACAATCTACACAATCTTCATCTTCTGCCATTTCCTTTCAACCTCATTGTTGAGGAAGATGGTGGTAGATTCACAGAAATTTTCATTTCAGCATTTGGCTCCATGGAGTCTCTGCAATTTGTCACAATTAGGCCTATGTCTCATTTCCGAAGCAGCCTTAAAATTCCTGAATACTGGTATGTGAAGGTCACTGAAAGGCACAAAAGTGAAAACCTTAGCTAAGATCAGTTCCATCATAGGTGACAGCAAGCCAATCACAGGAGCTGTCGACCAATCATATTTTCCAGAAGAACTCATGCTCCATTCAAGTAACCAGTGTTCACAGAAGTACTGTCAAAGCTCATGACTTGAACTTTATCAGTCAACTTCAATGCTTCCAGCAGAACATAATTAGCCTTGGCTTCATTCAAGTCCTCTTCCAGAGGCCAACTTAAGAATTCCTAGCATGTTATCCTTGTCAGCTTCAGAAACCAGCACTGGCAGGCGGTCTATGTCGTTGATTTAAAACATCTCAGAAAGCATTTAACCTACCCTACTAACCACCAAGGGACAATCTGGTATAGATTCGCCTATTACGGGATCAGCTTGTTCATTTTTAGCTTTGTATGCATGTATGTATGTATGTATGTGTATGTATGTATATATGTGTATTAAGGTGTATTATAGTTGTAATATTACAACTAAAGAAGCATAACCCCTATGAATAAGATACTATATAAGATTACACTTCAGTGGCAGAGTTCAACAGTATTTAACAAAAACTTAGAAAGTGTTAAAAATCCATTCGCTAGGTGTATAAAGCTTAAAAGGTCAGTGTTGATGTTCAGCAGATGTTTTAAAATTTAGTAGCTAGATGTCGGAAGAATAAAATATCCATTTCAACTGCAGTTGTAAATCGTCACTATCGGTGCCATTTTATATGTATTTATGTATGTATATATGTGTATTAAGGTGGAGTTAAAAAACCGAAAATTAGAAATTCAAAAAGTTATAGCAACCAAAAGTTGCCTAATGGTATGGGGTCAAAAAATGTAGAAAAAGTTTTTAAAAATATTAATGTCTTCCGCCCCCACCAGAGGGCCAAAGTTACGAAAAATAGCATTATTTCGAGAAAATTGTAGGTTTTCTTGTAATATTTTTTAATTGAAAACTAAGTAATTTTCATTCGATATACCGTTGGATAGAGCTTTCAAAACTGAATAAAACTATATATTAATTTTCAGAATGTGCCCATATTTGTAGAAGTTATTAACTTTTTACCATTTCCTCTGGTTCGCGACATGTCGCGAAGTCTGAAAACGGTTAAACACTAATAACTTTTTTATCCTTCGAGATATTTCAACCCATAGTATGTCATTCGTTTCAGATCTGAACCGCCGTTCTAATGGTATATTGTGATGCGGGATTGTTAACAGTACACATTTGTTTTTATTTTACAGTTTTAGTATAGTATTTTTTGCAATTTTTCATTGATTCTGTTGTCATTTCAGCTGAATGCGCACTTTATCCGATAAATTGAGCTCTATGAACATTCCATTTTGATCGGGAATAATTGCGAAATGTCGAAGTATAAAAGCTACATTGCCTACTCCTTCTTAAACATTGTTTTCGAAGTTCGGACACAGTCAGGAACTACTGCAGACTGTTCTACCCCCATATGAGAAATGTTTCTCTGTTGAACTGGTCCACTACCTTGATTTTCACTCTCTAATGCCTCCAATTCAGTCTGGATTTAGTAAATCCCACTCAGTATCTCACATGGTGAGTCTTCTAGCAGATATATTTCATGATGTGGACCGTAGCCATATCATATCAATATCCAACACTGCGCCGCGTCTCTGGAACGATCTACCTCCTGAATTCCGCCCTTTTTCGGTTCCTCCACCATCATCGCCAATCATCCACCATCATCTGCCTCAGGCTCTTCTATCCATCACCCCAAGGCTTTTCACTCGAAACTAAAGTCTCTGCTTTTCAAGAACTCTTATCCTGACTCATCTGATCCTGTACCTTCCAATCCTCGACCTAAAATACACCCGCCTTAACATCTGCTGTGCCCTCTCTGATCCCCTGGAAACCGGACTCGGACCTCCCTCGGACTACTCTTTTGGACAACCCCTCTGATTAGACGCAGCGCTCGTGAATAAGCTGGTGCCCTGCGCTTGGCTTTCGAGTGGCGCTTTAGAAGTTTGGAGATTACGATTACGATTACGATCATTCTACTCTCCCTTTATGACAATAGTGCCGCTTTCGACACTGTTGATCATACCATCCTCTTAGACCTGCTGTCTATTTGTCTGGGATGGTTGACTCTGCTCTTATTTGGTTGCATTTGTTCCTCACGGTTCGCACTGTTTCTGTAATTTTCGGTCCTACCCGCTCTCTCTGAGTCCACGTCACTGATGGCTTACCTCGTGGCTCTGTCTGTGTTCCCCTTCTGTTTATTTTGTGTACCTCAGATCTAGCTAGGGTTCTTGGTCAATGTCCTTTCCACCAATATGCTAATGACACGTGATCTTGGATTAATTCTCGATCCTGTCCTCTCTCTGTCACGATCTTAAGGTCTATTGTACTTCAGTTTATGCTCTCCATGGCCTTTGCTCCCTTCGGTCTTCGGCCTGTGGCCACTTGGCTGTCTCTGAAATGCGTACCTCTATGGCCCAGTCTAGGCGTCTCGCTTCTGTTGGCCCTCCAACTGGAACCGACTGCCGCAGTCCCTTAGGGCTGACTTCCTTTCTGTTTCCTGTGACCAGTTCCTCAAGCGCCTGAAACTTCTCTTTCTGTCAGTGAAGATACTTCCTGGGTTGGGAGAGCCTCTGATTTTAAGTGGCGCTTAAGTAGAAACATGATGTACTGGGTCTTGTCTTGGTTTAGACAAAGACGATTAGCGGATAACCCTCGATCAAGAGCAGCTGAAACCTCTAGAACGCGTTCAACCATAGCAGCGGCTGCGACGGCAGGGTCATGAAGGTAAAGAATGAATGGAACCAAGAAGAGCAGAGTCGACAATCTCAAACGACCTAAACAGCAAGTCTAAGTGGATGGTGTGATCAACAGTGTCAAAAGCGACACTAATGTCATAAAGGGAGAGTAGAATGATATGGCTACGGTCCACATCATGAAATATATCTGCTAGAAGACTCACCATATGAGATTCCACTGAGTGGGATTTACTAAATCCAGACTGAATTGGAGGCATTAGAGAGTGAAAATCAAGGTAGTGGACCAGTTCAACAGAGAAACATTTCTCATATGGGGGTAGAACAGTCTGCAGTAGTTCCTGACTGTGTCCGAACTTCGAAAACAATGTTTAAGAAGGAGTAGGCAATGTAGCTTTTATACTTCGACATTTCGCAATTATTCCCGATCAAAATGGAATGTTCCTAGAGCTCAATTTATCGGATAAAGTGCGCATTCAGCTGAAATGACAACAGAATCAATGAAAAATTGCAAAAAATACTATACTAAAACTGTAAAAAATAAAAACAAATGTGTACTGTTAACAATCCCGCATCACAATATACCATTAGAACGGCGGTTCAGAGCTGAAACGAATGACATACTATGGGTTGAAATATCTCGAAGGATAAAAAAGTTATTAGTGTTTAACCGTTTTCAGACTTCGCGACATGTCGCGAACCAGAGGAAATGGTAAAAAGTTAATAACTTCTACAAATATGGGCATATTCTGAAAATTAATATATCGTTTTATTCAGTTTTGAAAGCTCTATCCAACGGTATATCGAATGAAAATTACTTAGTTTTCAATTAAAAAATATTACAAGAAAACCTGCAATTTTCTCGAAAAAATGCTATTTTTCGTAACTTTGGCCCTCTGGTGGGGGCGGAAGACATTAATATTTTTAAAAACTTTTTCTACATTTTTTGACCCCATACCATTAGGCAACTTTTGGTTGCTATTACTTTTTGAATTTCTAATTTTTGGTTTTTTCACTCCACCCTAATGTCTATATATATGTTTGTATGTATATATCAATGTATGAAATGCCGCAGAATGCAGTTTAAAAACAAAGATATGAATTCTGCAATTGTGTGTTGCATAAACAGTAGTTTTGTACAAATATCAATGAAAATAAATTTCAGGAAAATGTCTCATAAGGAAAAAGAAGTAGATAGCAACATCTGTAACAAGAACTGTGCATTGAGTCCTAAATAAAAAAAGTCAACTTTGATTTTACATAACGATTACAATGGTGTAAGTTAATGTCATTGAGCACAGTCTTCCAGTTGGAGTAGGAAGCTGAAATTTTGAAAGAATAATACAAATGAGAAGTGTAAAAAATGTAGGGGGTGTCCTCACCTCTATAGCTTGATTTCTATGTTTTTGAACCACCCTACTGGTGATGTTGCAGAAGCTCTAGATCGCACCAAAACCAGCAGCAGCAAGGCCTCTCACATTTTGTCTGCTCTTGCAGCATCCAATCTATATGCAGCACCAGCTGGTGAGCTGATTATCAGTCCTTCAGCGATCCATCGAGCTAGGAAAGATAACCGTGCAGCCCAAGGAGCAGAGAATAGCGAATCCTTCGATCCGAAGACTCCTCTTACTCTTCACTGGGAAGGCAAGATCATGCCAGATGTTACAGGGAGAGGACGAGGGTGTGTTGATCGCCTTCCAATAATGGTATCTGGCAAGGATGTGGCCAAGCCATTAGCCATCCCCAAACTCCAATCTGGGACAGCTGCCGTCATTTCAGATGCATGTTTGGCCGAGATCAGAAGTTGGGGATTGGAAGAAAGAATCGTGGCCATGTGTTTTGAGACAACGGCAAGTAACACGGGTTGTAGGGCGGCGTATGCATCAAGCTGGAAACTTTTGCACTGCAGCAACTGAGTACTGACTATCACAGAGACGACTACAAAGAACTACCAGAGCTAACAGTCCACCAAAAGGAATTAAGTTCAGGTACCCAGAGGAATTTCACCGTGCCTGTTGGATGGCACGTGCGATCTATGCGATCAGGATGTGGCTTTTCAGAGATCAATTTCCCATTCTACAACGCCAGAGCACAGAGGGGTCATCTCGACAATCCTACTCTCAAAGGTGTGGAATCATTTACTTCGAGTGTCACTTTTTGTGACAACAACTTACGTGAAGTACTTGTTCACCTGCACCTCGCCCAATGAAGCCCCAAAGAACGATCTGGAATTCTTGAAGGCAATTCATACCTACCAAGACAAGGAAGTCTCACAGGTCGCCCTAACAGCATTTTCCCGGCACCTTTGTTATTTTTCGGAGACCCGGGTTGGCCTCAGCCTCTTTGACGATTCAGTCACCGTCGACGAAAAGCAGCGCATGGCCTACAGCATGCGCAACAATCAGGGATCCGATGAACCTCCAAAGAGACTTCCTCCAATACATAATCCACCTACAAAAGCACTTAACGATTTCTTCACCACTTCTACCACCAAAATATTCCAGATCCTCGGATTGGATGACTCTTTTCTTGATCGTGACCTGCAACAATGGGAGTCTGAACAATCATACAGTGAGGCAAAAGACATTATACCCGCCCTAAGAGTGACGAACGATTTGGCGGAGATAGGAGTGGCTCTCATGCAGTCCTTCAGTCCTTCAGCCCTGCTCAGAAACGAGGAAGTGAAACAGTTTTGTTCTGCAATTGGTCGAGTACCATCGAAACAAATTCCCCAAAGCACTAAAGGGAATAAGTAAATGACAAATAACTGACAGTATTTCCTTTGATTTTGCCTTGTATCTTATGTTTAAGTGCTGAAATTTTGTTGTTGTCTTTGAAAATTGCAATGTATCACGTTAGTCTATAAGTGATAATTCTTCCGGGGCTTTGAGCAAGTTCTAAATCTTTTCCGATTTGCATCTAATTTGGCAAATGACAATGTTCTTCAAGGTGGAACACAAAAACAAACTGGCCGATATTAATTTTGAAACTTCAGTTTTTACACACCCTACTGTACAGTAGGGTGGAGTGAAAAAATGTTTTTTAAAGAAATGAATTCTAATAGTGGGCAAAAGTTGTGACTTGGGTAGAGGAAGAAACACAAAAAATATTTTAAATTTCAAATGATATCTTCTGCCCTCTACCACCAATGCAATATTTCAAATTTTAAGCTTTTTTCGGTAAAAATCGCATAGAAGCCATTATGTTTCGTCACAACAGAGTATTATACAATATTCTATATAATATTATGAAACCTTAGCTCAATTATGCACCATGCAGCAAAGAACAGATTATAAAATATAATTTATGCTGTAGGATAGAGTCCAAGGATTTGTACCCAAAAATATCTCGGTTCGCACATCATTCTGAATGACTGGTTTTTACATTAGTGAATGTCAATAACTTATGGAATTGTATTGTATCTATTTATTTATAAAGCGCTTCTCACAGTGCTCACCAATCAGAGGCGCACCCAGTGTGAATGACCCAGACAAAAAAGTGGTCTTAAGACAACGAAAGGAGGCACTTGGACCACCAGTTCATGAGGAGGAACGTGTTAATGAAGGGAGCTGATTCCATAGGGCAGGGTCAATGAAGGCAAAATCTTGGAAGTAGGGCTATTAAGCTGGCCGCAGCATTTAGAACTGACTGAAGAGAGGAGAGACAGACTTTTGGGAGGCCAACAAGAGAGAGTGACAGTAATCAACTAGGAATCAATGAAGGCATCAACAACAGAGGTAAAAACGGAGGAGGAGAGGTGCGTCGGCTTGATCTGAGCCGTCAGAGTTGCAAGTAGGAAGATGGCTTAAGATTAGCGATGCGTTTCATAAAGTTAAGCGTGGTGTCGAGGACTACACTAAGACCTCGATCGCTAGAGTGGAATGCGTCGGACAGGAATCTCTCAGCAAGAAGGTAGTCAAGCTCAAGAAGCTGCTGGTGAGTGCCAAGCCAGAGGTGAAGGTCGAGAGAGAGACAGACAGAGACTAGTAAGAGGAAGTGCAACTAGTAAGAGGAAGCTGAACAGAGGGGGGCCGTGAACCGATTCCTGTATGTCATCTGCATAGAGGTGACCCGTTGACGAGTGTGTTTAGAAATATGGCAGGAATGTCGGCCGTGTATAGGAAGTAAAGGCGAATGCTGTGCCCTGAAACCTTGTTGTCATCAAATTTGACCATAAAAGTCCAGTTCACAAGACTTTAAGTTTGGGTTTTCTCAATTCGTAGGACCAAGTTTTTCTACTATATGCCGCCTTCTTCCAGAGGTGGAGAGCACGAAATTGAGTGATCCAAGCAAGTCGGTTAGCAGGATCCCTAGTCCAATGGATCGAGCCAGACGGCGTGAGGTCGGCAGCGAGTCCTCACTTCCCGAAGCGGTAGCATGGTGTCGATGTTCATGGTGGAGGAATGGAGGTCGTATAGAGCTGGTCAGCGTTTAACGCATCAAGCGTCGATGGCGGAAGAGAGATCTCACATCTACGAAGTGCGTCGCCGGGCATCCGACAGTCAAGGGACAAGCGAATGGCATGGAGAGGCTGAGAATGGAGATGGGGCGGCAAGAACTAGATGCACGCGTGATCTGAAAGAGTAAGTGAATTAAAGCACAGTCCCTGGAAATATTTAAAATTGCAGCACTTAATTGAATTCTGATTTGAACGTGTATTTCATGACTTTGCCACCGCTCCACATAACTCAGAATCATCCAGATGAAGCAAAATTTTGCCTAGCTATTGCCAATTTTCTCTTAATTTTGACATTTTGACCTTGAAATGACCTTGGATTATGTTAGCCCTCTAGTTCTATGTCTCTTCTGATGCAGCCCTTATTGGTCCGATCAAATAGGTAAAAGAATCACCCAAATAGAATAATATTTAGCTGAGTTGTGGCCTTTTCCCTTGAGTTTGACCTTTTGACCTTGATTTTTGGTGTTTTACACAAGAATGCTTATTAATTTCAGAGGGCTCCTACTTTGACATTAATTAGTAGACCCTAATGGATCTTCATGCCAAATTTGGTGCTTTTATCCGCCAGGTAACGATAATTTCACTAAGCCACTTCACTAACAATAGCCTATTTAGTTAAAGAAAAATTAATGCACTACATGGACGTTTCCCACAGAATTTATATTGTAAACTTGCCTCGCCGGTAGAGGGCAGAAGACAAAAGGCAAAATCAAAAATATTTTGCACACTACTTACTCTAACATACTGACAACTTTCCATCACTATTAGAAAACGTTAACTGAAAAAAAGTTTTTTTCTAGACTTTCACTCCACCCTACTGTACAGTCTTGGCCAGGGCCATCATTAAAACTCTATAGTATCAACATATAATTCCAGTCCAGAAATTCTTGCACACCAACTACTGATGGAAAGTGGATAACTATAGAGACTAGGCAAATTGGCCATAAGGACTCATCACTCTCCCACCATCGTTTTATTTGTCTCAGACTGACTCGGAAGGCAATTGTTGTTGGACACAATAACCGATTGGCTATTATAGCTCTCGCCTTGCAACAAGAGCTTCCTCTGAGACGATTGCTGTGAATGGACCTGGAGCAAGTCTTTCACCCACAATTGCGCAGCGCCATCGATTGATGATTGGTCATTAAATTTTGATAGTGGCGCTTAATAATTTGTAATAACGCTAATAATCAACCAAAGACTTTCAACTACTCGATCAAATACTCGATCAAGTTAACCGACAGTCTCTACCTGACCATGGCTTGGAAAAGGACAACTCTTAATGAGCGTGCCTTTCGTCCTTTCTGGCCTCAAACTCCGGAATTCACCTCCTGCAAACGTTTGATCACTGTTAGCTAGGGTGGTTCATGGTCACATGGTAAAACAAGAAGTTCAAGCTAGCGTTCAAGATACCCCCTCAGTTTTTTACACCTGTTAACAGTATCATTCAGGCAAAATTTCAGCTTTTTAATCCAATTGGAAGACGGTGCTCACGGACCCTCCCTCTGTACCCCTTCACCATATAGTGCGAGCGGTTAGAAAATACGCATAACGTCTTGAAATCTTAAATTATGATAAGATTATTAATTTACCAATATACACAGACAGTAGTTATATCATGATAGCAATATTATTTGCTGCAAGGAAACATATAAACAAACAACAACTCTCCAATGATGTCCCAAGAAGAATGTGTCGCAGAACTTCATTTCTTCAGCAATGCATGTATAGAAGAATTATTCTTCGTAGTATCAGTGGGAACAGCCGTTCTGTTTGCCTCAACAACTTGCAGGAGAAAGGCAACAACTTTCCTCAGCATGTGGAGGAGGCTGATGAATTCTTGAAAGAGCTTGACACCGTGTACGACTGCCACGCAATGCTCCTATCCATTTCAATTGAATGTTGATATTCTGCGTTCTAACGACTGGTCTGCGTTCTCACGTCTGGTGGAGGTTGAGAAATGAAACACCTACTTCAGGGACTGGAGTAGCTTAGCTTTTTGGAACAAAATTGCTCTTTGTAGCAAAATCTCGTAAGCTTGCTACCTCATGAAGTCTGTTTGCCCTACCTGTCACAATCCGTTCACTGGAATCATTGGACAATCTGCACAATCTTCATCTTCAGCCATTTCCTTCCAGTCTCATTGTTGAGGCAGGTGATGGTGGATTCACGGAAATTGAATACTGGTATGTTTAGATAACTTAAAGGCTCAAAAGTGAAATCCATGGCTAAGATCAGTTCCATGAAAGGGTGACATCAAGCCAATCGCAGGAGCTCTCGACCAACTATATTTTTCAGAAGAACACATGCTCCATTCAAGCGACCAGTGTTCAGAGAAGTAGTGTCAAAGCTCATGACTTGAACTTTTTCAGTCAACTTCAATGCTTCCAGCAGATCACGAATAGACTTGGCTTCATTAAGTCCTCTTCCAGAGGCCAACTTTAGAATTCCTAGCAGGTTATCTTTATCACCTTCAGAAACCAGCACTGATAAGAGTTTAAGTGCTTTCAAAAATCTCGGAAAGCAGTTTACCAACCCTGTTAACCACCAAGGGACACTCTGGTATAGATTCGCCTATTACGGAATCAGCATGTTCATTTTTAGCTTTGTATGTATGTATGTATGCATGTATGTATGTATTTATGTATGTATGTATTTATGTATATATATAATATCTGTACATATATACATATATTGTTTGTATGTATTTATCAATGTACTAAATGCTGCAGAATGCAGATGAAATGCAATTAAAGATATGAATTCTGGAATTATGTGTTGCATAAACAGTACCGTTTGTACATTATATCAACGAAAATAAATTTCAGTACAATGTCTGGTGATGAACAGGAAGTAGACAGCAAAATCTGTAATAAAAACTGTCCAATGAGTCCTAAATATAAAACTTAGTAAGGGAACATAACTGCATAATTCCATAAGAAAGTTACCAAGATGATCCTAATTTATAACACAATTTGCTTTTACATGACGATTACAATGGTGTAAGTTTATGTCATTCAGCACCGTCTTCCAGTTGGAGTAGGAAGCTGAAATTTTGCCAGGAGAATACAAAATAACAAGTGTAAAAAATGTAGGGGGTATCTTGGCCCCTAGCTATACTTTTATGTTTTTGGACCACCCTACTGTTAGCATTTACAGATCGACTTGCTCCGTAGCCTAAGCTGTTTTCCTAGATTTCCTCCTCGCTTTTGTCCGGACTTATCCTGGAATTGTGGTTAGCACACCAACTCTGCTTAGTAGCGATAATCGACTGATACACAGAGCATAATTAAAGGGGTACTATGGAAGTGTGTGTGCGTTTATTTTATATACTAGTATATACCCGGTACTTAAGTCATTGCATTGATTTCCAATTCGCTTTTAGTACACTCTCGTCGTTAAAGTGGGGCTATATTATAGAAGACATTAAGATGAGTCCAACCACTGCATTTGCATCGATTGAAAGACACTAATGAAATAGTTGTTCTGATTCGCTATCCCTGGTTGTATTTAGAACTAGAACTGTTCTTCTTGAACCAGCTTTTCGACTGTTCGACATAGGTATATATGTTTGAATTCTCTAGCCCCATCATTTCAATTTGTTCAATTTCATATCGTTGCAGACTCAAAACCCGCATTAATTTTTCTTAGCCTGTGTCACGATATAAAGTCTCCCCCGAAACAGAGTCTCCGCTGGCTGAAATAATGTCTCCCCGAAGACTCTGAATCGGAACAAAGAAATAGAACCTTGTCACCAACGGTACAAGGATTCCCCTATTAAAATCTCCCCTCTATTTTAGGTTGCTTTTCTATAGGCTATAATTCTAAATAAGATTTAATATGTGCATGTGCTTATATAAATGACTTTTATGTTTATTAATTGAAGAAGAGCAGTCCCTTAAGCTGGCCCTGAGGCACTGTGAGGCAGCCATGGGTATGAGGTGTTAGCGACTTCATTTTCTTAGCCTCGGCATATGAGAGCGGCTCCTCTCTTTCACCGCCTCATCTTCCCACCGACAGTGTACTCATCAGCTCATAGCTGAGTTGACTAGGGATGTAGATGGAGCAGAAACCTCGAACCAAATTTCTGCCCTGGCGGGGATTTGAACCCCAGTCAATAATTGACAGTTCAGCTAACCACTACACTATCGAGCACATGAATTGGACTTTAAAAAGATATGAAGTGAAATACGAAAGTAATTAAATGCTTTATGGTAGTATTATGTGGCATGTAATAACGCCACTAGGATGTCGAGTGCTCTCATGCAATTAAAATTCAGTGAAGAGATTACACATAATTATTGTTCTTATAATTACGAAAATGGTTCTGATTAGAAAAGTCTAAAATTAGACATTTTAATGGTGCTAGTTAGCACTGGTTTCTGAATGATTCTGTGATTACTGATTAGCAATCCCTATCCCAGTCAATAATTGATGCTGTATTCCCTATGCCACCTAGCGCTAACTATCTTCATGCTGATTCCATGAGAAATTGTGTTGGATATTGGTCGTTCAATATTACTGGCGCCAGATTATCAGGCCAGCATATTATATATACAATGAGTGAGAAACAATGTATGGGAATAGCTATAATAATTATTGTACTTGCTTCCTGATACAAAACTCACTAAATTATCGCAGCTAAACCAAGCCTATTTAGTATCGAAAGGCCAATATCAAAGAAAATAAAGCACTGTAGTTCATGAAGATAGTACAGTCTTGAGCGCCTTAGAGTAAGTAATCTTCGAGGGGCGCTATAGCCTATAAGTCCTCTGAATGAATGAGATAAGGACAAAATAATGAAGCATTCGTTGAGCCACGGAGTTATTAAATTATTCGTCTTAGAATGGAATTTGCTCACAGATGTAACTAAAGCTAGAAAAAACATTATTGGTTGACTACAAAGTGCAGAACACCATGTATTTATTTGCAGCTCGTTTATGTCTGCAGAGGCTTAGATGATCTCAACGGATTCAATATTAGTTAGCATATTTATTTGCTATAGATGCATTAAAAGTAGACTACTATATTGTGAAACAGTTCAGAATTATTTTCATGAGAAAGGCTGAATGTGAAGCGTTGCTTAATTACATTACCAAAATAGATATCCAGCAGAATCTTCTAAAGATGAGAAAAATCGCCAGCATACTGTTGCCAATCCTGCGTTAAAATAAAGTCTCCCCTGGGAAGAAAATATTTTATCTCCCGTTGAGGGAATGAGGGATGAAATATTCTCTCCTCCTGGAGACTTTGATTTAGAATAATAGTCTCCCAGACGAATTTACTCTGAAACAAATCCGCCGGGAGATTCTATTTGGAAAGAGTCTCCGGGGAAGACTCTTGGGGTGGGGAACTCTGTCACGGGACACCGGCTGTCTCTGTCTTGGAGGAAGACTGGCCTTCGCAATGTAACATCAATTAGTGATTGAGGCTTGGTTTTAGCGTGTTGATGAATCGGTTGATGAATCCATGTCTGACTTCTGTACTTCATGAATGCCGCAATAGCAGTTGCTAAGTTATATAATAAACTATAATAATATTATTATAATTATAATGATAACGAATAATAATAATATTATGACAAAGGTTTTATTTGATCTATTTACTAATCTAAAATTGCAGCTGCCTGTTGGCCTCTTGAGAAAGAATATTCAAATAACAAATTTGTCTGTTAAATACGTAGCTATTGAAGATGAACAGAGAATTCAAGAGGTGATATTTGGCATAAAAGAAGAGCAGATTGCAGTGCTGTATTCTGCGGATGGTGTACAAAAACGGGTTAAACGAGAAAGACCACGTGGTGAGATAGTATAAGTTACTGCTTTTCGTTTGATGTAGTTTACATTGCATAGTGAAAAGGTTTTGCAACATTTAACATAATACGTTATCAGAAAATAGAACGTGAAGATCTGTTGCTTATCTGTCGATTTTATCTATCTGTTATTTCAAATCACTTCGCTAATTGTCCCTTTTTCGCTGACGATGTGCAGGCTTATGTCCATGGTCCTCCCTCTGCTCAACTCATTCTCAGATTATTTGCATTTACGGATGTCGCCCTTCCACAAATTCTTGTAAAACTCAATTTATTTGGTTCGGCACGCCCACAACAACTCCGTAAACTTGATTTCATGCTTCTTGCTGAACACTTTCCCCAGGTGGCCTTGCCTGTGTACGTTACGGTGGTGCTCAAAAAAATAATTTTGAGTAAATTGATGGGACAGCCCCAGGTTATGTTCCTTTTGATAAAGTAAGTTAGTGTGCAAAATATGATAAAGATATTCCATCATTTAGGTGTGCCACATAAGAGGACATGTTTTCCAAATTTTAGACAAGGATCGTTAGCACAATTGCGTAATATTAGAAACTTTTTTCGTATTTTGTGTAAGATAAAGTAAACCCTAAATTGTTTTGCTTAAAAGTAGAATAATTAAAAAGTACGGTTGAGCATTATTCAGCCTTATAAGTCTGATTAAATCAATGCAACTCCCGTTTCTGTCCTATCATTCACTACACTCAACCTTTCTTCAATCTGCTGAGACTCCAACTAAATGCTGTTCTGTTTCCACGCATTACTATAGCTGTCCTTCATTCGATCAAGAGCTGCTGCTACTCGCAGATTGATAATATTCTTTGGGCGAGGTCTTTAGTCTTTGGGGTTTCTGCTTCATCACCAGACTCAGAGTTTTCGACGAAGTCTATATAGCATTTATCACTATCTGAAGCATCAGATTTAAATAACTCGTCAGATGTCTTAATACCACTGGACCTGGCCACTGGAGTAGTAGTAACAGATTGTCTCAATGTCTCTTGATAAACGCTGGTCTTAGTTTCATCCTGTCTCTCTTCCGTTTTTCTTCATCTTGTTTTTAAATTTGTTACCCACTTGTGCCACTGAACTTGACATCCTTCCATCTCTGAGCTAAGCCTGCAGAAGTGCTCTGTAATCGTAATCGTAATCGTAATCGTAAACTCTGAACTTCTACAGCGCCCACAAAAGCGAAGTCGCGGGAACCAGCTTATTCACAGGCGCTCAATAAAATCAAAATCGATAGGCAGGGGTCAAAATCCAGAGAGTCAGGCAGGCAGACAGGCAGGCGGCTAAGGTGGATGGTGTTTGGTGTTCAGACGGCGAGGTAGGCAGGGAGAAGTGTTGGATTCAGGATAGGATTTGTCAAAAAGCAGTGTTTTCAGTTTCGAGTGAAAGACCTGTCACCTGTGGAGATATAGCGAGAGGTGGAGTTTTGGTGACTTCGTAGGATGGGTCAGATATTTGTCGTAGTGCTGGCGGAAGTTTGTTCCAAAGAGGTGGAACAGCTATGGCTATGGAGCGATTGGAAAATTTTAATGATGAGGTGACGGAAGGGCGGAGCAGTGTTAGGGAGGAGGAGGAGCGGGTTGGACGAAGTGGCTGGATCGTGAAACACTGACGGAGATAGGAGGGCTGGGAGGTTTGAAGTGTGTTGTACGTGAGTGAGATGATTTTGTATTCTTTTCGTTCAGGAATTTTGAGCCAGTGCAGTGATTCGAGGACAGGAGTGATGTGATGGTATTTGGGGGTTTTGGTGACAGCACGGGCTAGGGCATTCTGAATTGCTTGGAGGCGGTTTATTTGAGTGATATCTAAGTTTAGGAAAAGAGAATTGCAGTAGTCTAATTTAGCGTGAACTATAGATGTAGCTATTGTGGATGCAGTTTTGAAGTCAAGCATAAAGCGGATTCTACGGAGGTCACGGATATGCATGAAGCAAGAGCGAGAAAGATGGGTGATGTGATCGGCGAAGCTGAGGTTTTGGTCAAAAATCACACCAAGGTTGCGGACAGGAGAATTTGCAGTGAATGTGTGGGTAGGTGCAGAGTCAAGGTTGATGGAAATAGATGGATCTGGAATTTTCTTAAGTTGCTCACGGAGGCCTATAAGTATAAATTCAGTTTTAGAGGGGTTCAGGCATAGGAGATTTGATGTCATCCAGGAAGAGATTAGGGTAACTACATGGAGTAGATGATCTATGGAGTCGGAGAAGCTGCTTGGAGAGAATGAAATGAATAATTGGGTGTCATCAGCGTATTATAGGTGATGGTCAACCGAGGATGCTTTGATGAGTGAGCTGAGTGGAGTAGTGTAAAGGATGAACAATAGGGGCCTGAGAACAGAACCTTGCGGAACACCACTGGTGAGAGGACATGCTTGGGATGAAGTTTCGGATGTTTTAACGGAGAAAGAGCGGGAAGACAGATAGGACTGAATCCAGAGGAGAGCAGTGTCAGTAAAACCGAACCAGGAAGACAGTCTTTGGAGTAATATGTTGTGGTCGATGGTGTCAAAGGCTGCAGAAATGTCAAGAAGGCAGAGACAGGAGATTTGTTGATGAGAGATGGCAGAGACAAGTTTATTGTAGAGGGAGGTGAGAAGGGTTTCGGTTGAGTGTCGCTTGGTAAAACCAGACTGGTGTGGGTTAAGGAGTGAGTTTGAAGTCAGGTAGTTATTTATCCGAGACAGGACTATGCGCTCAGTTAGTTTAGAGATGAATGACAGGTTGGAAACAGGTCGGTAGTTAGAAAGGTTTTCTTGGTCAAGGGATGGTTTCTTGAGGAGTGGAGTGACTAAAGAGTGTTTGAAGAGGAGGGGGAAATTCCCAGTAGATAAGGAGGTCAACGAGGAGGTTTTAGAAAGGAGTGATTGGAGAGAGAGATGGAGAGTAGCAACTTTTCCTGAGAAGAAGGAACAGAATGACTCGGCTATTGAAGAAGATGGTAGAGAGTTTGGAAGTGGGCTGGCGGAGTTCCTATGTAGCAGTTGGTTTATGGTTTTCCAAAGAAGGCGAGGATTGGAGGATCGGGAGTGAACTAGTGAGGAGTAAAACTTCTTTTTAGCCGCAGCCAGAAGGTGATGCTATTTATTTGTTGCAGTTTTTAGAGAAGAGAGCACTTGAGGATCACGGGTTCGTTTGTAAGTGCGCTCAAGGCGTCGACGGAAAGATTTGAAGGCCTGGAGGTAGGAATTATACCAAGGGTTGTTAGAGTGGAAGCCTGATTTGGTGATAATAGGAGCGTGCTTGTCAAGGAGCATGGAGAGGGTGGTGTTGTAGGAAGACAGTTACTGTAGGTCATCAAGAGTGGATGGAGGATTTAGAACGAGGTCTGAAGAGGAGAGATCTTGCAAGAAGGTTTCAATGTTTATGGAGTTGATGCGGCGAAATGAATGAAGGATGGGTTCTGGATGTGGAGTAGGAAGCATGTTGAGGCGTGTAAAAATGGGGTAATGATCGGAAGGTGTATCAAAAGAGAAAGAGATGTCTGGCGATAACTTAGAGAGAGATGAAGTGATGATGAGGTCGAGTGTGTGGTTGTGACAGTGGGTGGGGAAGTTGACATGTTGGATCAAGTTAGTAGATGACAAGAGCGTGAGGAATTCGGATGCAAATGAGTCAGATGGATTGTCGACATGTATGTTAAAGTCCCCTGTGATCAGAAATTCATGAGGGGTTGTGGCAGCGATGGAGAGTAAAGTTGTGAATTCTTGCAAGAAGACGGATGCAGGACTTGAGTATGAGGAGGAGGAAGGAGGGCGGTAGACATTGAAAATGGTTAGGATTGTGTTCGGGAGTTTTAGGGTGATTGAGGCGCATTCAAAAGAACGAAAACAGTAGCCAGGTGAGTCAAGGACGGTGGAAGGTTCTCGGGTCAAAAAAGCGATGCCTCCACCAGTGGTGTTCGTACCGGTTGTCGATTTTGAGGGACGAGGTGTGCTATGGAGATGATAGCCAGAAGGTAAACAGTCTTGATATTGGGCATTGGTTGTGCTTGAGTTAAACCATCTTTCAGTCAAGGCAAATAAGTCTGGAGGGTGAGTGGAGGTTGCCAAATTTTTAATTTCTGCTGAGTGTGTCGGGTGAAGTAATGATCGAACGTTTAAGCTGCAGAGTACAAAGCTGGTTTTGTTTATTTTCTGAGATGGTGTATGAAGCGGAAGAGTTGGATGAGAAGGAGGAAGGGGAGGAGGAAGAGGAGGAGGAGGCGGTGCAGGGGCAGCAGCAGCAACAGTAGCAGCAGAATGAGGCAAAGGCTCAGGATTTTATTTTTCACTTCCGCATCAGAATGTGAAATATTAAATGTTTTCTCCAATGATTCAACAAATCTTTACTCTGTGACTTTCTGTGTTTCTCCACCTCTCTATGCTGCCTTTCGTGAATTCGTCCTCTCATTGTAGATCTTCTCAAACCTCCCGATTGCATATTGCATTGTAGCCATAGGCAAGTGAGCTCTATTTGAAAAAGCTGCAACTGTTCCAACTGTCATGCGTGCACTTTCACGAACAGTTTGCTATTGACTTATAACAAATGAAAAACCTGTCATGTCTGTTTTAATTAAAGCAGCCTTGCAGTATTGATTGAATCATGTGTGAATCCAACAAGCAAATTTCAGTTTCAGATCTGGTAGAAGGTTTTGGACATGCCATCCTTTGAGAACCTCTGAGTAGGCTTCTTGAAGGGAGCTGTATAAATTTTTGGACTGAATGAATCCCAGTCAGTTTCCAATTAAAAAGTACTGGAAACAAGGCAGTCAATAAAGAATTTGGAAACACTGGATACATTAAGCTAGACTAAGTGTTGGATATTGGGTATTTTAGGATTGTTCTTGCAAAGTATTTTTTAAAGAATATAAGAAATTATTGAAATTTCAACTTGTACAGAGTTGCTAATTATAATCTGATTTTCTATTATATTAATCATAAATTATGTTCTGATTCGAAACCAAACTTCAGCCAGATATTAAGTTTTTTGAAAAACATTATTTACTCTTGATATGAAGTACTTTTCCTCCATTACAAAATGCTGGATTATTACATTTTGAAATTGGTTATGGATACTATGAGATAATGTGAGTAAATATAAATAAATAATTATATATAGGAAAGCCTTAAAATATATAGAAAGTCCAAAAATATTTTAACAAATTTAAATTATTTATTTACTCCTCAGCTGAAGTTTGTTCCAATGCATATATTTATTATTTAATCATTTATTTACCATCTTTCAGTCAAGGCAAATAAGTCTGGAGGGTGAGTGGAGGTTGCCAAATCTTTAATTTCTGCTGAGTGTGTCGGGTGAAGTAATGATCGAACGTTTAAGCTGCAGAGTACAAAGCTGGTTTTGTTTATTTTCTGAGATGGTGTATGAAGCGGAAGAGTTGGATGAGAAGGAGGAAGGGGAGGAGGAAGAGGAGGAGGCGGTGTAGGGGCAGCAGCAGCAACAGTAGCAGCAGAATGAGGCAAAGGCTCAGGATTTTATTTTTCACTTCCGCATCAGAATGTGAAATATTAAATGTTTTCTCCAATGATTCAACAAATCTTTACTCTGTGACTTTCTGTGTTTCTCCACCTCTCTATGCTGCCTTTCGTGAATTCGTCCTCTCATTGTAGATCTTCTCAAACCTCCCGATTGCATATTGCATTGTAGCCATAGGCAAGTGAGCTCTATTTGAAAAAGCTGCAACTGTTCCAACTGTCATGCGTGCACTTTCACGAACAGTTTGCTATTGACTTATAACAAATGAAAAACCTGTCATGTCTGTTTTAATTAAAGCAGCCTTGCAGTATTGATTGAATCATGTGTGAATCCAACAAGCAAATTTCAGTTTCAGATCTGGTAGAAGGTTTTGGACATGCCATCCTTTGAGAACCTCTGAGTAGGCTTCTTGAAGGGAGCTGTATAAATTTTTGGACTGAATGAATCCCAGTCAGTTTCCAATTAAAAAGTACTGGAAACAAGGCAGTCAATAAAGAATTTGGAAACACTGGATACATTAAGCTAGACTAAGTGTTGGATATTGGGTATTTTAGGATTGTTCTTGCAAAGTATTTTTTAAAGAATATAAGAAATTATTGAAATTTCAACTTGTACAGAGTTGCTAATTATAATCTGATTTTCTATTATATTAATCATAAATTATGTTCTGATTCGAAACCAAACTTCAGCCAGATATTAAGTTTTTTGAAAAACATTATTTACTCTTGATATGAAGTACTTTTCCTCTATTACAAAATGCTGGATTATTACATTTTGAAATTGGTTATGGATACTATGAGATAATGTGAGTAAATATAAATAAATAATTATATATAGGAAAGCCTTAAAATATATAGAAAGTCCAAAAATATTTTAACAAATTTAAATTATTTATTTACTCCTCAGCTGAAGTTTGTTCCAATGCATATATTTATTATTTAATCATTTATTTACCATCTTTCAGTCAAGGCAAATAAGTCTGGAGGGTGAGTGGAGGTTGCCAAATCTTTAATTTCTGCTGAGTGTGTCGGGTGAAGTAATGATCGAACGTTTAAGCTGCAGAGTACAAAGCTGGTTTTGTTTATTTTCTGAGATGGTGTATGAAGCGGAAGAGTTGGATGAGAAGGAGGAAGGGGAGGAGGAAGAGGAGGAGGCGGTGTAGGGGCAGCAGCAGCAACAGTAGCAGCAGAATGAGGCAAAGGCTCAGGATTTTATTTTTCACTTCCGCATCAGAATGAGAAATATTAAATGTTTTCTCCAATGATTCAACAAATCTTTACTCTGTGACTTTCTGTGTTTCTCCACCTCTCTATGCTGCCTTTCGTGAATTCGTCCTCTCATTGTAGATCTTCTCAAACCTCCCGATTGCATATTGCATTGTAGCCATAGGCAAGTGAGCTCTATTTGAAAAAGCTGCAACTGTTCCAACTGTCATGCGTGCACTTTCACGAACAGTTTGCTATTGACTTCTAACAAATGAAAAACCTGTCATGTCTGTTTTAATTAAAGCAGCCTTGCAATATTGATTGAATCATGTGTGAATCCAACAAGAAAATTTCAGTTTCAGATCTGGTAGAAGGTTTTGGACATGCCATCCTTTGAGAACCTCTGAGTAGGCTTCTTGAAGGGAGCTGTATAAATTTTTGGACTGAATGAATCCCAGTCAGTTTCCAATTAAAAAGTACTGGAAACAAGGCAGTCAATAAAGAATTTGGAAACACTGGATACATTAGGCTAGACTAAGTGTTGGATATTGGGTATTTTAGGATTGTTCTTGCAAAGTATTTTTTAAAGAATATAAAAAATTATTGAAATTTCAACTTGTACAGAGTTGCTAATTATAATCTGATTTTCTATTATATTAATCATAAATTATGTTCTGATTCGAAACCAAACTTCAGCCAGATATTAAGTTTTTTGAAAAACATTATTTACTCTTGATATGAAGTACTTTTCCTCTATTACAAAATGCTGGATTATTACATTTTGAAATTGGTTATGGATACTATGAGATAATGTGAGTAAATATAAATAAATAATTATATATAGGAAAGCCTTAAAATATATAGAAGTCCAAAAATATTTTAACAAATTTAAATTATTTATTTACTCCTCAGCTGAAGTTTGTTCCAATGCATATATTTATTATTTAATCATTTATTTACCATCTTTCAGTCAAGGCAAATAAGTCTGGAGGGTGAGTGGAGGTTGCCAAATCTTTAATTTCTGCTGAGTGTGTCGGGTGAAGTAATGATCGAACGTTTAAGCTGCAGAGTACAAAGCTGGTTTTGTTTATTTTCTGAGATGGTGTATGAAGCGGAAGAGTTGGATGAGAAGGAGGAAGGGGAGGAGGAAGAGGAGGAGGAGGCGGTGTATTTTTTTTTACCAGTCATCAGAGAATAAGGTATCCAACAATCCATGGTACATAGCACTCATCACATATCACAATAAAAATAATAGGCTCTAGAAGTGTCTAACTTTCATCCAGCTCCTGAAAATAATAAAAAGTTGATTTTTATGGCTTCGATAACCCAATAATTTTATATGCAAAATTTAATTTGTGATGTGGCACCCCTAAATAATGGAATATTTTAAAAAGATTTTGCACATGGGTTTCTACTATCATTACGAACAGAACTGGGATTATAAAAAAATACCTTTTTGACTGCCACCCTAGTGTACGTTAGTAGCGATAATCGACTGATACACTGAGCATAATTAACCCGTTTTGGACCAATGTTCGTTTTACGAACACATTTTTGGATGACATCAAATTGGTTGAGGTCATCACTCTATTTTTCTGTTCATGTGCTCTTATGTAAGCGAAAGGTTTGATTTGGGGGATAAATCGCCAAAAAAATTTGTTTTGAAAGTTTTGAACTGTTTTTGTCTTATGCTAAATACGTCAACTCTAGTATGTTCACCGTCTTTTGTTTGAAAATTTGTAATTTTGGTTCAATGTGTGATATCGCACGAGCTGATGGGTATTTGACAAGTGCACATATTTAGCACAAAGCACATGCCATTTGCGTAATTTTATTGTAATAAATGGAGTCGCAAAATTTCATATCTGGGTCATGTTCGTTTTACGAACATTGATACGCTACTGATAGCGTCAAGTCAAGTCAACGTTGAATATATATATATATATATATATATATGTATATATATATATACATGGTGTGTGTGTGTGCATGGGCGTGTACGTGTGTGTGTGTCTGTGTGTGTGTCTGTGTGTGTGTGTGTGTGTCTGTGTGTGCGTGTTCGTGCGTGCGTGTGTGCGTGTGTGTGTGTGCGTGTATGGGTGTGTGTGTGGGTGTGTGTGTGTGTGTGGGTGTGTGTGTAGTAAACAATAAAGGACCCTAAATTGATGGCTGTGGAGTACCAATCAATAGGCTACACAGGATTCAACACGTGGTGAGGATGACAGCCTCGGTAGTCAAGCTGTCTGGCAGCTTCTGACGACAGTTGAACATCCCCAGTGTCACACTCTTACTTTCGACAACTTCTTCGCTTCATTGGTACTCCTCACAACACTGAAGGACACAGTTGTTGCTGCCACTGGGACAATACGGGGGAACTGCGATGAAGAGAGCAGCGAGGAGCAATCGAATATCAAGGCAATGGAAGTGTCGTGGTGACAATTCCATTGCCTGTAATGGGCTGCCCTTGGAATTGCGTCTGCTTCCCAGAACGCTCTCTGACTTATTCTATATTAACCTGAAAACTGTTCTTTTTGGCCGTGCTGGAGTCGGGAGCACCTCTGAGTAGTTACCTTGAAGAGGTGCTATATAAATCTCCTGAATGAATGAATGAATGACATTGTGGAAAGACAACAAGCCAGTGTTCATAGCATCAGACCATGTCGGTGTGAGTCCAACTGTGTCCAAGAGACGCTGCTTCAGTGTAACAGTTGACAAGAAGCGCATCCAAGACGGTTTTAACACCAATTATCCATTTTTATTACGTTTATTATGTTACAATGTAATTTAATGCATGTTCAATATTTCACATGTTGTTAGTAGCCTATTGGCCCAATGTTCGTAAAACGAACATATGCAAATTTGCATATGTTATTTGAGAATAGTCAAAAACATAATACATACGTTCAAACATTGCCATCAAGGCCCCAATAATTATCACAGATCATACAAAATTTTCTTAATAAAGTTTTGGTCCAAAACGGGTTAAAGGGGTACTACGGAAGTGTGTGTGTGTGTGTGTGTGTGTGTGTGTGTGTGTGTGTGTGTGTGTGTGTGTGTGTGTGTGTGTGTGTGTGTGTGTGTGCGTTTATGTGTGTGCATTTATTTATATATACGAGCATACACCTCTGTATCTAAGTCAGTTCTCTCGCCTTCGCTGAGCATATCACCAACCTTACACGTTCCTCCTACTTCAAGTCCGGCGCATCAGGGCCATTCGCAGATCTGCCTCTTCTTCCGCCCTGACTCACATAGTTCATGCATTTGCCTGTTCTACAATTGACCATTGCAACCGCTATTCTTATTTGACTTCCTAAGTTCCACCTAGCTCCTATGCAGTCTATCCTTAGAGCTGCAGCACGATTAATTGCTCGTCTTCCTGAATTCTCCCGCATCGCCTTGTACATGGTCAATCAGCTGCACTGGCTTCCTCTTACAGCCCGCTATCAGTTGAAAGTCATTATTTAGTTCTCAAAAGGAAGCTGGGCTTTGTTTCGAAATATCTTAGCGATCTCATTTGCTTTCCTCATTCTGCGCCTTCTCTACGACCTCTCCGCTCTATGAAAAGGCATGATCACTTTATCCCGAGAACTAGAACCATTTGACCCCAACTAGATCATTTACCACCGTTGTTCCTGCCGTTCCAACCTGTTTTCGTGTTTATGTTTTTTCTGAACCTTTCCTACATATTTCTCTCACCTCAAAACCTATTTCTTCTTTCTGGGTTCTCGCACTTGTTACTTGTAGCGCTACTGAAAGGTCACCGCCGTGAGGGACGCAATACAAAGTTACTAATTACTAGGGTGGTCCTTAGCTCCATGTAAAAACATATTGGTTGAATTTTAAACGAGACACCCTCCTAACTTTTAGTTTTAGGTACAAATATATGAACACTGAAAAGTTTGTGGAGATTTTTTGAGTTTTAGAGGTTGCTACCGGACATAGCATATATCAACTTGTACAAACACGCAGACGAAACATGGAATATTGTATAGTGCATACTATTCTTATGCACAAATAAAAAAAATTCTGGTGGACGGATGGTATTAATATTTGCGTTAAAACACACAAGTGAATACGATAATGTTTAATTTCAGTGAATACTTAATGTATTAATGCATCAGTGTCCTTTTTGTTACTATCTGGATATCTTTGACGATATTCCTTCACAGCCAACAGCAGATACTGCTTCTGATCCTCCTTATTTGTTTGAAGCTGGTTATACTCGTCCATGAGTGCCACTCCACGCTCTGCTCTGTCATTAACATCTGTTATTGAGCTGGCAGTAACCTTAGCTAACTTGCAGTTCTCATCTTTTGGCCAATTATCAACAACTTGTTGGAGGAATATGGATGGAATGCTTGTAATTCTGAAGAATCTTCCAGTGTTTTCTGTTACAAAATCATCCAGTTGCTTCATTCATTCATTCATTCATTCATTCATTCATTCATTCATTCATTCATTCAGAGCATTTATATAGCGCCCCTTCAAGAAGCTAATCAGGAGCGGTCCCTCCCCAGCCACGACTAAAGAAAAGAGACCTGAGGGACTTGTGGAAACCTGCCGGATGGCTCACAAGTAAAGAGCGAAGCTTAAGTGGGAGGTCATTCCAGATGGAAGGGCCGACAACCAAAAAAAGCACGACCCTAGCGCCTAATAGCCAAGCGAACCCGTGGAACTAGGAGCTCACTCCTCGTCGCAGAGCGAAGCGACCGACGCGCTGCAACGTCGGACACTGAGCGGCAAAGATCGCGCGATATAGCAGCTTCGAGCTGATCAGAGCAGGATCCGATGCTTTTCTCTTTAGTCGATGTTCGATGCCAGTTTTGTACAGAGCAGCATTCATTTGGCGCTTGGTATCAATGGAGACACTGTCATGAAAGAACGCCAAGGCCAGAAATTCATCTGGCAGATTCCAGAGATGTATCAGAAATGTCTTCATAGCAACCTCTGCCGCTGCGTTATTTTTCTGTTTGTTTTTCAAGAGCTCCAGGTCAACTCGAGGAGCAGATGATGCATATGGTACTTGAAACCAGACTTTCACATAAGCATTACAGTGAACAAGCAAATGTCGCCTATCCTCTATTATTCTCTTCTTGCCAACTTGAACTGTCTCTTGAACATCCAAAATCGTAAGACTGCAAATACTCTTGGCCATACACCTGGCTCTATGCAGCCCAGCTGGTGCTCCGAATGATATGCCCCTGGAAGGCACTCCGCCCAAGTAGGTGATGGTCAGCTCCAACAGTTCGCAATAGTTGTCCCCGCTTGGTATCACTGAATTTGACTCTCAGCAAAGGCAATAAGTTACAGGAAGTTACACTGTGTAAAAACCCATCGGATGTCACTGTTTCGTAGTTTGATCTGTCTAAAAATTTCCCAGCTTTTCTAGAAACTCTTGAAAATCATTATGTCTAGACCTTCGGATGGACTAAGAGAAAGCATGACCGTTGCCTCCAACACTATTTCTATTATGTGATTGCGACTTGTCCAGTGTCTGCTCCAACAAGATGTAGGCACCATTTCTTGGTCGACTGATCACGTTCCTTTTAGGTGCAGCACTCTCTCACTCTCCTTGCCAAAGTCCTATCAACAATACACATCTTATCTCGGCGCCTCTTCTTCTTTGCTAACAGAAACTGTCTACTCCTACAATGCTGCTCAGTTTCATGATTTGTGCATGTGCAATGTCAAACAAATCCTGTAAACCTGCTTTTCATTCTTCCTCTTTATTCTTTAGCACTTCTGATCGCTTTGCTTGTTCTCCTTATTTTTCCTATACTTTATATAGTTTTCGAAGAAACCTTTAAGTTTCTTTACAATAATTTCTTTATAAGCGTTGGAATACGTGTCTTATCCCCAAACTACGAGAACATTACTGGCTGTGAAATGACAAGCATCTGCTACTGTTTGCTTGGTTATTTTATGTAATCGTAAACAGGGCCATGATTATTTTCTTGCTTGCTTTGCAGTACTGAAAGTATATGATATCTGACCTTAGTCACATGTTGACAGTTCTCAGCTCACTCTTCTTGCTCTTTTTGATGTTTCTTCAGCCTCCGACATGGTTGACCATGAAATTCTACTCCAACGCATTGAGACCTCCTGTGGACTCAAAGGTTCCCCACTTCTTTGGCTTCGGTCTACTTGTCTGATCGCACTCAAATGATAATTCTGGTGACTCCAGAACTCAATTGGGTGTTCTTCAGGGTTCTGTCCTTGGACCCCTCTTATTTATTTTATACACGGCTGGTATTCCTTCCCTTTTCCCAAATCATTCGGCTATCGGCCATCTTTTTGCTGATGATGTCCAGGCATATGTTTGTGGGCCCCCTTCTGCTCAAATCCTTCTTGCTAGCCACATTGACGCTCTTTCCCAGGATCTCCATCTGTGGATGTCCTCTAATCGCCTCTCTTTAAATTCCTCCAAAACCCAACTTATTTGGTTTGGTACACCACGGCAACTTCTGAAACTCGACTATACCTTGCTCTCTCAAAAGTTTCCGCATGTCACATTCTCATCTAGTGTCCGTGACTTGGGTGTCATCCTAGACAGCTCTCTTACCTTCACTTAACACATATCCAAGCTTACCCGCTCTTCAGTGTTGTAAAGTAACGAAGTAAAAGTAACGCGTTACTGTACTTAAGTAAAATTTTCAGTACTTTTACTTGTAACGAAGTAGTACAATATGAAAATACTTTTACTTGTAACGAAGTAACATTTAAACCATTTTCGGTACTTTTACTTCGTTACAATTTTCGTAATATTCGTTACCTCGTTCGTTACTTATAAATGCGACCAATAGAAAGGCTTCAAGCAAAACACGTTACTTGTGGCGGTAATTTCTGCGTAGCTTGGAAAACAAGTGCGAAAATGGTCTTAAATATAAGACGAAAAGTGGACATTGGTTGCACATTTTAGGCTAAACACTTTAAATACTTAATGAGTAAATCCGGTATCCGGACGATTGGTCATAGGACGATTGGTCATAGGACGATCGGTCATACGGACGATTGGTCATAGGGCCTATTGGTCATAGGACTATTAGTCATAGGGCTTACCGGTCATAGGTCACATGCATGGGTTATAGGGCCTGTCGGTCATAGGGCCTATCGGCGATAGGACTATCGAAGGCTATCGAAGGCTAAAACAGAGAAGTTTTTAAAACATGAACATTTACTGGATCATTTACTGTGAAATACGTAATACGAAATACGAACAATACGCACAAGTCTGGAAACGATCAATATCCCTAATTGATGCCTTTAATACTTGAGTAACATACGGGTCAAACGTTTATTTTTTCGACCGAACGTTAAGTTCTTTGAAGTGAGTACTGTTGATGCCTGTAAGTAATTATCCTTGATTGGCACTGATTGTATTTGTCTAAAAACGATGAATGTCCCTAGTTGCTGCTTATTTTGCGTTCGGTGTGTTAAGCTTAAAACTAAGAATGTCCATAACTAACGACTACAACCAAGTATGTCGGTTTATTCGCGGTATGACCAATCGTCCTATGACCAATCGTCCTATGACCAATCGTCCTATGACCAATCGTCCTAGAACCGTAAATCCATTTACAAATTCGCACATCCATGGACATATTTGTCAATGACTGCAGATGTTAACTGCAGATGAAGATGACGATGATGCAGCATTCTTTACGAGAAAGAATTAAAAATTCTGCTCATAATGATGTACTTGAATAATAGGCCTATATGCATAGCCTGCATAAAATTATGACACCTACAGCATTCTAGCCTGGCCTAGTTTGAAGAAACTTTTTAATAGATTGAGTTCTCCAATTTCGTGCAAGTGCAGCTGTTAGACGCCTTTTCTTCAACTGTGCCAGTTTAACAATTATAAGAATAAACGCTCTGGATTGAATGCATTTTGAGAAATTAGTCTTCTTGGAAGTAAAAATTGGGCAAAAAAATTAAGACTCAAAACTTTTACTTTTTACTTTAAAAGTATTTTTTGGAAGAATACTTTTTACTTTTACGAAAGTAACTTTTTGACGAGTACTTTTTACTTTTGCTTAAGTACATAATGTTCTATTTACTTTTACTTTTACTTAAGTACATTTGCTCGATACTTTTAACAACACTGCCGTTCTTCTTACTTCCCAACTTAGGCGTCTTAGAGCTATTCGCAGATCTGTTTCATCCTCTACCTTCACCTCAATTGTCCATGCTTTTGTCTGCTCTCGAATTGACTATTGTAATTCTCTCCTTGTTGGCTTACCCAAGGTTCGTCTATCTCCTCTTCAGTCTGTACTGAATGCTGCTGCCAGACTTATAGCTCGCCTCCCTCGATTCTCTCACATCTCTACATTTATGGCTGAACAACTTCATTGGCTACCTTTCTCTGTGTGCATCCAATTTAAAGTTCTCATTCTCATGCTCAAATCTCAACTGGGTCTTGCTCCAAAATATCTTTGTCACCAAATTCTCCGCCCCTCTCTGCCACGTCAAAGCGTCCTCTCAGATCCTCTGACCGGCTTGACCTTTTGTTCCCCGTGTTAGGACCATAATAGCTCAATCCAGATCCTTTGTGTGCATAGGTCCCTCTCTATGGAATGGACTTCCTCCTTCTCTACGCTCTACAATCCTCTCTGGTAGCATCTCTACCTCTTGCTCTACCCTTAAAACCTTCCTTTTTTCTTCGGAGTACCTCGCACTGGGAGCGCTTCTGAAAGGCGTATGCTATGAGAAGCGCTTTATAAATGATCAAATACAATACAATACAATACAATACAATACAATAAGTCTCTGTGTATCTTCAATCTCAGAGTGTATCCCAGTAGCTAAAAGCTAATGCAAGACTTTCCTGTCGGTTGTAAAAAGTTCTATTTCAGCTAACTGTTCTGCTAAATGATGTAATATTCATTCGTAATAACATTTAACATCATATTGTCTAGCGCAGATAGCGCCTGTACGTAAATATATTGAAGGGCGCTATATAAATGTTCAATTACATTACATTATAATACTTGCAAATACCTTTCGTCACGTTGTATCTTTTGATTAATAAAGAATAGCCGGCGCTTACTTAAAAATCATCCTTTTTTAAACTCAATTACTGTTCTATGTCTTAAAACAATTTTTAGAATCAACCAACTCTTCTTCTTTCTTAGACTCTTAGTTGTGACCTAACTCAAACACTTTTCCTTACCTCTACAAAGTCTACATATAATTGCTCAACGCTTTCTGAACTGTTTGTTAGAACTAAATTGACACAGATATTTTCAATGTTTCTTTCTTCAAACACAGTTATTTAAAACTTCAATGTCAATGTTGTTCATCAGCACAACTCAACTGTAACTTCTACATTAAAACAACTGTATTGTTCAAAAGACTGCCGTCAGCAAGTTTCTAAGTTTGGCGCCAATTAACACGTGCCAAGTAACTATCTAGTCTAAGCCAATGTTTACTTAAGGCCAAGCGCCCGATAGCCGACCGCGCAACTAAAACCTGTATATATATATATATATATATATATATATATATATATATATATATATATATATATATTCGCATTGGCCGCCTAACAATCGATACACATTATATATAATAAACCTTAGGCACACCTGTGCTAATTATATATGCAAAACGTTTGTTCACAAAGCTCATGTGTCCTATGTCCCATGTGTCCTCATAACCCTATTGTACATCATCAATGCAGTCATATCTGTCATCTCAAATAATCTAGCCTAATCCATAACAAGTGTTCTTATACAGCTGCATTGGCTTCCTGTTCAGCAAAGAACATTTTCCACAAAATGTAATTACAGTTTTAAAATAAGTCTTTATTCTCCAGTGTTATCACTATGCAACCAGATCAGCTAATTGCTTTCTCTTGTCATTCCTAAATGTCAAACAATAATTATTCTAGATTAAGGAGCCTTTTCAGCTGCTGAACTTCTGCCCTGAATCTGTTCATTCTGTTCATTGACTCGAGTTCTGTACTTAAAATTCAATCTTATTCAAAATCTTCGTCCATTAGGCCTATAATAGGCTGTTTCTATATCTGTAAACCAATCTTCTGGATTTTGGTAGGCTATCTGTTGGTGCATTAGCCTATGTATTAGACACGGCTGCTACAAAAGTGCTAACTAACGATGATGTTGACGAGGATAGTAGTAGTAGTAGTAGTAGTAGTAGTAGTAGTAGTAGTAGTAGTAGTAGTAGTAGTAGTAGTAGTAGTAGTAGTAGTAGTAGTAGTAGTAGTAGTAGTAGTAGTAGTAGTAGTAGTAGTAGTAGTAGTAGTAGTAGTAGTAGTAGTAGTAGTAGTAGTAGTAGTAGTAGTAGTAGTAGTAGTAGTAGTAGTAGTAGTAGTAGTAGTAGTAGTAGTAGTAGTAGTAGTAGTAGTAGTAGTAGTAGTAGTAGTAGTAGTAGTAGTAGTAGTAGTAGTAGTAGTAGTAGTAGTAGTAGTAGTAGTAACGTCGTGCTTAATAAACATCATCATCGCTATTAACATCATAATATTCCTGCCTAATCTGGTTATGAGACACCGCTGATCGGGGCTTTATCCGTGCGTGTGTGCGGTGCGCGTATAGGTGTGTGTGTGTGTGTGTGTGTGAGTGTGTGTGTGTGTGTGTGTGTGTGTGTGTGTGTGTGTGTGTGTGTGTGTGTGTGTGTGTGTGTGTGTGTGTGTGTGTGTGTGTGTAGAGGCGTGTGTGTCTATGGTTACAGGCCGCTGTATGTTTGGATGTATGCGTGCATTTATGCATACAATCATAACGTATGATATGAACAGGACGCGGTGGTGTAGGGGTAAGTTCGGTGCCTTGGTAAGTTCGGTGCCCCGCAGCCGGAGGGTTGCGGGTTCGAATCCACCTCAAGCCGCCGCGTAGGGACCCTGCCCTGGGCAAGTCCTTCACTCGCAATTGCTCATGCGCTTCGGCGTGAAACTCCGATTCAGTGTCCGCGCTGTAGTCGGGAGCGCCTCTGAGTAGAAATCTTGAAGGGGCGCTATATAAATATATGAAATGAATGAAATGAATGTGTGTGCATTCATACAAACATGCATGCATAATTGTATACAGGCATTCATACATTCTGGCATACATGCATTTATTCATGCATGCATACATCAATATATACACATTTAAATACATGCATACATTCATACATACACGCATGTATACCTATATATGCAAACATATAAACGCTCATTTATTCACACCATGTAGGCCCTATGTAGATAGACTTGTATGCATATTCGTTTATAGAGACTGCATACATACTAACAAACATTCGTGCATACATACGACAAAACATTTCTGCAACGTTTTCTCGCAAAGTGAAATTTGCTTTGATTTTCGTTGTTTCGTTTGTGCTATAGATAAAGTCGCTGAAGAAGAAATTGAATTAGTTTACAAAATAAGGGAAGAAGAGGAAGAAGCGATTCGTGGAGTGGCGATATTAAGTGGAAAGTTGTTTATTGTACGTCAAAAGAAATCACAGCTTCAGGTTTACGATTGTGATAACTTCAACCACGGTCGCGAATTGCTAGATGTGCCACAATTAGTTGATGCAGTTGATATCTGTTCCTGCAAGAAAAATAATTGTCTTTACATCATGGATAAGAAAGATGGTAGTACGCCCAATGAAGTACTGAAAATTAGCGCAGGACGAGGTTTAATAGGAAACTGGTCAATAGAGGGAATCTTCGGAGGCTATCTCTCTGCTACAACTGAAGGGAATGTCATTATAACTATACAGTTGAAACATATGTTGCTGGAATATTCCTCTGATGGAAAGAAGTTGAGCGAAATTAAGCTACCAGTAGGCCTACGCATTAATCCACGGCATGCGATAAAACTGGACAATGACCTTTATATTGTCAGTCACGGCACACTTTTTGACCGTTTTCACAGAGTGTGTCATGTGGATGGAGGGGGAAATGTTATGAAGTCATTCGGTCGCGAGAGTGGATCAGCAGATAACCAATTGAATGCACCTTACTATTTGGCTGTTGGAAGCAATGGCTGCGTTATGGTGGCAGATCTAGGCAACAATCGAGTGTTGCTACTTGATCCGAATTTGGAATTTAAAGCAAACATTGTACCGAAAGACAAGCAGAGATTCGAATGTCCGAGAAGAGTTTATCTAGATGAGACGTTAGGCCTACTTGTTGTGGTTATCACCAAAGGTAATACAGAGGAAGGCAACTCTGTAGGGGTTGAAGCCTCTAAACTGATAGAGAAAGACTGCAGACTTCTGGTTTTTAACATACAACCGTTATTGAGGAAGTACACGGTGAGTCATTAAAAACGGTGTCCCTACATAATTTAACATAATTTAGTTAGATAACCACCAATTTTAATTACATTTAAGAATAATGACGGTTGGTGATCTAGTCAAATGCTGCATCAATTATTTCTTGTAAAAAGCTGGACCATCCTAAACTATAATGACGTCACGACAACCCCGACCAAATGGCGTTCACCGAAGAAAATAGTAAATTTCTTTTGGTATCTGTGGGGTCTCTGCACACGGTCGTTCGAACATCCACTTCGTCGAACCGGGTATTAAGGTCAATGGACAATATTGCCTACTAATTCAGGGCCTTTTCGTGAGATATCGGAATATTTAATATTCCAGCAGGATAGCGCTCCTGCGCACGGAGCTCTGGAGACTGTTGAGTTACTTCAAGCTTAAACAGCTGACGTGATCCCGCCTACTTCGTGACCACCTAACAGCCCTGATATAAATTCGGTAGATGATATGGAGTGTCATTCAAGAAGCGATCTTCAGATATCGAATGCATGATGTGAACGAGTTGCGTCATCGATTTATGGAGGCATGGGACGAAATGGATCAGCGCATCATTGATGAGTCTGTCAAGCGATGGCGTACGCGTCTTCACGCATGCGTGGATGTCCAAGGGTCGGGATCAATTTGAACATAAACTTTAGCTGTTCGAATGCTCAGTAATAACTCCTCTATCTTTACTTAATAATTGTTTTTGACATGATCTGATATCTGAAGAATTTACAATCAAATATGTAGGGACACGGTTTTTATTGACACAGTATATAACGGACAATATATTAGCATATAATGGTGTGTCATGATTTTTACTGATTGCCCAAAGTAAGTGGAGCCACACCAGCAAAGTTAAAATATATGTCATGTATAATACTATTGCGTAAACTCGTGTATTATTGTGTATTATGATTTCTTCTGTTGTTCATGGTTGTGGTTTTGAAGAATTAGTTCAGCGGAGTATGGTACCGTTTGCTTTTGATTTGCGAAAGCTGAAGACAACATTATAGTTATCAAAACATTATTGTTACTTTTTGCATACGTCTGTGTTTATCCGGCTTTCTGAAATGTCATAGCACATTGCGTTTTCAATTGACAATTATTTTGAGTGCACGCTGTGTGACTTTTGATAAATTCTGTTATCATATAATTATCTCCTTCGATGTTAATCGCGTTCATAAACGTATAGCTGGCAGACGTACTGTGCCTCTTTTTGTAGTTTCATGCTTAGCCTACTTGATTCAGCGCTCGTGAATAAGCTGGTGCCCTGCGCTTGGCTTTCGAGTGGCGCTTTAGAAATTTGGAGATTACGATTACTATTACGATTACGATTCAGCATATTTCTTTATCCAACCATCAAATCCGCAGCCTTTTACTCTGTCTCAACCTAAGTGTAATCCACCGTTACAGATTTTTCTATTTCCTCACCTCTCGGATCTTATGAACGGATCTTGATATGGTATCTATGAACTGCATGTGATTACAACCGAACAGAATAAACAGAATGATGTTGTTGGAATGTTCCTCTGATGGAAAACTGGACCGTGAAAGTAATCTACCAGGATGCCATGATCCATGGCATGCGACTTAAGTGGACAATGATCATTTATGTTGTCATTTGTCAGTCACGGCACGCTTCTTGACCCGTTGCATAGAGTGTGTCTAGTGGATAGAAAGGGAAACATTGAGAAATCATTTCGTCGCGATATTGGTTCAGCTAAAAACCAGTTGAATATGCCTTACTATTTGGCTATTCTGCCGTGCTAAGGAAGAAGACAGTAACTCAATTTTTTGCGGTTTTGAGTTAGCACTGGTTTCGACATCTAGACAACATGTTCTATCATATATAAAATCAAGGAAACAGTATCTGCCCAGTAACATGGCAAAAAATAGGAAAGAAATTCACAGTATCTCATCTGAGGATCATCATTCTAAGCAAAAAAACAGTAACTCAAGTTACTGTGTTGTTGCTTAGTATATGGAATTATTACGCATGTGTAGTTGTCTTTTTTAGCAATGAGCAAACAGTAACTCACTGGACAGTATGATAATGATTATATACCTTTTCGTTACTGCTGCCCATGGCAACCGCCGTACTACGTAATTAGTACGTATGTATAATTATATATATGTATATATTTATATATATATGTATATATATATGTATATATATATGTACATATATATATATGTATATATACATACATATATATATATGTGTATATATATATATATGTATATATATATATGTATATATATATACATATATATATACATATATTATATACATATCTATGTATGTACATATATACATATATATGTGTATATATATATATATATATATACATATATATACATATATATACATATATGTGTATATATATATGTATATAATATATATGTACATAAATGTATGTATGTACATAGATATATGTACATGTATATATATATATATGAATATACGTATATATATATATATATGTACTTATGTGTATTTATATATGTGCGTGTATGAATATGTGTATATATATGTACCTATGTGTATATATGCGTGTATGTACATTTATATGTATATGTGTATGTGTAGACCTATATATGTATGTGTATATGTATATATTCATGCATAATGTAATGGAGTTGTAGTAACGGAGTTGTAAAATATTAATAATTAGGTCTACATGCTCACCAGACGAGTTAAGGTACAAAAAATAGTTAGTCTATAGTGGCCAGACTGTCAGTTTCAATATTATTTTTGAAGGAAAAAAATTATGTATAGATGCAAAGTGCAATAATTACAGTAACGGAGTTGTAAATCTTTTTATACTATTACATTACCGGATAAATTTCCGAAAATTGTCAACAGAAGCAAAACGTCCATATTGATTTCTTGTTGGTAAAATCAATGCAGACACATACACATATATATAATTATATATATATATATATGTGCTATCGAAGATTATGTAAAAATAAAATAAAAATTATAACGTTGAGTATATAACAAAAATCAGAAAATTATAACGCTGCAAAGTCTTATTAATAATACACTCTGAGTCCCATAATTAGCATAGCATTTCTGGTTACTGCTTTTATGCTTAGGGGTCATCCATTAATTATGTCAACAAATTTTAGGCCTTTTTGACCCCCTCCCCCCTCTTGTCAACAACTGTCAAACATTGACGGACCCCCCAAAATTATGTCAACAATCCCAGAACCCCCTACCGGCAGCGTAGCCAGGCTGACTTTTTTTTTCTCAATGACCTTTTTTAGAGATTTAAACTCCGATGACCGGTTTTTAGACATTTTTTCCCTGACGACCTTTTTTTTTTTTTTAGTCATTTACCATATTTTGTCCATTTATATAAAAAAAATTTGTTGACGTCAACTTGGACCAAACCCCCAACCCCTTATCAACAACTGTCAAACTTTTCCAAATCCCTCCCCCTATTTGTTGACATAATGCTTGGATGCTTAGCAGCAAACCGATTTCAAATAATTATATACTAAGCAAAAACACAGTATCTCATTTTTATATAATTTTTACGTAAATATAACAAAAAGTAACTTTAGATAAAAATTTAACTCACTTAAATATAATTGTATGCAAAAATTCAGAAACATTGTAATTTAATTTCTGGTTGAATTAAACAGATTTCTTCTTTTCCTTTTTACTCAGATTCATCTTTTTTGAGTTACTGTCTTCTTGCTTTTTACGGCAGTATTGTAGTCAATGGCTACTGTGCCTATAGGATAAAACCGCCTGATTGTCAGTCATGGCACGCTTTTTGACCGGTTGTATAGAGTGTGTTTAGAAAGGGAAACATTGAGAAATTATTTGGTCGCGAGATTGGTTCAGATAAAGACCAGTTGAATATGCCTTACTATTTGGCAGCGTTATGGTGGCTGACCTTTGCAACAGTCGAGCGTTGCTACTAAATTCCAATTTGGAATTTAAAGGGAAAATTGTGCCAATGTACAAGCAGAGCTTCCGAAGTCCACGAAGGATTTGTCTGGCTTATGGGCGACTTGGTGCAGAAAACGTGGAAGGTGGCTCCTCGACAGAGAACAATGACTTTAAGAAAAAAAGGAAAAATGGAAGAAAACTGCAGATTTCTTGTTTTCGACATACAACCGTTAGTGTAGAAGTCCGTCATTGCGTAATTATGACAACTAATGACGAGTGAGTTTGCATATTATCTGTGTTGTATGATCATTGTCGATTGCCTTTTATGTAATTGAAGTCATAATAAAACACGGAAGTAGGAGATGATTTTGTATTTTTTAAATATGTGAATTCGTGTATTTACGTATTCGAATATTATTAGGCCTATGGGTTTTTAATCTTGTCCATGTTTGCGCTTATCAAGGACCACTTCAGTAGAATATTAAATTGGCTACTTTGGATATTTGAACGAAGTAAACGTGCATGTGCTTAGCAAACTGTTTAATTGTTAATTGTTTTCTCATTGAAAAACTGTGTTTATGTTCGTGCCTTTGGTTTCAGCAAATGTGTGCCTTTAACTTTTCAAGTTGAGATGTTCTTATTCTGCTATGTCTTGATTAATAATTAGTTGACTAAAGTTGGATTGTTTTGGATATGGCCAAATAAGACGTCGTCTAATTTAGCGTCTATAGGCCTACATGACGATATTTGTGGCATTATTGGCTGAACATTCTGCATTTGACCCAAAACAAATTTAGTTGACGATATCTATGGGTTTAAGCCTACATTTTGCTTGAATCTTCATAAATATAATTTCAATTTCTTTGTCACTATTTTCGAACATTGTTACAATATGTAGGCTACATTTGTCACTGTCAATTTGGATGGGACAGTACTGCCTTTGGTGTGATGAAGTTGTTTGTGATAATTTCAGCATAGTATACGCTTATTACTAAAACTATAATTATCTGGCTTACAATACTGATTTTTAGGGCTAGACGAAAATGACGAATTCACGGAATTCACGGAAACCGTGAATTTTGGCGTTTGCTGTAAATGCCGTGAATTTTCGCATATGGCGTGATTTTGCCGTGATTTTTCGTATAGTCTATGCTGCACTCTGTGTCGAAATCCGTAAATTTCTGTTGTCAAACATAACAAATTGGACCTAAAACGGACGCCTTGATCATGAATAATGCATTGGCCAAGGACGAAGGCAATTTGAGTCAACTTCCAGATGACGCCAGAAGTAAATTAAACCAATGTATTCTGACTTGGAGCCGTGGCATCGTTAATTTTTACTTACTGACTTCGTCACAGTGTCTGCGCTGACGTAACGTCGTTAAAGAATCGAAAAGTCCTATGCTTTATGAACACAGAATGACTGTGAATTGGTGCCGTGAATTAGCCGTGAATTTGGTAATTTTTCAAAAGTATGCCGTGATTTGTTCACTTTATGAGCGTGATTTTCGTCTAGCCCTACTGATTTTATGTTCTTGGTGATTCTTAATTAAAACGTGTCTAATTATAACGACAGTCTAAGCTAATGCGATAACCAGTGCATCTACAGACCATTATTGTGCTTCTATGTTATTGGGATACAACGCTTATGTATTCTCATCATGATTCATTCATTGTATTCTTCAAACAGAATTGGTTTACCTCTAAACAATGGCGTGTTATGGTGTTCCTTATTTTAACTATTTACAGTGCATTGCGAAATATTTCGAATAAGTCTTCAGCATTTCAAATGAGATTTAATCCCTTTATCATTATCAATGTATCATTTTCATATCAATTGTTGAAGGTATGTTGCCAAATTTCACTTCAACACGTTTGATTTAACCCAAAAACAACTTTGTTGGTGGTTGTTGAATAACCACAACAGCTATATCCTCACTGTTTCGTATGAACGTAAATATCCAAGATAAAAATTGCCTAGTAGGTCTGGGGTAATTTTGGTTGGTAAATCCCTGGTTATTTTAAAATTCTCTCAGAAAGACTCTTATCTGGTTTCGTTTTCGTTATTAAATTCTTAATAGTCATAATAATGACAATTTATATTGCTCCGTAATACAGCATGCCGTTACAAGGGCGCCTTACGGTCAACTGACATCAGGATAGGCCTTAGAAAACAGATACTGTACCTCTTGAGTCCAGAGTTGAAGGATTCAGTTGAGTTAGTCGCTCGTAGGGCAGGCGGAAGATTGTTCCAGCAACTTGGGCTGGCCGCTGAGAAAGCGCGGTCACCAAAGCGGGTTCTCATCCGACTTACGCGAAGATAGCTTTCTCGAGCGATCAGAGTCGCAACCCGGAGGCGGAGGAATGCGCCCGATGCAGTAATCGCGCAAATACTCAGGCGCAAGCCCATGGAGTGACTTGTATACCAGCAAAACAGATTTTAAACTCAATACGAAGAGAAACTGGCAGCCAGTGCAGAGCATCACGGAGGAGCGGCGTAACATGATCGTATTTCCTCCGGTTGGAAAGCAGCCTCGCATCAGCGTTGAGAACAAACTACAGGCAATCCAGGAGACACCTGGAAGATGTAGGCATGTAAGTGACATAAATAAGCGGCTTAGTCAATATAATTTTGACGAGCCAAGTTCCATCGAGCGAGTGAGGTTCTACGACGATGGAATACGGCTCCAGCTGGCGAGCGAGTCTCCCGCAAGGCTGTTCGACGAGCGAGCGTGCAAGACTCCAGCGAGCGAGACTCCCGTTAGATGAGCGAGACTCCCATGTTGACGAACAATCGAAGTCCACGATAACTCGATAAGCAAATGTCCACGAAAAAGAAGTAGTTGTGTTTTTTTCCTGTTTAATCATCAGTTTAAATGCAACACGTGACAATATCGGCCGTTGACGTCATTTAAAACATCGAGCCTTAGCAGTTTTACAAAAACCATTTACATTAAACTGTAGAGGTAGCTAACGTGATTTCTTTGATAACGGTTCATACAGCTATCACGAGTCTCAGTTTCGTGTACGATCAAGGTATGCAAGAATCACTGCCTATTTCAAACAGTTCCAATAGAAATTCAAGCTAAATGTATGAACGATATTCAGTGGGCCTAGACACCTGACATTAATTAACCAGAATTTTGCAATTTGACATGTATAGGCCTGTGCATAGTGCATACATTTATATGCACATATATATTGTCGCGCACTTTGCCTCCGGTTCAGCTCTCTCAATCGTGCAGCAAGGGCAGAGTGACGCGAGGATGGGCTGCAATGACGCATGTCGCTCGATGGAGCGCAAGTCCGGCGTTCGGTGTATTTCGAACGACTTAGACCGTTAGACGCTCTCCGCCGACGGCCGCTCAGGTCAATCAACACAAGTCGGTTCTAGGTTTTCGTCAAGTTTATTCTTCGAAGACGTCCACCATATAAGCGAGAGCACACAGCTCAAATCGACACCAGCGTACTTCGTCGTCGTTCACCAGGGCAGGGCTTTTTTCCTATCTACAGCCCACCTCTATTTATATCCCTCCACGCCTAGCCTATTGGTGGAGCAAGGGCTAGGGAGCAAAGCCTAGAGAGAGCAAAGCCTAGAGAGCAAAGCCTAGAGAGCAAAGCCTAGAGAGCAAAGCCTAGAGAGCAAAGCCTAGAGAGAGCAAAGCCTAGAGAGCAAAGCCTAGAGAGAGCAAAGCCTAGAGAGCAAAGCCTAGAGAGAGCAAAGCCTAGAGAGCAAAGCTTAGAGTGAGCAAAGCCTAGATAGCAAAGCCTAGAGAGCAAAGGCAGAGGCCGGAGCTAAGAGAACCCAGCTACCACTCAAAACATGGCGTAAAGGGGGAGCAACGCACTGGCCAAACCGCCCGGCCGATAAGTGGCAAGCGACCGCAGGGGGCAGGGAGAACCAATACCAAAGGCCCGGGGAAGGCACCCCTACAATTTGCCACAATATATACGAAATTATATATACATATATAGACCTATGTCTTTATATCTAGTAGGCATAACAGAGATACAATTTATATAAATAAATTAATCGATGCAGCAAGGAACATTTTTCTTTATATGCTTAGGAAATATGTACGCACTTTGAAGTAAATAGTAAATTAATGTTTATTCCGAAAGTTATTTTCAGTTTTTAAAGAAACCAGTTTTTGAAACCGACCCGCTTTGTCAATCTTGACGCTAATTTTTTCAGGATTAATACGTTTGCAGACAGCAGGTGTAGGCCTTAATGCTCTCATTCAATGTCATCTGAACCAGTGATTAACCAATGATGGACACATATTTGGCATCTGACAGAGTTTCCTCCACGGTAGTTGTCTCCTTATCCACCGGTTGCTCATATGTATCGATATCTGTGTAGATCGAATTCACCTCCTTTGTAGTAGGTGTCAAAGCGTAATAGTTGGGTTTCGACAAAGATTCAACTCTTGGAGAGCAATCTGGTGTCATGACGTCATCATTTATATCAACCTCCTCTATTGTATCATAGCCATCGTAGGTAATTGTGTGATATTCATCTGGACTTTGAGCGTCCAATGGATCATTTGGTTGTGCAGCTGAAATTGAAAGAATTATTAAATAATCCTGAAAGCACAACGTTTTTTTTACTCATTATCCTGTGAAGCAGTTGTAGTAGAAGTAGTAGCAGTATTAGTAGTAGCAATGGTATCTAGACATTATGTTCTTCATAAACATCAACTAAGTTAAGACAGCCACCTGCAGCAAGGCTTCTTTTAAAAGGTTAAGTGTTGTTAACCGATTTGGAGTATATTACGCTTACAAGACATCAGAGTTAGTCTTATTCTGACTGAGAATATCTTGACCTGGACTTTTCTTTCTTCTTATGTAGATGACTATAACGACAACGGATGAGATTGCGGCCCCAAATAAAATCGACAGAACAACTACAGATATCGTCTTCAGATCCAATCCTAAAATATAAAATCTTATTTACTTTTATTCTTTACACCAGCAATTGTTTTGGGATTCGAATAAAATTATTTCACAGCGAAGTCGATAACCCTTAACTCGTCGATTGGTCTCTCTTGGCTAATAGTTAAGATTTAATCAATTAGATATTTTAAAATAGGATCATAAACTGTAGGCCCTATATGTTTCTCACTGGCCAAGCGAAATAATTTCTGGGTATCGACCTGATTACGGATTGTCTTTGGTGGTTGATGTCTTGTCACAATGTCATGAACTTTTTATTTCCGATCTTATTCGAAAGCGTTTGGAGTCCATATTTGTCGACTGCTGTTCTTATTATCAGCTCTGGGACACCACTCCATTCCGGAAACCTATGCAGATCCACTTTATGAAACTCACCGTTAGGCTAAATGATGATTAATGTCATTGAGAACAAACATTCATCAGTTACTCAGTTATCTAAAAGTCGCCGGTGGCTTGATCGCGCACACACGAATTTGCAATTACAATAGATACCGTTATCTCATTTCTGCAGCAGATCTATCTCAGGTCACGACATGAATTACAATTTCTATTTTAAGCCACCATCTAGGTCTACTTTGTAGCCTACTATTTAACGAGTGAGTTTAAGAGCTTTCATATTCGACCAGATTAGATAAACCTACGTGTTAGCAGAAGATTAAATATCATCTTGCGTAATTGTTGCATTCTATTTCTGACCTATTTAACCCTAGGGCTACCAAGCTTTTTTGTAACACTGGCTACCAAGGGGGGGTGTTTACCACCCCCCCTGGATTTCGTGTTTGGTTTTACATATCATAACTTGTAATATAGCAATGGATTCAGCATTCATTTCTGCACAGAATGGTATATTTAGTTGGACATTATGTGAATGCACCTCGAAATTACATCACTTTTAACAACGGAACCCATTAATTAGCAATATTGTATATTATTGCGTACATTTTGTACTTTTTCGATAAACAAATATAAGATTATGTGTGTTTTGAAACTAATCTATGCATAAAAGATACAAACAATCATCCCTACACATGTTTATATAGTATAAATGTACATCCATACATATATATTCATACATATATATCGGTTTACGTTGTAATGCTGTATTCAGCCATTTTCACACAGATTACGCGTATTATTATTTATTTTGATCACTTCCGGTATTCAAAAGACAAAGATGTTGGTATGCTAATGAAGCCCTACATTCCCTCTAAAGAATGGTATCTTTGTTTCTTTTCCAGGAAGACAAATGAATACGCTACAGACAAAAAACTAAGGGGGAGTGCTTCCATTCAGCCATTTTTCACGCATGTTACGCGTATTATTGTTTATTTTGAGCACTTGCGGTTGTCTCAGGTCAACTCAGTGACCAGAGAAATGTAGCCCCACATTCCCTCTATAGAATGGTATAATTTGTGTCTCTTAATATTAAATGACGGATAAGATATAGTCGAAAATCTAGGGGGTGGTATCCACCCCCTGGTGCCTCGGGTATATTGGGTATAACTTTTGAACGGTGTGAGATATCATCTCACATTTTACCTCAAAACGTGTGTAAATGAACCCCCTACAGCTATCTGAAAGGTCAAATTTTTATTCCATACGGAAAAAGTTTGAGATGAAAAAAACCTAGGGGGGGTGGCAACCACCCCCCCTTCTTGGTAGCCCGAGGGTTAATCAAATTTTTTAATTTCTATTTGATTTGCATAGGGATCATGCCTGCATGACCATGAACATTGGACAAAACCCATATGGGCTTTATAGGGGTTCTACTAAAGGAATATAATAATATTATGCCCAATATGGGCTACAATATGTAGGAAAGCAATTGTGGTATGCCGATTTCTGCGCTTGCCATTTGACATCATATTTTACATTACATGTACAAACAAAAGTGAGTAACTGCGCTTATGTTAGCAACATAATTATATCATACATTACTTTAACGTTGCCTTCATTTTACTTTTAGCCAGAGGCACAAAACAACTTTATTCTGTCTATGTAAACAGAAAATTAGTCTATTTGCTTTCTGTATCAAAGTTTTAATTTAATGTCGGCAGCCCATCCGTAACTAACCTCCTGCGACACCTAAACACGCCAAGTATGATCACTTCCTGAGCAATGGGAGCAGAAAGGTCTGCTGCACAATGGATGGCAGTTTACGAAGACCTTCTGAATCGTGCTGCGTCTCCAGTATCATAAGATTCCGCGACTTTGGATCTTGTGGTGGAATCGATTTAGACCCTACCTGTCCATCGATTTCGTCTTGACTAAGCTTTCGACTTAATGGATCGTGCTGCCATCTGGAGGCTTCTACTGTCTCATTGAATACGAGAGAAGATAGTGGGTCTGATGAGGAAATTGTACAAGAACACCCTGAGTAGCATCGGAATGTTTTAAGGCCGATAGAGGGGTGCGATAATGACACGGATAGGCTTCAGACCTTTTCCAGTAACTTATGGATGAGATCACAGAGAAGACAGTTGTTCAAAAGCACTGAGGTGCATGTATTGTGTCGGAGCGGCTAATTGATCTGGTCTATACTGATGGTATGGCTCTTCAGGCTGCAATTGTGGAGAAAATTCTAGATCATGAGGCACATAGCTGCGGGCCATGGATCAAATGGACCAAGAAAGAAATCCAGACTCCAGTGGAACCCTGCCCTACTTTGATTGCGTAAAGATTGCAGGTAACCAGATCGACCTGGTTCATTGGTTCCCTACTCGCTTCTCGTGTTGTGGCCGATGACGGCAGTGGACCTGAGGTAAAGAGGCGAGATGCAATTGCCAGAGAATGCTTGAGCAACATACAGCGAGGGATTGGGTGTTCCAGCATCAGGCTGAATACCAAACTCTGCCTTTCAAGAAATACAAATTGTCTGGCCTTGTGAATAGATCTGACATGCTGACCAAAGATCAGGAGGCGAAGATGAATGTCTTTCAGCAGTGGCGTTTGAGGAGAAATGCTGCGCCTTCCATACACGGTTCCCGTCACCAACGCGTTTTCCTATAGACGCATGACGCACATCCTATAGTGCTGGAAATTATCTAAACACAAACGATCCTGATGTTTGCAATCACCAGGCATTTCTACTGCAAACAAGACCCTGCAAGAAAGCTAGGAATAATTATTTCCGGCCCTTCAAGAGGTTGTGACAGACAAACTGGATTGCAGCGCCACAAGTGGAATTAAACGGCGAGGGTCTAACAAGCGTATGCTAAAGTTTGGACTATTATTAGCTTATACACGGTTCGGAGACGAATATTCAGAAGAGAGACTGCTGGCAGCATGTTGTGATCATGGCTACGTTGCAGAAAGGGTCACGCCACAGATTCTGATGCATATTTTATGTATATATGTATGCACGTACATGTATGTTTGTATATATGTATGTATGCATGTACATGTATACATACATATATATATATATATATATATATATGTGTGTGTGTGTGCGTGTGTGTGTGTGCGTGTGCATGTATGTATGTATGTATGTAGTCCTGAATGCACGCATGCACATAAAAATAAACTTTAAATAAGACTATTAGGGCTCATATCAAGACTCTAAATTGTTGCTTACACATACCATTAATGTCTTTGGTCGTCTTCTGTTTCCACTGCGTTGAAGCTACGACTGTGACCAGTGGTGACTTCCATATAAAACTGTATTCTGGTGAATTACTAGCAGTCTTCAACTCACTGGTGTTGACGGACGGGAAGTAGATCTTGCAAGAGTAATAGGACGAATTGCTGGTGGCATTTAAAATAATCGCCAGAGTAGAACTGATATTGGTATTTGGAACGGCGACCACACTGGCCAAATGTTTTAATTCTCTTGGTTGTTTATCCGTTTCTCCATTGCCTCCGCCTAGTCTCCATTCTATGGTTGGGGTCCAGCTTCCTGTGTAGTTGACAGTACACCGCATCCAAACGTGTGTGCCTTTTTCAACGATATTCTTATGGGAAGTAGAAAGGTTTGCTTCGCAAAGTGGTTCTGTCTCTGTAGAGGGTCAAAGATAATGTCATACGAATTTCAACACCGTCTAAGCTTTCGCATAGGCTTACAGTTACATCTAGTGATGCATTTGAAAGGAGCTCAATTAGTTGTCTTGATAACTAAGTAAGTAACGTTTACGCAAATTTATTTCTTTTCCCAGATAAAACAATTTAAATTAAGGCTTATGACAACGATGACCGTACTATCGGAATACCTTAGCTTTTCCAAAGGAAAACGTCTAAATCCATTAACGTTATTTTTTCTCATTAATTTTCAATTTATTATTTATCTATAAAGTAAAAATATTCAAAGTGAAACTGTTTTTAGGATGTAGTTTTTGTTCACATCCTCTAATGCAAACAAAACAGACTTACGTAAATAATCGACCTTTTTGACAACTTATTACCTAGAGCGTGTTTCTTTATTTCTTTAATATTAGCTTCAAAATTGTAAACGAATAAGCTCTACGAGTTAATTTTTTTATTTTTAAAAGAGCGATTTGATGTTCAGCTTACTTACCAAAGACCATCAAATATGCGCTGTATCGATCAGGTTGTCCTCCTATTTTCTGAACAGCACAAGAATAGATTCCTGCATCATCCATTTCAGTCGAAGTTTTGTACAAAACAACTGAGCCATTTATGCCTTCGACTATTCCAAAATGCGGATTGTTGATCTTCTTGCGATCTTTCCAGTTAACGAAAATCGGCTCTGAGTTTGAAGTAAGCGGTCTTTGCAAAGACCACTCCCTAATTATGGAATTACTGTCTGCCTGACATTTCATTTCCATCCTTTGACCAACTCTAACCACCGTATTTCGTGGACCTTCGATCAAATCAGTACTTCCTGTACAGATAAAACGTTATATCAAAATGAGTTAAAATGACACAAATTGATTCTTTTTATAACGTGCTTTACGTATTTATATTATTTTCTTCCTATTGTGATATAGATTTCCAAAGTCGCTAAACGTAGAGTTGAATTTTTGAAATTTGTTTTTGAGAAGTTTGCTGTATCTGGCAATTAGAAATCATTATTATATCTGGTAGGTCTTGACCTTGTAGAATTGTAAAGGTGAACACTGATTGAATAAGCTGCTGCATATTAGGATTAACAAACTTACCAAGCACAAGATGTATATTCAAAATAACGACGAAGTTCCACATAACGACTATTGCGCCTGGAAACATTTAGAACAACTACAGAGATAACGGATTTAAGAAACACAAAATTGACCGGTCCACAGTTGTCGTATAGGGCGATTCTTATATTTCAGCAGGAAAATGAAAGCAGTTTCGAACAGGCGAAAGTAAAAGATAGAGTAGCAATGAACTTATAGAAATTTTATGTATTATTATACGGCAATTAGTAAGCATACAAATTTGTTTTAGACGAACATCATGACACATCAAATATTATTATAGGCCTATATGAAAATATTTCCGGATATTATTGCGCCTTATGCAAATAAATTACGCAAACGTTGTGCGATGAGAAACAAATAGTTTGAATATAAAGTACTTAAGGCCTAAGGCTAATTTTTTTATAAGTTAGTATTAGCAGTTATGACATGCGCGATTAATATCTGATGTATTTGTAGTTGAACATTTATAGAGTGCCACTCGTGAGCAAAGCAAACCAGAAGCACTCTCTCTATGATAACGTAAGCATGATGTCAAATTTAATTACGAACTGGACTGTTATATGAGTCAGCAAAACACTGCACAGTAAGCTTGAAGAGTCACAAGTGGTGGGCCAACGCACATACGTGGAGCCAACCAACAGATTCCTGTCGACAGCTGACAGATGGCATGGATGTTCAGAGTCTCTGGATCAAACAAGAGAGAGAGAGCGACGACAGGTGACAGCGCCCGCGCACACGATGACGCTGCAGTTCGGCTATTAATCGAATAGCAAGGAGTAGGCCTACATAGAACAGAAATTCGTCGCCTGTCGTTCTGTATAGTCAGTGCCACAGTGACTAACGCAGTGGAGGAGTCAGGATTTCAGGTTTGGGGGCTAAAGCTCCAAGCCCTTCCATTTTGTCCCCTCCTCCCTGTGATTTGCAGTGATTTCCCACTTTTTTGGGAGGGCTGAACCGCAGTTAGGGGCTAAGCCCCTCTATCCCCCTGGCGCCGCCACTGGACTCACGGTCGAGGTCACACGAACGAACCGCGTCTGTCGCCCGCCACCGAGACAAAGATAGGCCTACAAAGCCCTACATGACGTTAGACGTCGTAAACGGTCGGAATGTCCCAGACTTGATTGCGCATCACAGGGATGGACCTGCAAACACATTATCTTGGGTCCATTTCCTTGTGTTTATCCAGCTCTGATTACAAGGTGAATCGTGAAGTAACGAACTGAATACCTAGTTACGGCTAATGCTGGTTCAATCTGTACAATCTAATCTGTACAATAACCAGGTATGTTTTGTAGGTCTATTCAAGACCGAAGCTGGTAAGGCAATGCAATAGCCTGCCAAAACACAACTCGCTGTGAATTGTTATTATTTCTGTATTTAAACGCCATTACTTAATAAGACATTATCGATTATGGGCAAAGGACTTCGTAAAGGTTTCCGTACAGTAACCGTCTCGTGGCTGGCTCAAAGCCGAACTCTCCGCATTACATTACAGAGATCCTGAGTGGCCGAGTGGGTTGGTAGCCCGCTCCCACGCCGGCCGGCCGGGTTCGATTCCGGGTCGGTCGGTTTATCAGAGATTAATTTCTCGGATCTTTACTGCGGGTGGCTCGGTCGCAATATAAACGTGGAGTACAATACAATACAATACAACACAACACAATACTACTGGGGCGCGGTGGTGATGGGGTATGTTCGGTGCCTTGCAGCTGAAGGGTTGCGGGTCGAATCCACCTCAAAAGTCGCCGCGTAGGGACCCTGGGCAAGTCCTTCACTCGCAATTGCTCATGCGCTTCGGCGTGAAACTCCAATTCAGCGTCCGCGCAGTAGTCGGGAGCGCCTCTGAATGGGAAATCTGGTAGAGGCGCTATAACAAGTGTTCAAATACAATACAATTACAAATACAATACATTGCGAACGCCGAAACGTGTTTTCTGACGCAGAATGTGCAGTCAACTAATCTGAAGTGTGCGGTGCGTAGTATAAGAATAGACTCAGTAGTGGTAGACTTCTGAGAGAACTTAACGGAACCCCTCTGACTCTCTTTCGCCGTTAGTTTGAGGAGGGTGCAGTCGGCATTGTCTGAATAACCTTAGGAACTGGCTGAAAATATTTGGCCACCACGTTAAACATAGTTTTAGTCTGCTCTTATGTTCCTGTAATTATTTATGTACTTGTAGCACACGGAGACACACAAGCATTTTATCGGTCGTGTAGATAGGCTAGTCATTGAAACTCGCTGTCTAATGTCCAAGTACAAGTGTACATGACAGTTGTATCCTGCTTATTGCTGCTTTATATTTGCCTATACATGGCCTACTGTCACTTTGCTCTGGTTATGGTGCATGCAGCAACATCGATACCTTAACGTCACTAAGTCGAGCTTCGTTGGACGATAGCCTACTCTGAAAGTTCGACCACTGTTTTGTGAAGTGCAGGTAAAAGGATTTGAACTTCTATTTGATACGATGAATAGAATTTACCTACATTAATTAGGTCTAACTAATAACAAAATATATAGACTAACCGAATTTAACAATACTACTAGAGCCGTACAATAATTATTCCAATGTGAATGGAACTCGGAATAAAACACTGGCATTTGAAATGTACGGTAATAAATGAATATAGCACCTGAATTGGACAACAAAGGTGACAAAATGAGGAGGTATGAAGAAGAATGAATATAAAGGAAGAGCTAATACAAACAACAATGAGACGATAGACAGTTTATCCCTCGCATCCTATATAGAAGCTCTTTTGGTGATATAGGCTAATCTGACATTGTATGACTAAAAACACTACACTCGTTCTAAACTTTTCTATTAGGCTACTATTATGTATCAGATAGCGGTGTGTCTACCTGTTTCATACCAATAAACGAATATATTATCTATATATTGTGTCCAGTTGGGCATATTATGTAGAATGGACGGCACTATAAAATTATGAAAAAATTGTAGGTCTATTTTTCTATTGCCGTCAATTCTACGTAATATTATGTGATGATGGAAAATTATGGATAGAAATGGGTGACAATGAAGACGTAACAGAGAGCGGACGGGTGATATCATGGATTGGGCAAAAAAGATCTGCACACTGCACAGCCTGAGAATTATAGTAGCGCAGGACCGGAGATTGTGGAAACAAGTGATGACGCATGCATTGAAACGTTAACACAAGCAGCAGATGCATCTCTGTTCAGAGCAGTCCAGAGCAATGAGCTTCACGTCCTCCGTGGTTAAACGATGGTTGAGTGCTGTTAATAGCTTGCGGTAACATTATGCAATATAGAAAATTCAAATGAACGGGGTTTCAAGTTGTTTCTCTATTTGAAAAGAAAAGAAGTTGTGGCAGCTGTCTTGCTGTAAAATTAGGAGAAACATTTTGCAGTAAGATTTACTCGCTAGCTGCATCGAGTCAGAAAAAAACGAATTACTTCACGGTTGTATCAAAAGGCCTATGTATTGACGGTGGTGCTCATTAGGGGTCTGCGGGTATACCCGTACCCGCGGGTTTACCCGTACACGACCCGTACCCGCGGATCAGGTACGGGTCGGGTACGCATTTCACGGGTCGGGTCGGGTACGGGTAGGGTCATCACGGGTACGGGTGTACCCGGTTTTACCCGTACCGATATGAAGTTTAGAGGTTACAGTGTCACTGTCGCATATAATAAAGAATGTAGGCGCACAATGGTCCTGACCTAGTCTGCAACGCACTATTAACAGTCACTTAGTGTAGGCCTACAAGGTGACAGTATAGACCACGGTCATAAAATGTACAATGCAATTGAGAAAGCACAACAGTTGCATGTTGTATTGTATTGTATTGTATCTATCAATTTATATAGCGCTTCTCGCAGTGCACACCAATCAGAGGCGCTCCCAGTGCGAAAGACCCAGAGAAAAGAAAGAGGTCTTCAGACAACGAAAAGAGGCACTTGGCTCACCAGTTAATAAGCAGGAACGTGTCAAAGGAGGAAGCTCGTTCCATAGTGCAGGGCCAATGAAGGCAAAGGCTCGCGTTTTAGCCATGTTACAGGTTCCACAAGTTGACTGCCTATTATTATTACTACTTCAATAACTGCTGCTGGTATGACTAGGCCTACTACTACTACTGCTGCTGCAACTGCTACTATTACCACAACAACAACTGCAACTACTACTGCCATCATCAGCCTATTTATTATTATTACTACTTGCTGAATTGTAAGCCTGTTGGCCTGGTAGGGACAGGGACTATGGAAAGGCGTGCTAATGACGTGACGGGTACTTTACGGGTACGGATATACCCGCGGGTACGGGTAGGGTCGGGTAGTAATTTTGAGTACGGGTTGGGTACGGGTACGGGTAACGGTTCTGTGTTGCGGGTACGGGTCGGGTAGCAAAAATGCTCTACCCGCAGACCTCTAGTGCTCATGCACTAGCCGTGCACGGAAAGCAGACTATCGGTTAGAACATTCGGCTTGTTAGGCGCAGAGTGCGGGTTTAGCTTCTCAGTGACTGTGTTGGGAGCATATTAAGAGCTTATTCTTTAGTGAGAGCTTTCCAACGGATTGCGATTTTGACAATTATAGTTTCACTTGAAGCGACCATAGATTGATGTCTTTCTCGTTTCTTCATCTGGGCGAGGTTATATAGAATTCATTGAAATTGATTGTATTAGTCTCTGAGTATGTAAACATTTGCTAGATAATAATTATTGAAGAATAAAGTAGGATAATGCTCAAAAGTGTATTTTCTGACGCAGAGTGTTTAGTCGACCTACCTTCCTATATTATTATTTGGTTGTTAGTAGGCATTCAATTTTATTTCAGAGAGCATAATTATTGCCGGTGGAATATCCTGACACATCAAGTAGGCCTATAATTATGATGCTAAATTGCTGGTTATTATTGCTCTCATTAAACATATAATAATAATAATACAAACGTTGTTCGATGATAAATAGTTTGCTGTGACAGTTGAAACGTATATGTACCGGTTGGGCCTAAGTAAAACAAATTCCTATGTAACAAAAACGAATGTATATATTGAAGATAGTATGCAGTTTGACACGCACAATAAAAATCCTTTGTAATTGTAATTGGACATTTTATACAGAGCCGCTCAACGGTCCAACCAAATCAGAAGAGTTCTATATAATAGGCCTAAGACGTAAAATGTCATTAGGAACTAGACTGTTATCTCAGTTTAGTAGAACAATACACACTAAGCGTCACCCTAAATGAGTATCCCCTTAGCGAAATAGTGTTTCCTGTTTAGTTTGCATTATTGGCGGTTTCTATGTGTATTCTGTCGTACTGTTGGGATTTATTGTACACAAAAAAGTTTAAGTTGCCTATCTTTATTTTAGTACATAGACCTGAAATTAATTTACTTCGTTTTTGGAAATTTTTACTGGATTTTCTTTTTGGCTATCGTGATGCGTATAGAATGGTTTATCCCCACGGTCACTCTGCACCGTTTTTTTTCATCCTGGGGATATGCTTTAGGGGGTTAGAATATCACGGGAAACTGGCATATTTGACGGGTATAAAGTATATAGTAAGGGTTCTGGAGTATTACAATGGTCCGGAGTTAGCTGCAACGAAGTAAACGATGGACATTGGAAGAATTTAACCATAACGGTCATTGAGACAGAAAGAGTAAGCAGCAGTTGATCAACGAGTGCAAAAGGCACAGCTGACGTGACAGTTGATCGCTGAATTTTGTGGTGAAGACACGAACAATTCAATGCTCGAGATCGCTGAGTCAAATTGGGTTTACCTTAATAACGATTGAGTTAATATAATTATTGAGGATCAGAGGGAATTATGCTACCTTCATGATAATCCGTCGATACTGTGCAGTAACGTGATACGTTAAGAAGTAATCGAAACTAAGACCTTCGGTGAGCTACAGACCAGCGAAGGTTCAGCTAAGATCACCAACTTTATCGAACGATATTCCATCGATAGCAGTTTTGACCTAGGATATAGTGGTCACACTTTCGAACGATGATCGAACATTGCAGCATCGAGAATAAAGTTGTTTCATCAACATCGTGTGGAGAGACCGTGAAATCGAATAAGATGCAATCGAAGACAATACAAGAACTTTGAAAGATGGAGGCGAACGGGAACTGCTAAAGACGACGACAATTCCAGGTTGAGAATAGTGCGAATCAACTACGAAGAAGCACCAAGTTGTGGGAGGTAGAATTGGCCTAAGACATTATTATATTATTATTAATGAAATGATGGTCTAAGCAGATAAACTAATAAGAACTTTATACATGTATGTTACATGCAATTGTAGAATTATTTATAGTATACTTTGATCAACCTTAATTAAATAATTTATAATGAAACAAACTGAACTTATGAAATGTCTGAACTAAGCTATGCTTATGCTACATGTAAATGAATGGATTCGTTACATGTGACGGGGGTAAGATTCAGCTATTTGTCTGCGGGAACGTCACAGCCCAGCTTTAATTAGGCCTACTAGTAGTCCATTCTGAGGCACAGCTTCATCAGGCTCAACACATTGATATGTCCCCATCTCTGGAGGACCTTCTCTTACAATTTGTGCCTCCAGAGCTATGAACTTTGACCACCAAACATAGGCCTATAATAGCCTGAGAAACCGTAGACTCAGTTGTAGTAGGCGTCTGAGGTGACTTAACGGGACTTCCACTCACTCCCTTGCCGACAGTTTGAGAAGGAGTGCAGTTGACATTATTTTGCTGATTATAGGCTAAATGATAGGCGCTGGTTGAAACTAATTGACCACCACGTTTAACAAAATTCGGCACTTGAAAGCAATTAACTGATAATACTTTCAAGAGCTTCAAGAGGTTCAAGATTCTTGCAGCACACGGATATACACACACTTTTCATGGGTCATGCAACTAGCAATTATAACTCGCTGTCCTTGTCCTCTTTCTTGTTTAACAGTCTAATATTAATTTGAGCATGTCACTTGTTCTGCTTATGGATTTTATGTCCACATTCATATCTTAACCCTAGGGCTACCAAGCTTTTTTTGTAACACGGACTACCAGAGGGGGTGGTTACCACCCCCCCTGGATTTCGTGTTTGGTTTCACATATCATAACTTGTAATATAGCAATGGATTCAGCATTCATGTCTGCACAGAATGGTATATTTAGTTGTACATTATGTGAATGCACCTCGAAATTACATCACTTTTAACAACGGAACCCATTAATTAGCAATATTGTATATTATTGCGTACATTTTGTACTTTTTCGATAAACAAATATAAGATTATGTGTGTTTTGAAACTAATCTATGTATAAAAGATACACAAAATCATCCCTACACATGTTTATATAGTATAAATGTACATCCATACATATAATATTATATCCATACATATATATCGGTTTACGTTGTAATGCTGTATTCGGCCATTTTCACACAGATTACGCGTATTATTATTTATTTTGATCACCTCCGGTATTCAAAAGACAAAGATGTAGGTATGCAAATGAAGCCCTTCATTCCCTCTAAAGAATAGTATCTTTGTTTCTCTTCCAGGAAAACAAATGAATACGCTACAGACAAAAAACTAAGGGGGAGTCCTTCCATTCAGCCATTTTTCACGCATATTACGCGTATTATTATTTATTTTGAGCACTTCCGGTTGCCTCAGGTAAACTCAGTGACTATAGAAATGTAGCCCCACATTCCCTCTATAGAATGGTATAATTTGTGTCTCTTAATATTAAATGACGGATAAGATATAGTCGAAAATCTAGGGGGGTATCCACCCCCCCCTGGTGCCTCGGGTATATTGGGTATAACTTTTGAACGGTGTGAGATATCATCTCACATTTTACCTCAAAACGTGTGTATATGAACCCCCTACAGCTAACTAAAAGGTCAAATTTGTATTCCATACGGAAAAAAGTTTTCGATGAAAAAAACCTGGGGGGGGGTGGCAACCACCCCCTCCCCTTGGTAGCCCGAGGGTTAAGTATACTCGGTCGAGCTGCAATGAGCTTTAATCTGACAGTTCGGCAACTGCTCTGTGAAGTGCATGTAAAAGACTTTGAACTGTTGTTTGATAGGCCTAAATGAATAGGATTTATCTAACTTAACTAGGCTTATTAGCAAATTTGTAGACAACTTTACCAATGCCATGAGTGTAACGTTCATAGAATTCAGTTACAACAGGGTGTTCCATTACTTTCCCTTAGAAATGTGTTTTATGCACTGGATTATGCCCATATTGCATGGATAGAAATTTGTGCAGCACCTGCTTTGTTCAGAATGACTAAGGTTTGCCTTTGTCTAAGTCCGGACAGGCTACAGTCATACGCACAGTTACGGAAACAATACATAGACGGACATTGATAAGAACCACTACTTTAAAGAGCGGAGAGGAAGAGCTTGTACGTTGATTTGCAATGAGGTGCCGATCTGACTGTAATGTAATGTAAATCTTCGAAAATTTCTCAGCGTCCACAAAAGAGAGACCAGAGAGATTAGAGAGACCAGCTTATTCACCGGCGCGAATCTCTCTCTCTCTCTCTCTCTCTCTCTCTCTCTCTCTCTCTCTCTCTCTCTCTCTCTCTCTCTCTCTTTCTCTCTCTCTCTCTCTCTCTCTCTCTCTGCCACTGCACGCAAAATAAGCGTAGACATCGTACGTTACTTAGACCAATGAACGCCTTGGCCGTACCGAGTTAAATGGGGGCATGGCGCGCATGGAATTGTGGGTAAAGATTTGGCAGAAGGCTATTGTAATATTGTATAATTGAGGATCCATCGAATTTGTAGGCTTAGATATTAAATATGCTTACTTCCTGTCATATTAGCTATAGGCAGTGTTTAATGGGGGTTAGAGCAATCCTTTGAGCCAGCATTGAGAAGAGGATGGTGTCTTTTGCTCAGCTTTTGGGTCACACTTTAGAAGTTTGGAGTTTAGGAACTTCTTTTTCTAAGTCTCGGCATAAGACGGTGAATGGTCAGTCTATTTACATGCGTCATTAGACAATGGTGTTGTGCTATTTATGGGTTATGGGCCACAATGTAATCATTCCACACAATTTGGTGTACAGCGCTTCAATCCACAGATGAAACATTGATGTAACTGACGTTAGACTGCTGTGAAAGCTGTGTGGTAGGTATTCCATCCCTGGATTTTGACGTAGTTTTATCAATGTCAGAAACAATTCATTCGCAGGGCTCAGTCTAGTAAAATTCCGTTTCATTTCATTTTCGGTGTATTTTTAAAGTAATTGAAATGTTCCATAATTTGGGAAGCCAGCATAATATTTTGTCCTGCCATCGTCGACTTCAATTACACTAACCCCAAATGGACTGGAGGACTTAAGCCTCAGCTGAAGGCATTCATTGCTGGTGGTCAGATGATGTGCTTGTTCCACAGTTCTTTGCAGTTCATTTTGTAGTTCTGAAATCTTATTGGTCAAGGAATCGATGATACCATTGAGCTCAGCAACTGTTCTTTAAAGTCTGCTGCTGGAAAGCAAAGGCATCATTTGTTTGTGACAAAGTAACAAGATCACTGAAGTGTAGGCCCTACTCAGTCTGTGCTGCTTTAGAATACACTGCAATACCGTCAGTTTGACAAGAGGTGTCAGTTTCTTTGCATTTGCTCAGGTCAAGGAGGACAGCGGCTGCTTCAAGGTCCTGGTTTTTCTTAAGTCGCAGTTTATATCGTGTGTGCCTGTCAATTACCTGCTTCAGCCTTGACTGGTTAGTGGTTAATCCTGGCTGTAGGCGGAATAAAGATTGTTGAAACATAATCAATATCCAGTTCACAATCCGCTGGTTTACCTGTTATCAACACAATAGTGTAATATAATTATATCTGACATTTTCAATGTCACTTCTGGTTATGTTTTATAATAGCGGTTTTTGCTGAATAAGACTTAGTGTTCTGCATACAAACTTTTGAATACGATCGTTCCATTATTATTATTTTAATTAAACTGTAGCCCGTCTTCTGGATTGGAGAGAGAAGCTGTGTGTGACAAGTGAAGAAAGGTATGAAGGAGAGGAGTGTTTTAGACTCGGAACATCAGAAAATTGATTTTGAAATTGATGTGAGCTTGTATGGGAAAACAATGTAGTTCACGAAGGGTCAGAGGTTTGTGATCCCATTCAAATGAGCTGTAGCTGTCAAAGTGTTAACGTAGTTACCAAGTGCAAGTATAGCTACACATAGAAGTAGAAATATAATACCTTTAACCACATAATTATTCGGTCGTGCTTTTTCGGTTCATGCATCCCACTGAGTCGGGTGCTTCGTTCCTTCAGTGGAGTCAGAGGTCCAATTTTTAACAATCCAGCAACTTAAACGCGTGACATTAATTTTGTTAAAGGAAAGCGATAAAATTTACTGCATTTCTTCTATTAGGCCTACATCGATTCGTGCAATTCGGCACCCAGCACGACGATGGCATTTCAACAATTATTTAGAGTTTACGCAAGCAGGCAACAACAAACAATAGTTTGCCCTACACGAAAATAATGCATTGGCCATGATGCATCACTGGACAGCTTTTACCATGGTAATCGTTCGCGCCTGAAAAGGTCTATACATTAATTTTGGTGCCTTCTGAAGCGGAGCACAGCTGACTCAGTTTCAGAACGTTCGACTTGTAACGCGGAGAGAACGAGTTCGACTTGACAGTTACTGTGTTGGGATCTTAAGACTTATTCTTTTAGGAGGGCTTCCCTAAGGATTGCGATTTTAACTGTGGCTTTACTTCAAGCGACCATACAGTGACCTAAACTACACCCGCCTTAGTAGTTCACCTGCCTCCTCTTTGTGGACTCTCTGGTAGCCAGACCCGGATCTCCTTTTGACTATCCTCTGGATAACCCGTCTGACTCGACATAGCGCTCGTGAATAAGCTGGTGCCCTGCTCTTAGTTTTCAAGTGGCGGCTTCTAAACCTGGCGTTCACAATTGCGATTACGATGCCTTTCTGGTCTCCGTTTCTGTACATGATGAGCATTGAGCACAATAGAATTTTTAAAGTTGACTATATTGATTGTATTACCCTATAGGCATGTTGCTCTGAGGGTGCCAAAAAACCAAGTTTTTTCAGCATGAAAAACTTGGTGTATTGTTCTTTTCGCTTTTCGGGTTTTTTTTTTTAAAATTTTCCCATTTTGGATCATTAAACTCAAGAAAATGGCATTAATACCGTTTAAATTAATCAGATTGTATGAATGAAATTAACTATAGAACAGCAGAACTGTAGAATGTCATGTAGCGAAATTAACAAAGACGATACAACAATATTATTGTTAAGAGAGTTGAAGAAGCACCATTTTTTTGGTATTTATAATTAATTATAAATACCAAAAATGGTGTCTCTTCAACTCTCTTAACAATTGTTGTATCGTCTTTGTTAATTTCGCTACATGACATTCTACAGTTCTGAATTTGTAAAAAAATATTTTTGCAATTTAAAACAAAAACAAACAAAAAAACCAACAAACCAAACCTTTCACAGCCCTGGTTGCTCACCGTTGCCAGTCCAACAAGCTGACCAGTAGACCATTCGCACCCAACTAGGCCTAGCCTAGCTAAACATTTGGAAATTGTGTTTGCGTCGACTCAGAGCAACACAATAATGAGCAGTGTTCAACTGTACTATTTCTTCTGTTCTCTGTTGAAGGACCAAGAAGGATTGGAGACCTAAGCTATGTGTTCATCGCTGTCAGGAATGCTCAGCAGAGCAGTAGCTCACTTGATCGCATTGACAACTGTGCTCTCTCAATGCGGTAAGAACATTTAATAAGATTTTGTTTATCAAACAGTTTTGTTCTAATTGTTTTTACCTTACACAAAGGACATGGCCATTTTGGTTTAATTGTACGGTAGGCCTACATGCAAAAAGTTCTGCAATTTAAGACTGAATAAGTGAATATCAGTTGCAATTATATAGAGATGACTTTGTGCCACCTCTGGTTTCAATCCAATTTATTATGAAGGACGAACAATGATTGACAATTGAGGTGAAAAATGAAAGGGAGAATGAGCGAGTTTAAGAGAACAAGTGCGAGGAAACATTTTCGCTAAACTAACGGTCATGTAAGCGACGTCAGAGATCCGACCATTAAATGCATCTCATAAGCGGAGTGATCACACATTGTCGTTGGCTGAAGCGAATCACGGACTCTCTTCAAGTTACTTTGTAATAAGGCTTTATAGACACTGTACAGTAGTGTACTGCTTCTATTAATATAAACAATAAATAAAAAACGCCTCGTTTTTTCGCCATGCTAACAGCGACACTGCGACACCCATGATAGGCCAGATAGTTTCCCGAAGATTAATCCGGCCACCTTTAGCAGCACCGCTCGCCAACAAGATCCTGGAAGTAGTTCTGGCCGTTGTCAGATCCTATTGTCGACGGCGGACATGAATAGCGACGACGTCATCAGTCGTTTTTCTTTCAGTATTGGAAGAAAAGACGAGAACTCCTTCCAATATCTTGATGGCGATCGGTTCTACTAAAATTCGGCTATTCTTCCAGATTTTATAAGGTAACAGATGGATGAAAACAGCTTTGGTGTAGGAAAAGCTTAAGCGACAGTGTATAATGTAAACATAAGGTTGAATTGGAATTTATATAAGCTCAAGGCCATTAATGCAGGCAAAACCACCGGATATATGCTTTTAAAGACTGCTTCCCCTGAAATTAGGTCAGATATAAAAACATGGGATATTTTAAATGTAAGAAATATATGGGTTCAACGCCTTAATTAAGCAACAATTATAAGTCTTTTGCATGAAACAGTGTTTGTTTAATAAATTTGTAAACTTTAAATCTCGCTCTTGTAGAATTCCGAATTCTCATAATCACATTATTGAAATATAATTAATAATTTATGCAACTAATTATTAATAATTTTCCTTTCAAATTGTAGCCGGAGAACTGGTTATTGCACCTAAAAGTACTGAATCAAAGGTTGGTGACACAGCCTATTTCAATTGCTCCACGAATCTTACGTCTCGCGAAATATTTTGGCATCACGGCGATAAATACATTTATACCGGAGATGGGATTCTTAACCCGTATCTAGGAAGATTCGAGATTGACAGGAATGCATCAGATGGATCGCATAATCTGGTTATTCATTCAGTTGAACCCAGTGATGCAGGAAAATACATTTGCATTGACGATGACGGGATTGGAACAAGACGATCGGCTGAACTCATTGTTTTAGGTTAGATTAATCCAGTTAATTTATTTTTTGTATAATTAATTATAATACTAGTTAAATTATAGCACAAATTCAAATTCCTTAACGCTAATGATAAGACTGATTCACTACAGGCATCATTAACATAAACGCCAATTTAATGCTGAAATGAAGAGCTACCTTCTCTTCAACCGAGATGATTTGCATGCTTCATACTTCTAAAAAAAAGCATTGGTCGAATGCTATAGATTAGGTTTCATTTGACCGTACTGATTCAGAGTTCAATGTTAGAAATAATGAAGTTGTTTTTTTAGTTTGCGAATAGCTGTAGGCCTATGTATAATTGTAAATCAATCGATCAATTTATTTATTTTACTGATCACCATAGAACGGAACATTGCAATAACATAAAAGTGTTCACAAATACATTAACATAATGAATTCACTAGAATACATTATTCTACTGAATACAAATGGAGAAGGACGAATTAATTTTTTTAAACATGACATCATGCCAATTTCTTGTGTACACTAAGTTGTAAAAACCGTATTTTTTCAATTATTACTTTAATACCCGTTTTCTCCTATATTTGCCAGAGAATGATCCAGTCTGCCAATCCAACATAGAACCAGACGGAGTAATAGGGCAAAATATCTTCAACATACCAACGGATGAAGTTCAGTTGACATGTAATGTAACCTACCACGGTAACATACTTCCGCAGATGGAGTGGAAGAAGGTTGGAGATAACAATACCATCACAGACAATGTGACATCTAATGCTATATCTACCAATAGCTTAATATACACTTTGAAGCTCAAAGGTGACATGTCCAATGACAACTCATCTTACGTTTGCCAAACAAAGAGGTCAACACAGAATCAATACAAGTGCAAAACCAAAACCATTAAAATATTATGTAAGTAGAGAATTGTATCGTAATCAGTAAGTTCATTTTGTTTGCATCAATGATAGACTTCTCCTAAATCCTTCCAAGACTCAGTTTATTTGGCTAGGTGGCCGTCGGCAACTAGATGGTATTGATTTGCTCCAGCTTACTCAGGTCTTTCCTGATATAACTTTTTCCCTAACGGTTCGTGACCTGGGCCTCGCCCTTGACCAAGAACTTAGTCTTTCTCAACATGTGAACTTGATCTGTCGAAGCTGTTACTATCAGCTTCGCCAGCTCCGAGTGGTTTCTCGCTCTGTTTCTCATGACGCACTAGTGGTTCTTGTGCATGCCTTCGTTACTAGTCGAATTTACCACTGTTGCTCGATCCTCGTTGGCCTCCCTCTTGGGGTTCTTGGGCGACTAGATCGAGTTCTGCGCTCAGCTGCTCGCTGCTCGGCTTATTGGGCGAATTCCCAAGTTCGGCTCCGTCTCTGCCTACATGCGCGATGTGTTACACTGGCTGCCTGTGGCCCAACGGATCTCATACCGGATTGCGTCTTTGGTTTCACGCAGCATCCTTGGCTGTGCTCCATCTTACATGCGCAACCTCTGCCGCCCAGTGTCCGACGTTGTAGCGCGTCGGGCGCTTCGCTCCGCGACGACGGGGCAACTCCTAGTTCCGCGGGCTCGCTTGACTGCTAGGCAGCGCCGAGCTTTCTCGGTTGCAGGCCCCTCCATCTGGAATGACCTGCCATCGGAGCTGCGCTTGCTACCTTTGACCAGTCACACTGGGTTTTATAAATCACTCAAGTCTTTTTACTTTTGCCGTGGCTGGGCTGGGAGCGCTCCTGAGTAGATTTCTTGAAGGGGCGCTATATAAATCTCCAGAATGAATGAATGAATACTAATATATATTTAGCCTTTGGCTTAATAATTATAATGCCTAGTACATGGCTTCAAGTTTGATAAATAATGGTGACGGTATTAGTGTGGTATAATTATTTGTGAAGATATCACTGAATTGTAGTAAACATTAATTTTGTTGAAACATGGTTTCGGACTTGGACGAGGACGATCCTAAGCATAAGAATGAATTTTGATGGAAATACGATCAATAACATTGTGTAAAAGCGCAAAAATACATCCTCTTCTTGTTGTGTAACCTTCATAATTCTCAACATTAACCTATTCCGTTGCTTTTTTCCTGCAGTTATTCATCTTGCAAATAGCAACAGACCCGATGATAATGATGCTAGACCTAGCTTCAGTCACATGATTACTTATCCGGTCTGGATAAAGAGGGGATCTAAGGAATGCATAAACAGTTGCCTTTGAAAGAAATACGACCGAAAGCTATGCAAGATTTTTACAGTAATATACTATATATTTCCGTAGCCTTATGGTATCTGTACTAAGTAACAAAACTATAACCACCTACGAACTTTTTTCAGATTTCCTCGGCGGAAATACAACAGTACAAAACGTAGAAAGAGGTGAAAAAATTACTTGTACTGTCAGCAGTAGCACTTTCCCTTGCACCATCCAATGGTATCATGACGATTACACATGTCCCTTATCATGTGATGAAACTATTACGACACACCTGCTGGGAGAATATCTGTGTACGTTGAAGTGTATCGTTAGAGGGAAAGACTACATCGTTGATGTTACGAAGGTTGTTGTTGTTGAGGCTGCAACGTCTCTACCACCATCGGGCGAGTATCAAGTTACATAATTAAACACGACATTCAATCACATTGTTTAAGTAGAACATATTAGACTGCTCCCACTTCTTGGCTTATTCGACAAGTTCACCGACAAGCTCATCAGGATGGGAATCTTTATCGAACAGCTATATTGTAAAGTTTTGCTTTTAGTTAGCGAAATATTATAAAATCAGATGATGCCATCTGATTTCAGCAGGCCACAACTATTTGCTCCTGAAACACACTAACGTTTGGGTAAACGGAGGGAGTATTTATGTGACACTCTTGAAATGACCTTGGATTATTTTAACCTTTAGGTGATGACTTTTGGAATGTAGCCCTTATTAGCACGAGCAAACTGGTAAAAGAATAATTAAAATGTAACATATTTTGTCTAAGCTATGGCTATTTTCTCTGATTTTCCTCTCAAATTCATCTTTTTGACCTTAAAATAACCTTGGATGGCCTTACAATTAATAGCCTTGTTTTTCTCCAAAGTAGCCCTTATCTAGAAGAGAAAATACTGTAAAGAATTAGCTGATTTCAAGAATTATTGGCTGAGATCTGGCCATTTTTCTCTGATTTTTGCTAGATTTCTTATTTTATAACCTTGAAATGACCTTGAATTATCTAGAATTTAGCGTCCATAGTTTCCTCCGATAAAGCTCTTCTCGAGGCAAATAGAACGAAAAACGTTCATGCAAATCAGACTATTCGTCATTTTTTGTGACAAGAAGTGTAAATTGAGAATGGACCCAAGTTCCAAGTCCCGAGGCTGAGCGACTACCATAAGGGGTCTATGGTAAAGGTAAATTTTTGAGACCATCTTTTAGTTAAAAGTAACAACGTTTTACATCAGTTCTTTTGCAAATTATATGACTTCATAATTTGGTTTCAATTGACTCAATTGGTACATTGGTTTTAAATTGACTCAGCAAGCGATGTATCGATAGAAACAGGCAGACTCAACAAAGAACTGCAATGAACTACAGCATTGACTTTTTACTTTGATCAAAATGTGCAATGTACATGAAGACCTTCTTTAGCTATGACAAGTCCAGCATGTTGGAAAGAATCTCTTTCCAACCGTGCTTTGTCGCTGTGTGCGATCTGTAGCCTACCTGCAAACGTTTTGGGAATGATTTAATGAATGTGAGAACTTTGTTGGTAGTTGCGTAGGCCCCTACATATTGCGTACTACTGGTACTGTGCACTAGAGGTCTTTGGGTAGAGCGTTTTCGCTACCCGACCCGTACCTGTAACACAGAACCGTTACGCGTGTACGTACCCAATACGTACTAAAAATTATTACTCAATCATACCCATTACCTACCAGGCTAATAGGCTCAATAGTTGTCATGTAGTAGTAACAATAGGCTGAAGTGGTGATGATGATGCTGATGAGAAAATAAAATATAGTAATAATTCAACTACGTAGCAAATTTTTTTATAAAAGTTTTGTTTCGCTTTTGTTTTTAATGTTTCTTTATGAAGTTTGACATGCTGAAAACGAAAATGGCATTAATTTCTGTGTACCATCAACGGTTATCATAAAAACCTAAGAAAACCTATTGACTGCATATTGTAGCTAATCTGTTATTACTCGTGCATAGAAATTACATGGTACATACATAAAACTGAGCTAACAACAGCAATTTGCCATAAAAAGTTACTACAAGTGAGTCATCCAAAACTTCAGAAGTGTACGTTGGATCGTTTTTGTCTTTTATAACTTGTACTGTCCTGAGGAACCAAGTTCCAGACGTAGTCACCCATTCTAGCTTCATCCCACCTTCCCTGATATCTTTTCTCCGTCAGCTGTATTTCCTGATGGAACTTCTTGCAGAACTGTCAGTAAACATTTGCCACTGGTCTGTTTGGTGTCTTATACCTAGTGCTTCAAACAACCCTAGTAGGCCTATGTCGGTACAGAAGCACACTGTCAGTGACTCTGTCATGGAAAAGAACTGGCATAGGCTGTATGTCTTTTGCGGTACTTTGACATTTTCACTTCTGGATACTGTAGATTCCATTACATCAGTCTATTACAAGATGAACTAGCAACAGCCCTGCAGCAGATTTAGGAAGTCTAGAGTTAAGTCTCTTACTAGATCATCAAGTTCTTGCTAAGTTGGAAAGTGAGGTTCTCCAACTAACCGCGCTTCCTCTTCTTCTTCTGACGTTTCTATGTCCGATTCATCTGCGAATTCACCAGCTGGAGGAATCGGGATAGGCAGGTTTTCATCATGAGGTACTGTTGCAGTGGATGATGTTACATTTGAATCACATAGTTCCCTCTAGTCCTGTGTTTTTTAAATAATTTGCTGAGTCCACGATGCAGAAGTAACAGACGCTTAGATGGTTCGTTGGTTCTCGCCAGACTCTTGGACTCGCAAAAGGCATACATCTTCCAGAGTTGATTTGCAGCAACCACAGATTGCATGAGGTGCCCATAATTTGTCCAATGTCCAGGGCGTCAATCGGCATGCCAAAGTACTTTTCATATACGATGTAGCCTAATATTTTGTGTCTCTCGAAATATTACATTTTACTTGTGTCGGACCAACTTAATGTCCACACACATAACAAAAACAGTCAGCTGATATCTTGCAATGTCTAGAGGACATTATTTCCTATAAGAAATGGAAACTGATTTGTCACTGTGAATTCTATTTCAGTACTGTCTGACTCACAAAACGCAGGTTTTTTTATACCCACAAGGACGGCTCGACTAGAATGTTCGATAAAGTACAAGAAGGGTCTTCCACTATGTTATGGAATGTTTCAGAAAACACTAGAATATTGAAGAATATTCCACAATGTCACAGAAACTTTCAGAATGTTCCCATCCATGTAAAAGAAAAATATCTTTTAAAAACTTACAAACTTGGTACAATAACTTAGCTGTACTAAACAAATATTTCATAATTAATGATAGAAAGTCTTAAATTCCCTTGACCTAAATATATACCAAAATATTGATGCTACATAAAAATTAATAGTACTATCGTAATTAGCACCACAGAATTACAGAGGAACCACACACAAATTAAGTGAATGTTTTTACATTGTGTTAATGATAGCAGTAGTGGTGGTGATGGTGTGGTGGTAGCAATAATAAAAAAAACCCTGCTGAATGGACCATCGCGCTGCTCAACTCAATTTGTTACTTTTCGGCACATCACGTTTTTAGATTTTAGGCTTACAATTAAACGATTTACCAACATTACTGTGGGACTGAACCTCAGATCAGATATAGGCCTATAAAGGCAGCACGATTGTGTTGATGGAAACAAGTCATTTTGTAACTGTAATTTGAATATCAGATTCTGTTAAGTTCAATAAGGTCCACGGACAAAGGTCAACACATGCGTAAGGTACTTAGACAGGATAGTAAGTAATCTTTAAAGTTGGGAGACTCACTATTACATGTAACCGCAACATTTCCCGCCGGTACGGGCCAAACCGGATATCCCGTACCCGTAATTCTCCTACCCGTACCCGACCCGAACCGTGAAATGCCTACCCAATCTGTACCCGACCTTAGGGTACGGATCGGATACGGATAAACCCGCTTGAAAATATTACATTCGACACATAATTTGTTATTGTATCTTACATTATGAGCTTACACACACATTTTTGTGTTTTGGCGGCCGTATTGGCCGCCATCTTGGATACTAGTATTCCCACACTATTGCTTCTACGATAAATCGATTCCTTGACCTTGTTCTGTTCTGTTCTGTTCTCAGCCATCCTCGTTTCGAGGGTCGGCCGCATCATGAATAATATTCCTCCAGCGTCTTCTGTCTTCCGTCAGTCTTATCAAGTCCTCCATTGTCAATCCAGTCCATTCCTTTATGTTGCTCAACCAGTTTGTTCTCGGTTTTCCTCTTTTTTGATTTCCCGGCATTGTGCCCTGCTTGATGTCTTTCTCCAAGCATATTCCATCTCTTCTCATGATGTGTCCGAAGTAACTAATTTTTCTTTCTTTTACCGTCTTCAGGAGACTCCTCTCCACTCCTGCCTCCTCCAGCACCCATTCATTTTTCCGCATTTCCGTCCAAGATATATTCATATGATCAATCTCAGTCACTTCATCTCGAATGCCTCTATTCTTCTCTCCTCCTCCTTCCTCAGTGTCCAACTTTCACAACCATATATAGCCGCCGGCCAAACCAGTGCTCTCCATAACTTTATCTTTGTTGTTGTTGTTGTTATGTCATGGTTCTTCCATATCATTTTAAGGTCTGTAGCCACTGCATACCCCGTTGCCAATCGTACTCGAATCTCTGCACCGCAATCACTGTCTTCGTTGATCGTTGAACCCACATACGTAAATATGCCCACCTGCTCCAATTGACCTTGGAACTATTAAAATCGATACATAACTTTTTATTCTACCTTACCTATGAGCTGAGATATTAAAAATATCTTTGGGGTAAAAAATTACCCCTCTCCGTCCTCCGTGTATCGTAAAATGTCTTCGTCCTGCGAAGGTTAAAAATCTCCTTGTGACATACGCTTCCAGTAGAGTCTGGTGGTCGAAGGATTTCCTGTCCAGACGCTACATGGATAGCGGATTACTAAGATTGTATTACCAGAGCAGCCTCGATGTCTTCAGTGACACGCTCATCAAAGAAAGCGCGTGGCTATAAGGTGTTCGAAGAAATATAAGAGATGACGACTGAAAGAGTTGATTTAAATCGACCTCAAACTGTAACTCCTTGAATCAGCAGAAATCTTGGCTCATACAACTTCCAGTGCTTGCGAACACCCGAATCAGAACACTGTGCGGGATTCTAGCTATGTCCCGAAATCCCGAATTACCAACGCAGCGAATATTGTTGCTTTCGTGGCCTCAGTCTATTCTGGTAATGCAACATGAAATTCCTCAAGATTGCCTCATTTTTGGGAGTCCAGACCCAAGAATGTGTTTGTCAGGCATCCCTAACAACCAACATTGTGGAGAACTCTTGGTTGATGCCAGTTCCACCATAGCTGCCGTTTTTGTCGCTTATGAGCTTTTATGGCAGGAAGTGAAAAATCATAATATACTGTAAGCTTATTTCATATTCAAGGCTGGCTTCACAGATTAAAAAAATACTCTATTCATGCTAAATTAGCAGAATAGAGCAATATTGAACAATCCAATTGTATATGAAACGAATTGTAATGAAAAGTTGGCATGCAAAATTTAAAAATTATCTATCAGAAAGAACTTGACACAAGTGTTTTATTCGTAAAATTAATAAGCTTATTATTTATTTAAATACAGTTGGCATATTGATCATGATTTAGAAAGATGGTGCTTGATGTTCATGGGTGCTAATTTGAATTCATAATGCAGCTATTAACGCGTCAGATGCACAATTTTTGGAATTTCTACAAAAAGTGTCAAAACCTTGCGACCTCTAAACATGCTCAGATCTCTTACGTGTCTCGAGATAGCCCTAAGAAAGCTGCTGATTGACGAGTGTCGCAAAAGTTTCACCAGTGGTGTCACACATTGGGATGAAAGTAATAAATTATTGTTCTTTTACCACATGCTGAGAACCAAAGTTGTTACCGCCATCAACATATCGTAAGCAGACCGATATAGTATGGTCTGTGCTCTCATCGCAAAAGGAAGTGTAGAACGTCTGCGACAATACTATCTCGAACTTGCTCGCCACACAGATGAATAAACTCATTTTTTAATCAGCAGACTTATGTACTGGGCATTGCTTGGAGCAGATGACATCATTATGATTATTTAAAATAGTATCGGTCTGTGATCGAATTTTCAGAAGTGGCACAAAATTTACAGGGTTTTCACTGTGTCCGTGAAGGGAAATGTTTTTCAGACCAGCACAGTAAAACAGTCTACACAATAGAGACCAAAGAGCAACGTTGTTTTTCTCAAACTTGTCATTGTATGCTTTGTTAAGTTGTTGCGGGAACTGAACCTCGCTGACTGCGCACTTTCAAAAACTCTTTAGCTATAGCAACTGCTGTTCTGTGGTTATCTAGATTTAGAAATTCAACGAATGTTAGTAATCTAGAATGTCAATAAGTAATCTGCAAGGTTTGTATTTTCTGAGAGCTGCTAAAAGCTTTACCCAGTTGCGTAATTGCGTGATCCTAGTTACGCTCTTGCATATCGTGTCTTCGGGGTCGATTGGTTGGATATCACCCAAACGAATTGACGAGCAGTTTCCGGCATCCTGTCTCGTCTTATCGCCGCCCCGGCAGTGTTTCCGTTAGAGTAGAAAAATAGGACGTAGACTTGAGGTCTCACCTGGAATTTTGGACGTAGCTATTTGGAATTTTACGCCTAGCCTGAGAAATTTGGACGTTTTAGCCATTTATTACGGACGTAAAAACGGCCGTTTGGGCGTTAACGGAAACAAGTTATCGGGAATGGAAGACATGGAGTGAGGGTAATGAGATCGACGCCGAGACCCTAAGATAGGTTCCGCAACACCCATCTGCTAAAAGCCGTTGGTCGCTTGTGTGGCCCTCAATTACCTTTTCCAGAAGGCACTATATGTGTATCCGTTGCCAATGATGCCTGTCGACCGTGTTCCGTCTTAGGTGGACGTGGAATGGGCGTACAACTGCTTCAATGTTGAAACGTAAGCTGAGTCGAGTTGAGTGCCAACTGTCGTGCAGTGGTGATTGCACCCTATTAACCGGTCGTTGTTGGAACATAGACTTCAATAACATAGTGAAGAAATTCACGCAGCGCAAGGGTAACGGTTATTCATATCCAAAACACGACAAAGCAAGCTTGGGAATAAACAGCTGGTAAATTTAAGTAAGTAAGTTTATTCTCTAATGAGAAGCACTAGCAAACGCACAGCACTGTACATGACAAGCTTACTACATTCAAACAAACAAAATTTATTTCAAATTTTGTATATTCTGGTTCTGTGTTTCCAGGTAAAATTGCGGCTGCAGTTGTGGCACCAATCATCATCATAATAATACTTGTTGCGTTGATTGTTGTACTAGTAGTACGTCATAAGAGAAGCAAAAGTAAGTTTAATCTTTTGTAGGCTTAATCATCGATGCAACTTTAAAATCGGCTTAATATTCTTGTCAAGCTACTTGATGCACATGCCCTTGCAAACGATCTACGGAGTTTTATTGTTCCATATTATTATTCGTTTCCCAAATTCACACTCTTTCGTGTTATGACTTGAATTTCCTTATTTTGCTGGCCTTCTACTCCTTACTAGTTACTTCGATATCAGCAACTAACACTGCTTAGAATGTTTCAGATTTCATTTTGCTTTGTCGATATGTAGCCTATGCCTTGGGCGCTTAGAATTAGTCACCTTTTGATATGCACACCAAATCTGCTTAGTGACAACCATCGACTTATTATCAGTCGAACAATTGAAAATAACAACAGCGGCACTATACATGTAGACGTTCTTAGTATTATTTATTAGAATGCTGCTAGGGCTAACGAACGGTGATACCAAGCCAGTCGGCTTGGTATCACACAGTAGAGCGTGCAGTTAGTGCAGAGAGTGAACTTCTTTGCTAGAATCACAACTTATATACATATAATTATTATGTAGGCCTACAATATATATTTTTATATACCCAAATCTGTACTTGATTTATTGCATTGGCTTCCAATTCAGGAGATGATCTGTTTTAAAGAGGTGCTACTGTATATAGTACATTAAGCATTGAACTGTGGCCAGCCCTCAATTTAAAACCATAATTAATCTAAATTCCTTATAATAATGATAATAATAATGATGATGATGATGATGATGATTATGACGATGATGATGATAATAATGGTAATAATAATAATAATAGTAATAATAATAATAATAATTATTATTATTATTATAATAATAACAATAATAATATAATAATAATAATAATAATAATATAATAATAATAATAATAATAATAATAATAATAATAATAATAATAATAATAATAATAATAATAATAATAATAATAATAATAATCTTTTGTTCAGCACAATGGAGACTAGAAGCTTTTACACAGTTCTATAGTTTCTTAGAGCCTGAAAGATTCATTCTACGTCGGGCGAAAAAATAATTATTGTTTATTATTTGAAACTGACAGACTGCAGTATGATTACAATTCATAGTCTGAACGGATGATCAGAAGTTATTACACGAGTCGAATTTAACTGTTCTGACGGCCATGCAAGGCGCCCATCATGTCATACTGCGCATTTTACCAACGTCATCTGGCGAATGATAGGCGGAGCCGGCCTTTAAATATTCTAAATATTTAGATGTCTTCTGGTCGGCTTCTTGAAAGTGCTTTTGGGTTGCTTGTCTTAAATGTTTGAATTCTGTAGTCACATCTCTTCGTTCAACTCAATCTTTTATGTCAGTTTGATCTCTCAAGACTGCATTTCTCAGTTGGGCTGTACAATGTACACCACAGTAGGGCGTGTCAATTTTGTCAACTTTCAAATTACAAAAATGAGTAGTGCTAAAAATTTGTGACATGACTTAGTAAGTAAAAACATATTTTGGTGAAATTAATATTATTTAGTTTTGCTTGGTAAATAACTACATGAAATATTTACTTTTTAACGGCTTTTGTGAATTTCCAATTATTCTTAACTTGTCTGATTAAAAGTTTTTTGTAAAAAAGATTTTGCAAAATTGCATAAAGAATCATTAGAAATGATTGCCAGTTACTTGCAGTTATATTATATACTAAACATATTTTTATTATTTATTTATTAAACTGTATTATTACAATTGTGCACACATAATTATATATAATTCACTAGCGTTGTGCAGTAGCTGTAAATTTTGCTTCTTTCGGAGGTTGAAGTAGGCCTATTGTCATCAGTGTGGAAAATAGTTTGCCCGTCAGTGCTACTACTGCTACCATCCCAACCAGTGGGAATTGCCCACAATGGCTTCTCAAAAGATAAGAAAACTGGGGACATTCACGCATATGAGCAACCTAATTGAAAGTGGCAGAGAATTGTTGCCTCTGAACTGCCAACTCGGCGAGACGTCATGAGATATGGGATACTGCTAAGAAAACAAAGTGGTGAGGATGTCAGAAACTACTCAGCAGACAGTCTTGCAAAGGACATTTACCCTAAAGTGCTTGAAAAGTGGGAACCGCAAACAGCTCTTTTGTCGCCTCATTGTAAGCTCACAAATCAGAATCTTTAAGAAGATCCAAGATAGCTGGGAGAAGGCCAATTACATCGCTCTTAGTAGAGGAAAGCCAGATGTCAAAACTTGACAAGCTTTTTGACATCCTCAATTGCAGTGCAACATTTTTCTTTCCTGCAAATTAGGCTACCCTGCAGATGCTGGTTGCAGGAAGGAGGCCGACATCAACTGTGCATGCATGCCTTAGGAGATGAAGATCCCTATGACTGAACTTGCTTTCATTAAAGGTCAGAGAGAAAAGACTAGTTCTATTGGACAACATCAGATTGACTTACTAGATCTGCCTGAGCATAACAGACAGGTCAAAAAGGCGGAAGCGGCAAGAAGACAAGAAGACAGGGCTTGCTGAATATAAGCAGAGAATTAAACAGAATGCTTAAATGCCATCAAATGAAATACTGTTTTCTGATTATGAAATGAGGAACAAATAGCCGATGCCCAAGATGGAAATGATGGATGCTATAAATTGGCACTAGGAAAACCCAAGTATGCCTTCTACTTTTAATCAAAAGACAGAGTACAACGCATTAGAAATGCATGATGCTGCTATGCAGAGCATCAGATATGGTGCTGGCCTGCGTGCTACAGCTGCCATCACAACTGCCGCCTTTATGGATGAAGACAAGAGACTTGTAGTTGATCACAATAAAGTCAAGAGGGCCCAAGGAAAATAATTATTAAATCCCGGGTTCAGGAATTTGTTGATCTTTGTCAGAAGGGCGAAATTTACTATATTATCTTTTTGACGACCGTAAAGATACAACTACTGTAAAGTCATACTAAAAGCTGACAATTCAGATCAGCAGTTGCTCAACATCATCAAAGTGCAGCATTATTCTGTGTGCAATGAGCTAGGTGGAAGATATCTTTACCACTTTACTTCGGAGAAAGGCTCAAAGAGAAAAAGCCAGTTGAATTTATTGCTAATAATCTTGTAGATTTCATGAAGAATAAGGGCCCTGATAAGAATACAGGCCATTGGAGGTGATTCTACCAATGGTAACAACGACTGGGGGTGGTTCCATGCACTGGGTAGAGGTTAAGCTTGGTCGTAATCTGATCTGGTTGGTTTGTGCCCTCCACACCAACGACTTCCCCTAAGACACTTGATCACAGCACTCGATGGGAAGACCTTGTCTAACAACAAGTGGACAGGTAACATTGGTAATATGCTAGAAACTACTACAGAACTTGAAATTGATCCTTCAATCACCAAACTCTCAACTGGAGAGCCTCTTATTTCACTGAATGTTTCGTTCCTGTTGGAGCTAATAGACTGATCTGACAGAGTATATGAACCTCCCTTGATATGAAAACTTACTACAGCGGAAGTAAAGAAGTTTATTAACGAACCCATGCAACTTCACCAGTGGCCTTCTCATGCTCAGTCTATACAGAAGTACGTGAAAGAAGTCACAGAATCAGCAGCAAGGCTGAATAGGCTACACATGAGAAACGTGAGAGCTACATCAGAGGCCAAGAAGCAAGTCGGCGGCTGATGACCAAGAACGAATCAAATCAAGACTTGAAACTTGTTACCTACATTTCTTACTAACTGATGTCATTACTTTCTAATGTTGCTTTATTATTAAAAGGTAATGTTTTATGCTTATTAGGGTGTGTCTTATGCAGAGTTCTAAAATTTTAATAGAGTTAACTGACAGTTTACGAAGGTAAAATTTAAATTCTTTGGTTTTCCGATAACAGTTTATGTGCCTTTTAATCAAACAGCGATTTACCGAGCTAAATGTTGTCCAATCACAAAAATAATAGCAGATTTGAATTCCTCACACCCAAAAACATATTTTTAGTAACCAAGACTTTAAATATTGAAAAAATTCACCCCTAAATTGACACGCCCTAACATCACAGGCTTTCTCGGTCTTTATGAACTGGTCTTCTCGATGCTGAATATTATTGATCACGTCTTTGTTTTGGTGCGTTGCTAGTTTATGCAGTTTGCAACTAAATAATAGCTAACTTATATTAAAATATTTATATTAATAATGATAATACTGGGTAATCCTGGCAACGGCAGTCCCAAATTATGAAATGAAAGAAATCAACAGAGGCCGCTTTCTTGTAGTTTCGCTAAAACGTGCTATATATTCTCAGGAATCCAGTTTCTAATTACTGAAAACATTATTTTCATCCAGCTTCTATTGAATGGAAACTTAGTTTCATCCACGCAACCAGCTTGGTATCCAGCTTCTATTTACGGGAAAAATTATTTCGATCAATCCAGCTTCTATTCCAACACAGGAATGTTTTCATCAATCCAGCTTCCATTTATGGAAACAGTTCTTTTCATCAATCCAGCTTCCATTTTAAAGTTACAATATCAAATAACTTTGTAATAGTAATAGTAATAGTAAGCCATTTTTATTGACACAGCATCAAATACCATAAGATCACAGTAATCAGTACAAATTCAAGAAAACAATTCCAGTAGATGAAAGCACATATCAAAAGGTCAATCCAAAAGACTTCTTTCATTTCATAATTATTTGGGACCGCCGTTGCCAGGATTACCTAATACTGGTACTAATAATAAATAATTAGTAATAGTTAATAATATTGTAAGAAACATTTTGCTCGCCTTATTTACTATGCTAACACTGCAGCTGGCTGTTGACAGTATTGTAAAGAAGAATCAATTCTGTAGGCAAAATTACCAAATTTGTCTCATTATACATTATTTATTACAGATGTTCAGAGCATTAAGACAGCAGAGCAGCTTGAATGCCTGTTATCGAATGTAGCTTTCGTCACTTCTTTTGAGCAAGAAACAAAAAATGGTAAGTAAGAATAAGCTACTGCTATTCGTTTTGTGCCTTTTTTTAATAAAACGGGTTTGGCAACATTTAAGATAATGCTTGTTCATGTAATTAGCCTGATTGTCCTACTAGCTGTAGTGCCTTATGGGTTCCTCATAAAAACGCTGCCGGTGTCACGATATAAAGTGTCTCCCAGGCTGAAATTATGTCTCCCCGGCGACTCTGCTTCGGAACAAATTCTCCCCCATTTAATAGCATCGACCCATCTACGTGCAAAGTTTCCCATACAAAAATCGCCCCTCTTTTCGGTTACTCTTCTATTCTTAAGTAAGATGTCATAATGAGCATTTTCTTATATAAATGACGTTTATGTTTATTAGTTGAACTGGACATGAAATAAATATGAAATAAGAACATTTGAAATACATGTTAATAGTACTAGTACTAGCTATGTAGCAATGCAGCATGTAATGACACCACTAGGATGTCGGGCGCGCTTACGTCATTAAAAACGCCGTGGAAAGATTACACTCATTGTTATACAATTAAGAAAATGGACCTGACTAGAAGTAGACATTTCCCTGGTGATAGTTAACACTGCTTTCTGCAACGATTACGTGATCAGTAATCCCTAACTGTATTGGCTTCCTGATACAAGCTAGCACTGGCTTCTAAGCTATTTTTATGTGGTTCAGGCCTACCCTGCAAATGGTATCAACTTACATCATGATCGAGCGCGTTGATTTTCTTTGATTCATTTGATTCGGATTACTAGTATATTAGTTGTTTATTATTGTTAACTTGTGTCAGGTTATTAGGCCTACCTAGAATAGAAAAAGTTATAACCAGTGATTGTAAATAGAGTACTGGCTTCCTGATTTGAGCTTGTCCTTGCTTTCTGGGATTAATTAATGACGATTAGGCACACTATTCACAGAATTATTGTATTGTATTGTATTTATTAATTTATATAGCGCCGCTCACAGCAGTGGCCATTCAGTAGCGCTCCAAGTGCAATAACCCCTAGGGAAGAAGAAGGTTTTGAGGAGAGAGAAGGCTGTAGGAAGAGACCCAGAAAGAATGGTAGCACCTAGAGAGGAGGGAAGGCCATTCCATAGGGAGGGCCCAGTAGTGGCAAACGATCTAATTTGGGCCATAGTGGTCCTGACTCGTGGAACAAAAAGAGTATGCCTGATCAAAGAGCGGAGAGGTCAATGAGAAACCGAAAAGAGAGGGGAGCGAATGTGATCTTTAAGATATTTAGGAGCAATGCCCTATTTGGACTTAAGGACTAGGACAAGAACTTTGAATTCTGGCTGTTAGAGGAAGCTATATAAATTGATTGATCATAACCGAGGAGATATGGGAGAATTTAGCAAAGCGAGTAATCAATCTGACAGCAGCATTTAGAACTGACTGGATAGAGGATAGGCGGACTTTGGAAAGACCTATAAGAACAGAATTACAATAGTAAATTCTGGAACAGACAAATGCATGAACTATTGGTCAAGGTGGATGAGGAGACAGATCTGCGAATGGTTCTGATACGTCGGAGTTGAAAGTAGGAGGAACGTGTAAGCTGAGTTATTATGTTCAGAGAAAGTTAGAGAACTTTCTAACGTGACGCCTAGGTCACGTACAATAGTAGAGAAAGTGAACTGGGTAAGTTTTCAGCAAGAAGCAAAGATCAAGTTTTTGAAGTTGTTGGGAAGTGCCAAACCAGATGAGTTGAGTTTTGGAGGAATTGAGAGAGAGGCGATTTGAAGACATCCATAGAGAGGAGACTATTGCAGGCAGTGATCTGGAATGAAAACCATGTGCTTCGGGGATTATTTCCAGGGGTAGTGCAAAAACATTACAATTTTCGCCCCAGACCGCACGATTTTAAGCTCCCAGCTAAAGACGATAAAAACTATATACCAAGAGTTTTATATAGAAAGTAGGAAACAAACTTTTCTTATGAGAACAACGATAGCAACGAACTTATTATCTAATTTCTAATTTAACTTGTACCTGGATGCGGTGTGACATCCTGAATAATCAATAAACGAAGATATATATATAGGTGTAAGTCATGGGAAAGAGCGTCAATACGACCAGCCGGAACGAGTTGAGCGGAAGGAGAACCATGGACGCAAGCCTCGACGTCATCAGCGAAGAGGTGACCCGTGGCGGAGTGATTATAAATTACTGAAGTAATATCAGCCGTGAACAGAATGAAAGAAGGATCCTAGGACAGAGCCCTGTGGAACTCCTAGAAGAACTGGAACCCATTTAGACCTGGAATTTCAAGATATGATCATCTGAGTGATCAGACAGGTAGGAAAGAAGCGGAAGGAGAGAAGACAATTAGAGGATTCAAGGCGTTGAAGGAGGATTTCGTGATCCGCCATGTCAAAAGCTGATGAGACAACAAATAGAGCAAGTAGAGAAACTTGGGACTTGTCAATAGCTCTATGTCAGACAACATGAAAGAAGCGTTTCAGAAGCGTTTCAGTTGAGTGGTAGGCCCGAAATCCAGATTGGTGAGAAGGGAGAAGGCCAGGTGACTCAAGATAAGAGAGGATCTGGAGGGACACAAGACGTTCAATGCTGCACAACAGGCCTACCCATTAAATAACCGCAGCTAAACCAGAACTATTTGGTATCGATAGGCCAATATACATTAAAGAAAATAAAGCTTTGTAGTCATGAAGCCAGTTGGCCTATACAGCAGGCTTGAGGTAAAGACTACAGAGGAATTTTTGGCGAAATCAAAACTTGGCAGCCCTTTATCTTGAAGCGACTGTCAGAAGCGCTCATAGCAGCTGCTCATAGACTTTTGGAATTTCCTGATTTTCCAACGACAGAAACATTTTACATCAACGATGTGCAACCTGCTCCAGTAAATTCAAGCATGTCAGAGATTACTATGTTAGTAAGTATATTCTTTATTAAACCAATTTCACATCCGCACTCTTGTGAACACACGTCTTAATAACAATCAACTGTCAATATGAGTACAACATTCTAACTATGAAAGTCTTGCGCTGTATAATGTGTATATTATCTGCAAGAGGTACTCAACGGTCAATGGTCATGCGATCGCGGTCGCAGGGTATATTGCTGGGGCTTTCGTGGTGGAAGTAACCTATGCAGTTAGTGGCCATGGGTTCATCAGGACCGCAAAGACGAGTGTCGGCTTCAAGACAAAGTCGCTCAAATGTTTGGTAGTCATCATCAAATTATGCACTTTGACCAAGTTATAATCTACTCAAGGTTGAATAATGACCGGGTGCCCTTCTGATGGCCTTTCTCTAGAACTCTTCTGGATATAGGAGCTTTTTGGAACCGTGGGAAGAGTTCTGGACCTCCTCTCTGTATCTGTTCACTCTGCTCTTCGACGTGAGTCGTTTCGTGCTCGGCTTAAGATTTACAGTGTAATAGTCATGAAAATATTTATTCACCGTGGGTTGTCTCTGTCTGTTGGATGTAGGTCTAATAACGGCTTGATTTTGGTAGGACATCGGTTGGTGTCTTCTGTATTATATTCTGGCACTACAGAAGTTGTTAAATAATAATCGTGATGCCTATCGTTATGACGATGATGATGATAATAATCATTTCTCATAGTAATAAAAAAAATATATTTAAAATAAAAAATAACAGTATTAATAGACTAAATATCATCATCATCGTCATCATTATTTTAATCGCCATCATCATCATCATCATCGTCGTCGTCATCATCATCCTTTCTCATCTTCTGGATACACTGGACAACAGACAAATTGCCTTTTAAATGAAAATAAAAAATCTTTACTAATTTTGAGGTGCTGAACACGAAAATGACAGTAACATTTGTCGATTGGCTCTCGTTTACGAGAGACAGAGTTGGTTACCTATAAATGTCTCAGTACGCATTGAGTATATTAGTGGAGGAACGTGCCTGTGCATTTTTCTTCAGTCATTTCAAGTTGATGTAAAAGTTTCGTTTTCAGTACCAATTTGAAGGTAATGGTCTGTAGATCAATATTCATCCGAGGGGAAAGCATGCAAATAAAAAATGAAGCGTGGGGGGCTCGAAAACCCCCTCTGGCCTATGGGAAATATGTGTATTTTTTCCAGTCATTTCAAATAGATGCAAAAGTTTCTTTTTCAGTACCAATTTGAAGGTAATGGTCTATAGACCAATACTGGTCCGAGGGGAAAGCATTCAGATAAAAAAAGAAGCGTGGGGGGCTCGAAAAACCCCTCCAGCCTATGCAAAATATGTGTATTTTGCTCCAGTCATTTCCAGTAGATGCATAAGTTTAGTTTTTTCAGTACCAATTTGAAGGTAATGGTCTCTAGATCAATACTGTTCCGAGGGGAAAGCATTCAGATAAAACAATGAAGCGTGGGGGTTCGAAACCCCCCCTCTGTCCTTTGCGAAATATGTGGATTTTACTCCAGTCATTTCAAATAGATGCAAAAGTTTCTTATTCAGCACCAATTTGAAGGTAATGGTCTATAGATCAATACTGGTCCGAGGGGAAGCATTCAGATAAAAAAATAAGGGGTGGGGGTTCGAAACCCCCAGCCTATGCGAAATATGTAAATTGTTGTAACTTTTGATTGGATGGTCCGATCTGAACATATGTGGTATGTATGGATTCAGAATCATGAGCTGCAAGTGATATTAACATGTATATTCCACATAAAAGCGTTTATTGCACATAAAAGCGTGGGGGTTCGAAACCCCCCCTCCGACCTTTGCGAAATATGTGAATTTTTCTCCGGTCATTTGAAATAGATGCAAAAGTTTCTTATTCAGTAGCAATTTGAAGGTAATGGTCTATAGATCAATACTGGTTCGAGGGGAAAGCATTCAGATAAAAAAGTAAGGGGTTGGTGTTCGAAACCCCCAAGCCTATGCGAAATATGTAAATTGTTGTAACTTTTGATTGGATGGTCCGATCTGAACATATGTGGCATGTATGGATTCAGAATCATGAGCTGCAAGTGATATTAACATGTATATTCCACATGAAAGCGTGTATTGCACATAAAAGCGTGGGGGTTCTAGATCTCTTTCCCGGCCTATGCGAAATATGCGTATTTTGCACCAGCGAAAGCTTGTACCTCTGTTCTTTGTTCTCGATCACCAGAATTACGCCAGGTGGATGCCAATACTTATCCGAGACCTGGAAGTCCTCCCACACAGCACTAAGGTAGAGTTTAACAAGGGACACTGGACGATAACTCGAAGTAAGCGGCGTTTCTCACCATTGCCAATTGATCATGCACACGAGCAAGCCAACAAACGAGTGAAAGGAGTTGGTGGCATGATTGGTCTCACAGAGAACCCTTCCATGTTGGAACGCTGGATGGTGACTGGCCCAGAAATCAGCCGTGTCGTTGCAGAGTTTAGTGGTGAACACGACAACGATGATGATGAAGAACTCCCTCATCATGAGGAGGGAAATACATCTCAGCACCGATTTCAACGCCATGTCAAGGACCTGTTGGAGGTGTTGATGAGCAAGGGGAATCCTTTTGAGGAGGACAGTGAAGACCTGGTAACGTTAGACAACCAGGTGCGTGAGTCTGCGGATGCTGCCCTTTCTGTTCATGAAGTCGAGTCAACAGGAGAAAACCAGTACAACAACTACAGGAAGAGTGTGCTTGACTCAATGAAAAACTTCTGACAGCACCCATCAAACGAAACAACTTACTGCTGTTCCATGAGAAGAAGATACAGAGGAAGACAGCAATGAAGTTGAAAATGCAGCACTACAAAGATCACTCAGAGCTTTATGGGCAAGCCTTTGTTGTACTAGACAGCCGCGGGGGTAATTTAGAGGAATTGTTTCGTCACGAATCCTCTCCATACCCGCCTGCGTTGTCATCCGCAGGGTCCCTCAACTCCTGTACAAAGTCTGATTTGTTGGTATATATTATGGAAGCCGGTACCAGTAGCGCCTTTTCTGTCGACGAAGAGCTAGTTGCTCCAGATGTTCTCGATTTCATAGTTATTGACGGTGGGGTACTGATACATTCAGTTCCTGGTAAAAATATCCAAGGCACGACCTTTGATTCATATATCAACAAATCAACAAGTGCTTCTGCCCAAGGGTTCGCCATGAATTGAAACGATCGTCGAGAGTAGACATTGTCTGGGACCAGTATCGTGCATTGACAATAAAAGGAGGGACAAGGGAAAAACGAGGAACAGGCACCCGACAACGTGTATCTGCTACAGCCGAAGTCCCAGGAAATTGGCAGAAGTTCCTGGCAAACGTTGATAACAAGAAGGAACCGTTCTCATTCCTGTCAGAAAAGATATCCGAAGAAAAGTTCCCGGATGAAAAGGATGCGTACATCACTGCAGGCGATGAAGTCCGTCATGTAGGAAACAGTCCACCAATGGAGCAATGTAACCATGAAGAAGCAGACACTCGTGTCCTTATACATCTCTTACACGCACTTCAAACGTGGTCACTTGGGATGGTTCATACCGGAGATACTGATGTTCTCGTAATTCTGTTGAGTAATTTCCATCATATCAAGGCTCTGAATCCTGCTGCAGAAATCTGGATCTCCGACAAAGCGGGAAAGACAACTAGAATGATCTCCTTGAACACTATCGCCTCAAACCTTGGAACGACAACGTGCAAAGCAATGGCCCTCTTTCACGCATTTACAGCATCAATCTTCGTTCAAGTTCTAGGGTAAGCGATACTTCTGCAAGTTGATGCACGAAGTGCCATCCCTCGTGGAGGAATTTGCAACTGTCGTCGATACTCAATTTCAAACATCGCCAAGGCTGAAAGAAGTGGCAGCGAAATTCGTCTGTAGGCTGTACAGCCTGTACTCCAATGACTCCAACGAAGACAGTGACGTTGACCTCGTCCGAATGAAGGTGTTCTCACAGAAGACTAGGGACGTGGAGAGAATTCCCCCAAACAACCGATGCTTTGGATCAACATCTCAAAAGAAGTGTATTCCAAGCGAGCATATGGACAACAGCTCATAGGTCCATGATGCCTTTGAACAACCCCACTAATCATTGGTGGAAGGAAGAGGAAGGCAAGCTGCTTCCCATATGGACCTCGCTACCCCTCGCCAGGGATGTATTCCACCTGGATGTGAAGTGCACTTGCACAAGTACCTGTTCTCTCTGCAAGTGCATGAAGGCAAAATTGAAATGCACACGTCTTTGCAAGTGTACATGTGCGAAGTAGCTGGACAAGAACAATATGCAATACTGAACTATATGTATAGTCAATTTGTTATAGCCGGTTTATTAGGAACTTTCTTATGACACTTTCTTTAGTTTTGTGGACATGCGCCAACACTGGCGCCATCACCGCTTCCGTGTGCAATATAAATGTTAATATCACGTGCAACTCGTGATTCTGAATCCATACATACCGCATATGTTCAGATCGGACCATCCAATCAAAAGTTACAACAGTTTACATATTTTGCATAGGCCGGGGGTTTCGCGCCCCCACCCCTTACTTTTTTATCTGAATGCTTTCCCCTCAGACCAGTATTGATCTATAGACCACTACCTTCAAATTGTTACTGAATAAGAAACTTTTGCATCTATTTCAAATGACCAGAGAAAAATCCACATATTTCGCAAAGGACGGAGGGGGGTTTCGAACCCCCACGCTTTTATGTGCAATACACGCTTTTATGTGGAATATACATGTTAATATCACTTGCAGCTCATGATTCTGAATCCATACATACCACATATGTTCAGATCGGACCATCCAATCAAAAGTTACAACAATTTACATATTTCGCATAGGCTGGGGGTTTCGAACCCCCACCCCTTATTTTTTTATCTGAATGCTTCCCCTCGGACCAGTATTGATCTATAGACCATTACCTTCAAATTGGTACTGAATAAGAAACTTTTGCATCTATTGGAAATGACTGGAGTAAAATCCACATATTTCGCAAAGGACGGAGGGGGGGTTTCGAACCCCCACGCTTCATTGTTTTATCTGAATGCTTTCCCCTCGGAACAGTATTGATCTAGAGACCATTACCTTCAAATTGGTACTGAAAAAACTAAACTTATGCATCTACTGGAAATGACTGGAGCAAAATACACATATTTTGCACAGGCTGGAGGGGGTTTTCGAGCCCCCCACGCTTCTTTTTTTATCTGAACGCTTTCCCCTCGGACCAGTATTGGTCTATAGACCATTACCTTCAAATTGGTACTGAAAAAGAAACTTTTGCATCTATTTGAAATGACTGGAAAAAATACACATATTTCCCATAGGCCAGAGGGGGTTTTCGAGCCCCCACGCTTCATTTTTTATTTGCATGCTTTCCCCTCGGACGAATATTGATCTACAGACCATTACCTTCAAATTGGTACTGAAAACGAAACTTTTACATCAACTTGAAATGACTGAGTGTCTGGGCCCCCCACTATATAGGTAACCATTTCGCAAAGCTGTATTTCAAACTACATATTGCAACATATTGCGTCGTATTGCATCAACCAGCCATACACCCGTCCTCAGAGGCAGTGCATTGTTGTCTGATGTGACGCGGTTTAACGAACGTTGACAAAAGATTATGCAAGCGTAGTGAGTCATCTGTGCCACACATTCTCACCCAGGCAAAGCTGAACGATCTTGTTCGCGACCTGGAGCTGTCCAAGGCCAAGGCGGAGTTACTTGGATCCAGACTTAAAGAATGGAATCTTCTCCAGGAAAATGTCCGAGTGACTTCGTCTTGCACTCGTCATGAGCAGTTCGAGGTTTATTTAAGCAAGGAAGATGACCTTGTATTCTGCTCCGATGTAGAAGGCCTGTTGAATGCCCTCGGAATTAAACATGACCCTAAGGAATGGCGACTATTCATAGACTCCGCGAAATTGAGTCTCAGAGCAGTGCTGCTGCATAATGGAAACCAACTTCCATCCATTCCGGTCGGACACGCTGTCCACCTGAAGGAAACCTACGACAACTTAAAACACCTGTTGAACTGTCTTCAATGCAGCAAGTCTGTTGCGATTCAAAGGTAGTGGCTCTGTTGATGGGTCTCCTGCTTGGATATACGAAATACTGCTGTTTTCTATGTGAATGGGACATCAGGGACAGTCGAGCAAAGACTTTGCACTATGTGAGGCGAGACTGGCCTGAGAGGAAATCTCTGAACGTCGGAGAGAAGAATGTTCAAAGCCTAGCACTGGTAGAAACCCAAAAAATCCTGCTACCATCGCTACACATCAAACCTGATGTGATGAAAAACTTCGTAAAATCCATGGACCGGGCTGGATCAGCTTTCAAGTACTTGGCTGTCAAATTTCCTCGACTCAGCGAAGCAAAAATTAAAGAGGGAGTTTTTGTTGGTCCTCAGATCCGTCAGCTATTCAGAGATCAGTGAGATGAGATGTTCGACAACCTGCTTCAGGGTGACGAGAAGAAAGCTTGGGACGCATTTCGTCTGGTGTCAGCTAACCTCCTCGGGAATATCAGGGCAGAAAACTACATGGAATTGGTTGAGGACATGTTGTCTATGTACCACAAACTTGGCTGCAATATGTCCTTAAAGATCCATTTCTCCATTCCCACTTGGATTTTTTCCCCGACAACTGCGGCATGGTTAGTGATGAGCACGGTGAACGTTTTCACCAAGACATTGCAATTATGGAGACACGATATCAGGGAAACTGGTCGACTTCGGTGTTGGCTGACTACTGTTGGACGCTCGCAAGAAATAATCCTGAGCAGCTATACAAGAGACAGGCAAAGCAGCGTCGGAAGTAGAAGCGGACCTGTACTGCTATATGTCATATGAACGTATTGTTCTATGACAATAGAAACTATTCCTGATTTCTTAGAAATTGTACCCAATTCTTTGATTTCATTGTCATATTCGTGTCAAGCACGCTGAAACCTATCAGAAATTATAAATTTTATATCAGAGGCATGACTTTCACGAAAATTTGTTGTCCAGTGATATTATCCTGATAACGGCTGGTCTTGGGGCACTAAAGATTTATGCCTTGGGCAAATGTGCATTAGACACCCGGCGCAAAAGAAGTTATTAATTACAACTACAAAAACTCTCAACACAACAAGGAATTCCCAACTCTGGACATAAGATAGATTCGGAACTTTATCCGTGTGTTTTTGATTGTGTGGGCGTTTGTGTGTGTTTGTCTGTATATGTGTGTGAAAGGGCTCCGTTTTGACTGTTCCAGTTATCTGAGAAGTGTTTATTATACACTAACATTTTCTTCTTAAAGAACTTTAACACCACTTGGGTTAATGTGAGCAGCGCTCTTATCAGATAACAAAAATCGAGTCATTATATTACATTTGCATTTAGGCCTACATAGGCCTACATGCATACGTGCATTAAAAATTGCAGTCATTATATTTTGTATAAATACGTGCATAATTACATGCATTTAGGCAGCCATGCGTACATTAATACATCGTGTTTACAGATTTCTAAAGCGCCTCTGACAGCACTGCTTTTTCGCAAATCTTATCCCGATTTCTCCTCTTCCGCCTCACCTTCTTCGACGTTCAACTCTAATTTATTACCATGTCTGTACACCAAAATGTGGATAGCAATTGGTCAATTAAAGAATATTCTTATCTTATATTGTCTTACACCACCCATCTTGGCCGTCTGGATCTTGACTCTCTGCCTGACTTTTGATTAACCCTCTAAGGGATATGGGACACATATGTCCCATGTCAGAAAAAAGTGCCTGGATTTATTAGATCGAACAAATTGGTTTGTTTAACTATTTTATTTATTTATTTGTTAAGTATTTGATTAATCTAACTGTGACCATTCCATGAGTTCCCGCACATTCTATGGGCCAGATATTTTTATTTTAAGATTATTAGTTTTTTTTAATAAAATACAAACTTTGTCATTTTTTATTTTTTCTCACAGGGGAATATTACATTAAATTTTTAAAAAAAATGTACATCGACTCTTCACAAAAGAGGATATTCATTGACAAAAACCATTCCTATCATAGCCTTGCAAAAAGTTTGAAGAAAATCTTCATGGGACATATATGTCCCATTGTCCCTTAAGCCATATCATAAAATACATGTAAAAATGCCAGTTCATGAAAGGTCATTGTAAAAACGTACATAGATGCATTCATTCAGGCTTTCATTCATACATACATACATATTATACATACATATGCACATACATACACACATACATACATATATATATGCATGCGCACATACATACATACATATATGCATGTATAGAGACATACATAAATACATTCACACTTACACACATACATTTACGAATTCACACATACTTAGATACATACTAGGGTGGTCCTCGCTGCAAAAGAAACTTTGGAAGATGACTTTTCTGCAGGTGCTTTCTAATGAAATGGTTCATCTTTGTAAGAAAAAGGGTTGTGTAAGAAATGAGACCAATCAGCCTTTCTTTACCACTGCTACATGGAGGTTGAAAATTATGTTGTTGGAGTGTTACGGCCGAGCAACAATTGCTCCGAATGTTGCAATTGTTACGTTGCAGTTATGTCAAAACTGTTTCGTTATTGACCCATAGTAAAGATATAACATAAGACAACATAAACAATTAAACATTAAACAGTAAACACAACAGTAAACACTATTTTCAATCCTTTGAGTCATTTGACTCATTTGTCCAGTCAGTAAATGTATCCAGCTTATCCAGCTGACTGTAGAATGTCTTGCTTTCTTGCACCATGAAATTGACGACGATGCCACTCAACCACTTGGAGTAGGTACTGGCGCTGTTGTTCGTCCTTTGTGAGGACTTTGTTGTAATCCTGTATGAGAGCTAATCCACGCTCTGCGAAATCGTTGACCACAGCGATAGCAAGCAGCACTTGCTGTGACGAAGTGAATGATTGATCATTCAGCCACTCTGCTGGTCCTTGTCTAAGAACTCTGTGTTGAGTTTGAATGCTTGGAAAATGCGACTGGAAGCTGATGTCACGAAATCAGCCACAGTCTTGGTTTGCAATGGTACGTGTCCTTAGCTTCATCCTCCTTCCCATATGCTGTGCCCTTAATAAGGACTGCTCACGACGCCGAAGGGAGCGTTCCTCTTTCTCAGCAAGTTTTTTGTCAATGCCAACCATGAAGCCACGCCGCCCTGGCTCACGTTGAGCTTTCAGAAATTCGCGGTCCTCTGAAATTTTGATCAGCTGAAGCGCATCGACATGGGCAATATCAAACAAGTCATTAAGATTCACCTGAAACTCAACTTCTCTGTTTATCTGAGGTTGAGATCGACGAAATTTACCTCTCTTGATTGATCGGTATTCCTCCAGTTTCCTTTGGCTATTATATTTCTCTCTTCTGCAGTGGGAATTCGCGACTTCTCCCATAAGCAAATCAGTTCCCGAACAACTTCAGTTGATGACCTTCTGACTTCCAACTTCTCATCATGATAGGCTATAGTCCGAAGAACCTCCTGAGAACTTCAGCCCATGATGGAAGTCGAATACCTGGTATCTTATCGCTCGGAAACCCAATCAGCCACACAGACTTTTGTTTTCGTGTTGCACAGGCTATTACATCCATAGATATAATTATATTTATGTTATTATATCTATGATTACATCTAAAGAATGAATTGTAAAGTAATCATCAACAAGAGTCATGCAAGACTGACGTCATTACAGCTTTCATTATCACCTACGAAACCGTCACATCAATGATAACTGGGGTTACAGAAAGAAACAGAGGCCATGTGGCAGTGGTAAATGAACTCGTAATCGACTGAGTTTTCACTGAATTATTTCTTTAGTGAAGTGGAACACAAATATGCAAAAGCACTTTGAAGAAATTAAACTTTGTTTCTAAGGACCACCCTAATACATACACATGAACTTACATATATATACATCCATATCCATATGTACATACATATATATATACATACATACAAATATGCCTAGGGCCTGCAAGCATACAAGAGGAGACATTCAGTCCCTCCAAAGAAAGGACAAGGAGATGAACTTTTGGATGTGGATGGACACAAAGGCTGTCCATCTCATATCCAATTCCGATCCATCCGTATATATGTACAGAACCTATAGATAGACGTCAGAAGGTTCCGCTGTGAAGGTTGTTATCGAGAATACAACAAATAATTATGTGGGAGGAGTTGATCTGGAAGACCAGCTCAAATCGTAATATGGAATAGAATTTGATGCCGATAGAAGTAACACTGGACAACAAATTTGAACTTTTTTGTTGCCTCCGAATTGTTTTTAGCTGTTTTATATAGAATTTGGCACGCTGAATCCAGTGGTGTTGTCAGAATGTTTGTATTAGGTAAGGTTTTTGAGAAAAATGGTTCGCAAGATTTTAAAAGAAATGGAGAAATTTACTTAATGCATACATTTACAATGTACTTGTCATTTATTTTTTGGACATTTTTAAACTGAACAACCGCTGATTTGCGTTTGTATTCAATGACAGAAACCTCTATGATCAATGTCAAACAGTAATTAGACAGCATACTAGTGTTCCACAACACCGTGGAGTCGTTTTTCAATTGTGGCAATGTCCTGATGAAATCGTTCTTCATGTTAATCATGTTAATCGCTGACATCACGAAGATTTGCTGGGAAAATTCCCGACGGGAATGAAATAAACGTATATTTAGTAACATCCATCAGATGCAATGCGTGAACTATCTTTTCAACCAACTGAATATAATTTGGTGATTTGTTATTGCCGAGAAAGTTAACGTCCTTCAAAGACTGCCACCCATTTAACTCAAAATTGTTCAGAAGTTCGTCAAAGCGACTGTCATTCATCAGTTCTCTTATCTGTGGACCAGCAAATATGACTTCTCGTTATCTTAGCTTCACCTATGCGAGGAAGCTTGTCTCAAGATTTTTGAACCCTTTCCCTTCTTTGTTCAATGCCTTAACAAAGTTCTTCACTAGTCCAATGACGATCTGAGGAGGTGGCAAGGAAATCTTACTGGGTTCAACAAGTGGCTCGTGATGAACTTAACTTTGGCATGGTAAAAAATGTTTGCGACGTGGCCAGTGGGTAGCTGGAATCTATTACACGACTGTCTCACTCACAAATGAAAGAATAATACTTCGTATACCCTAGCTGCATCCAACAAGGAGCTGAAGAAGTGGTACAAGTTTCAAATTACCATATAGATAGCAGTAATGCGGCTACTAATGCCTACTGACTGGATAGACGACAGTAACAGCTTTAGTTCCTTGTGCCAGCCGAGAGCCCAGCAATTCCCTTTGACCCCTTCAACGAATTTCAGTCCCTGACTATAGGTCATTAAATTTTAGCTCACGTTGAGTTATCAAATGAGGCTCACGGCACTGCAGTGGTTGGAAATCAGGATCAATACAGTCTTCTGTCACAGTTTCACCAACGTCTCAGATGGTCAAAACAGCCCGTGGATTGGGTAGCCTACAGAAAGGCTATCATCATGACTGTGTTAGTGCTCTTAGTGCCGATGGAAGATTAGGATATTCAATTGGCCTCTTGTTTTTGGAGGAATGGCCCAAAACATTTGTCAAATAACAGTTTGAAACATGATTTTTAGCTCCCTTCATGTAATTGGAATAGCAAACGGCATATACGGCCGAGAACCAGTAATCCATGCTCTGAGACTGACTGCGCAAGATGTGCAACAAATTTGAGGTATCCAACCTTATATTCAAAGTACAATGTACAATCATATGCTTTCTTAACAAGGGAGTTATTGCCTTCTTTTGATATTTTAAGTGAACTCGCCGTAGTTATAACACAACGGCTGTTGACGCATACATGTATACTAGGGTGGAGTGAAAAAATATTTTTTTAATAAATGAATTCTAATAGTGGGCAAAAGTTGCAACTTGGGTAGAGAAAGAAACAAACCAAATATTTTAAATTTCAAATGATATCTTCTGCCCTCTACCACCAACGCAATATTTCAAATTTTAATTTATTTTGGTAAAAATCGCATAGAAGCCATTATGTTTCGTCACAACAGAATACTGCTACTATACAATATTCTATATAATATTATGAAACCTTAGCTCAATTATGCATCCTGAAAAACAGATTGTAATATGTAATTTGTGCTGTGGGATAGAGTCCAACGATTTTTACCCAAAAATATCTCGGTTCGCATATAATTCTGAATGACTGAATTTTTCCATTAGTGAATGTCGATAACTTTTGGAATTGTATTGTATCTATACATCTATAAAATGCCTCTCGCAGTGCGCGCCAGTCAGAGGCTCACCCAGTGTGAATGACCCAGACAAAAGAAAGTGGTCTTAAGACAACGAAAGGAGGCAGTTGGACCACCAGTTCATGAGGAGGAATGTGTCAATGAAGGGAGCTGATTCCATAGGGCAGGGTAAATGAAGGCAAAATCTTGGAAGTAAAGCTATTAATCTGGCTGCAGCATTTAGAAACGACTGAAGAGAGGAGAGACAGACTTTTGGGAGGCCAACAAGAGAGAGTGACAGTAATCAACTCGTAATCAAATGAAGGCATCAACAACAGAGGTAAAAACGGAGGAGGAGAGGTGCGTCGGCTTGCTCTGAGCCGTCAGAGTTGCAAGTAGGAGGATGGCTTAAGATTAGCCATGCGTTTAATAAAGGTAAGCGTGGTTTCGAGGACTACACTAAGATCTCGATCGCTGGAGTGGAAAGCAGCGGACAGGAATCTCTCAGCAAGAAGAAGGTAGTCAAGCTCGAGAAGTTGCTGGCGTGTGCCAAACCAAATGAGCTGCATCCAGAGGTGAAGGTCGAGAGAGACATAGAGACAGACAGAAACAGAGAGACAGAGGCAGTGCAACTAGTAAGAGGAAGCTGAACAAAGGAGGCCGTGAACCGATTCCTGTATGTCATCTGCATAGAGGTGACCCGTTGACGAGTGTGTTTAGAAATATGGCGGGAATGTCGGCCGTGTATAGGAAGTAAAGGCGAATGACGAGCCCTGAAACTTTGTTGTCATCAAATTTGACCATAAGTCCAGTTCACAAGACTTTAAGTTCGGGTTTTCTCAATTCGTAGGACCAAGTTTTTTCTACTATAGGCCGCCTTCTTCCGACGGTAGACAGCACGAAATTGAGTGATCCAAGCAAGTCGGTGAGCAGGATCCCTAGTCCAATGTATTGAGCCACACGGCCTGAGGTCGGCAGCGAGTCCTCACTCCCCGAAGCGGTAGCATGGTGTCGATGGGCTGTTTCATGGTGGAGGAATGGAGGTCGTATAGAGCTGGTCAGCGTTTAAGGCATCAAGCGTCGATAGCGGGGGAGAGAGCTCACATCTACGAAGACCAGAGCATCGGACAGTCAAGGGATCCCCGACCATAGGACATGCGAATGGCATGGAGAGGCTGAGAATGGAGATGAGGCGGCATGAACTAGATGCACACGTGATCTGAAAGAGTAAGTGAATTAAAGCACAGTCCCTGGAAATATTTAAAATTGCAGCACTTCATTGGATTCTGATTTGAACGTGTATTTCATGACTTTGCCACCGCTCGACATAACTCAGAATCATCCAGATCAAGCAAAATGTGGTCTAGCTATTGCCAATTTTCTCTTAATTTTGACATTTTGACCTTGAAATGACCTTGGATTATGTTAGCCTTCTAGTTCTATGTCTCCTCTGATGCAGTCCTTATTGGTCCGATCAAATAGGTAAAAGAATCACCCAAATAGAATAATATATAGCTGAGTTGTGGCCATTTCCCTTGAGTTTGACCTTTTGACCTTGATTTTTTGTGTTTTACATAAGAATACTTATTAATTTGAGAGGGCTCCTACCTTGACATTAATTAGTAGACTCTAATGGATCTTCATGCCAAATTTGGTGCTTTTATCCGCCAGGTAACGATAATTTCACTAAGCCACCTCACTAACAATATTTAGTTCAAGAAAAATCAATGCACTACATGGACGTTTTCCACAGAATTTATATTGTAAACTTTCCTCGCCGGTAGAGGGCAGAAAACAAAAGGCAAAATCAAAAATATTTTGGACACTACTTACTCTAACATACTGACAACTTTCCATCACTATTAGAAAACGTTTACTGAAAATAAATTTTGTTTCTAGACTCTCAATCCACCCTAATGTATACGTTACATTTCGAACTCAACTTGCTATTCTAACGTTTGAAAAACAGAAAAAAATTGCAATAATGGTGAACCATACATTTATTCTTAAGTATGCTCCATGCTATTTATGCCCGTTGATTATCAACATACGTATAAACTACATCAACGCTTCTGTGTATAATTATAACCTCCTTTCATAGCCTGTCCTACCAACATCTTTCATGACTAAGCACGCTGGGCATGCCCAGGCATGCCTAAGTCTTACATTTACATTGCAACCAGCACTGAGTGCATGTCTAGGCATGCCTGGAATACACAAAACACTGCACCTTGTGGGCAGCATATAAAAAGACTGAAAATGTGAAAAAAATTCCAAAAATGGGCTATATAAAAAAACTGTACGTGATAGGAAATTTTCAAGGTCATTTTCTTGATCAGCAGCCAAAAATAGATAAGGTACACCCAACAGTTTTCAGGAGGCAAAACCTCTGTTGTCCAGATAGCATGTCTCTGTACTCAATGCGTATACTGAGACATTTATACGTAACCATCTCTGTCTCTCCTAATCGAGAGCAAATCGACAAATTTTACTGTCATTTTCGTGTTCAGCACCTCAAAATTAGTAAAGATTTGCTATTTTCATTTAAAAGGCATTTTGTGTGTTGTCCAGTGTAATCTGAGAGTGATGTTTGGTAGCCTGGACAAAGCAGTGGTGAATGGCTACTTGAAAAAAGTCTCCCAACAGATACCAAAATAGCACATTTGGAGTTCAGACAGCAGGTGGTTCGTGGTCTCATAGGTACTTGTACTTCCAGGAAGAATGCTTTTCCGACTGGAGCCATCAAAGAAAGGCGTCTCCAGTGTATAGTTGCCTCACATCTTGCCAGGAAGAAATGCAAGCGTAGTCACAAGAGCGGCAAAGATAACAGGACAAGATTTAAGTGTGCCACCTGTAGTGTTGCTCAATGTTTGCAAAGTGACCGTAACTGTTTCACCAAGTTCCACACTAACTATCTATCTATCTATCATATCTGTTCAATTAAGTTCGTTGCTACATGGTACATGATCATATTCTGACATTCAATCAACATAGTCCAACATAGCACAAAAATGTACTTTTACTGCCTAACGGACAATGGGACATATCTGTCCCATAAAATAAAAGTGACCATAATGCAAATGTGTACAGCTAAGAATAAAATAAACTACATTATGTTGACAGGAGAACCCTAGACAATTTTGTGTTAGTTGTGAACATTTTGCAGACCAACAAAAATCGTGTCCCTTAGCGGGTTAAGGGCATATGAATATGCTGGTTCCAGCGACTTCGCTTTTGTTGGCGTCGAAATTTCAAGATTACAACTATGACCTCATCAAAGGCGCTCCAAATGCGACATCCTGTGTACATTCACATATTGTATTGTATTGTATTGTATTTGAACACTTGTTATAGCGCCTCTACCAGATTTCCCATTCAGAGGCGCTCCCGACTACTGCTGTAGTCGGAGTTTCACGCCGAAGCGCATGAGCAATTGCGAGTGAAGGACTTGCCCAGGGTCCCTACTCGACGGCTTTGAGGTGGATTCGAACCCGCAACCCTCCAGCTGCAAGGCACCGAACATACCCCCAAACCACCGCGCCCCAGTATATTGTGTTGTGTTGTGTGTTGTATTGTACTCCACGTTTATAATGCGACCGAGCCACCCGCAGTAAAGATCCGAGAAATTAATCTCTGATAAACCGACCAGACCGGGAAGCGAACCCGGGGCGCCGGCGCGGCGAGCGGGCACCAACCCACTCGGCCACTCAGGATCCTTAAACATACACACACATTTATGCATAGGCTATTATACAGGCTGCATACATACATAATTATGTACAAATATTCGTGCATACATACATCAATACAATTTTGAATCATTTTCTCATCACATTTAATTCATTTTGAATATTTGTTGTTTTTTTCGTTATGGATACAAAGTCGCCGAAGAAGAAATTGAATTACTCTTCAAAATAAAGAACGAAGACACATTTCAAGAAAAGGCGATTATAATAGGAGTGGCGATTTTAGGGAAAAAGCTGTTTACTATGCGTGAAAACAGCTCAGAGCTTGAGGTTTACGATTGTGATTACTTCAAAACACTAAATATGAAAGAAGTAGTAAATGTGAAAGATGTAGTTGCGGCGGTTGATATCTGTTCCTGCAAGAAAAATAATTGTCTTTACATCATGGACAAGACAAAGGGTACGGCCAAGAAGGTCGTGAAAATTATCACAAACGGAACATTATTGAAAAGCTGGTCAACAAAAAATAGCGCAGTCGGTTATCTGTCTACTACGACAGAAGGGAATGTGATTATAACCGTTCAAGATAAACAAATGTTATTGGAATATTCCTCTTATGGAAAATTGGTTTGTGATCTTAAGCTACCAGGATGCATCAATCCATGGCATGCGATAAAATTGGACAATGATCGTTATATTGTCAGTCATGGTACTCTCGTTGACCGTTTTAACAGGGTGTGTCTTGTAAATAAAAATGGAACCGTTGTGAAGTCATTTGGTGAAGAGATTGGATCTACAGAAAACCGACTGAATATGCCTTTCTATTTGGCTGTCGGAAGCAATGGATGTGTGATGGTGGCCGATCTCCGCAACAATCGAGTGTTGCTACTTGATTCCAAATTGGAATTTAAAGCGAAAATTGTACCGAAATACAAGCAGGGATTCCGAAATCCACGAAGAATTTATCTGGATGACAAGCGACTCGTTGTTGTTATTGCCGCAGGTGATCCCAAGGCAACAATACCTGTAGAAGCAGGCAACTCTAGAGAAGGAACAGAGGAAGAAGACACCTCGACAGAGAACGACGACTTGCTGAAAAACACAATAAAACGGAAGATGAGAGAGGTTGAGGCTGTTCAACTGATAGAGAAAGACTGCAGACTTCTGGTTTTTGACGTACAACCGTTATTGCAGAAGAATAAAGCTTAACGGATAATATGTTTGCATATAGGTCTGGAGTTTCGTGATTTTTCTTGATTGTCTTAAGTAAGTGGAGTCATACCTATACAAAGGAAATAAATCATTTGTATTCTTTTACGCTATCTCTTATATTATTATGACTTATGATTTCCATTCTTGTCCATGGTTAAAGTTATAAAGTAGTAGTATACCGGTCACTTTAATATTCGAAGCAACAGTCAGAGATGGTACGATTGGCTAGAATTGCTAATCGATTAGCAATTAGAATTAAATTTCGATAATCGATAGTTCGATACATATATTTGTTTAATGAATTTGTCAAATGTTAATCAAAGCACAGCAAGTTACTACAGCAAGGTGTTGCAGCCTATTACAATACCTAAAATGCACAACTGCTATAAAATTATGTGAGAACAGTCCACAAACCAGCAAGCAACACGACATCGGTCAATACATGATGCAGTTATTGACATTGCTGCAGCATAAGTTCACTATTAATTGCATTTTGCAATTAGCATGCCTTGAATCAGTGCATCACTTAGCCTAATACACCTAGCGATTACGATGTAGCCAGCAGAACTAAACACGTGTTCGGTGTTCGGTGTTCCATGGAAGCTGAGGTTGCATTAACACAGTGATGCTTGAGATGAAGAACATTAAAACGAGCAAATCTTTCAGTGTTACATGAGCAGAATGGATAACCATGAACAGATAATTGCGAGTATGAAGCAGCCTTCAGATAAATAATGAAGTAAGTATATCTTTCAACTCAATATTGATAAACTCATTCTTAATGAATGCGTTTTCAGCTTAATTTTCAAGCATCTAATCGATCAGCTAATCGATGTTCGATTAGAATTAGCTGAAAATTGCTAATCAATTAGAATTTGAATTAGCATCAGATGACAGCTAATCGATTAAAATTAGAATTAGCTGTTGGTCTAATCGATTATCTAATTGATTAGCGTCTAATCGATTAGTTACCCATCTCTGGCAACAGTCACCTTTATGCGCTGCAAACTGCTTATTGTTAAAACTGCCTTACATATGTTGTAACTGTCCTATTGAAATGTCATAGCATATTGCTTTTTAAGATGTGAAGTTATTTTTCTTGCATGCTTACGATTGAATAAATTTTTTATCGCTTTCGTCGATTATCAGGTTCATAAACATAATTATTGCAAGCAGGCGTTCCTCATGTTTGATACAGTCCTGCTTCTCTCTCTGTCTCGACATACAAGCACAAAGCACCGTTGCAGCTCTATCTCATTTCCTCTCTGATCTGGTAACTGAATATTCACACGACATTTCTGAGCAACCCCTCTTACTTGACGCAGCGCTATTAAGTGACCCGAACATAACCTCGGTAACAGCTTTGTCTCCTTTCTTTTCTGGTCTTCCGGTAACCAGACCTTTGCATGGTATCTCTGATCAATCGCTCTGACTTGGCGCAGCATTTACGAATAAGCTGGTGACATGAGTGTTTAGCACGAAGACTTATAGACGATGATCTTCTCCTCGAGCAATTCTGTTTATGCCATTGTTAACGGTGACTGATTGGTCAGAGCGCTCGGCCTGTGACGCGGAGTATGGGTTAAAGCCTTACCTTGAGCAAGTCTTTCGCATTATAATAATTGTATATGTGCCATCGAGCACTGTCATAATATTATGGGCGTGCGTGTACTTTTGAAATTTGGAAGAAGGACGATATAAAAGTACATTTGCATTGTATTTTATTGTATGTAATTAATTTAGCCAGTTCGAGCATAACGGAACTGCATGTCTAAAATTGACTTGAGCAGATGCTGATATGTCTGCTGTGACCCTTTGTCTACAGCACGACAGGAAGACGATTTTAACGCAAGTTGCACTAATTTATATGGAAAAATAATAAGCTCTCTAATTTACTTGACGATAGTGTTTTGTTATTTGCTGAACATTCTGCTATAAAACAAATCACAAATCTTGCATATTTAATTGTCTTGATTTTCCTATTGGCTTTAACTACACTTTACCTGAATGTTGTCGTGCACATCATTGCTTTAATTCGTATGCTTGATTTTTTTTTCATACTGCGAAGATTCTACTGTGTACAATGAGAAAACATATTCTCTTGTCTTAGATAGTGTTTACCATTTCATAGAAATCTTTACCTCTCTACGCACGCCGATGTTTAATTAAGAAAATGGCTTTGATGATGAGAAGAAGATCATTCTTGGTAAACGAATTGCATGTAGCTAAGTGAGTATTTATTCGCAGCCACTGTTAGCCTAGGCTATATTCATCATGTTTACTGTAGAACTGGTTGTGTATGATTCGGTTATCAGTAGGCCCTTTTCTTCGTTGACTAACTGGTAATGAGTTTTTGATAACAGCTAGTGCTGTACTTTAGGACAGCAAACACCATATCGGTTGTTATTTAATTTTCATAGGATTTAATAAACGCATTATTTAAAGAGTGGACTTTTGTGATTGACTCGTGCATTAGAATATGAAGCAGCTACATAGGGTCCTTTATCATGACATTCTCACATTTAACTAATTTCATATGCAAATAGTTCCATTAGTTCCAACTGCAACTACAAGTAGGCCTGAGAAGTATAATATTCCTATTTCTGTCGAGTAATAGTTTCAACGACGCTGTTATCTGCATTGGGTTGCCAAAAGTCATCAATTATTTTAAGGTGAACGGTTAGTATTTCTTCATCTTCTGCTACAATATCTTTAGCAATCGGAGGTTTAGGTTCGTCAGGCATTGAACCCTAATATCCGGGTGATGGCAAAGGACCATCTTTGCAATTGGATGTCATCTACGCACGCCGATGTCAACCGCGTGGAATATTCATGGTTTGGACGATTTACACCGAAATTACACGACATCTACAATCATCTCCTCATGGCAGCCGCCACGTGTTTGGTAACAACTAAGAACGGAGAGTCCGGATCCGAATTTCCACGCAACTCTCCTGTAAGCCTTCAGAAATGGACGCCTGTCAGGACAACCGCATGGAATATTCTTGTTTTTGGACTACTTTAACAACATCTACAATCATCTACAATCATCTCCTCATGGCAGCCGCCACGTGTTTGGTAACAACTAAGAACGGAGAGTCCGGATCCGAATTTCCACGCGCTTCTCCTGCGAGCCTTCAGAGGTGGACTATAAAGATTCCAGCAACACAACATCTGTTGCCAAGAAAATCACGGATGCAGTCTTATTAATTATATGTAGACTTTGTAGCATCGGCTACCAATGAACTTGCCATTCTTCGAACTGTTTACCATCTTGAAGCGAGCGTCAGAAGCGCTCATATAGTAGCTGCTAATAGCTGACGGGCCTTTTTGGGCTTTTCCTGATCCAACGACAGTAACATTTAATATCAACTGTCTATACTCATGTACCGCGCCCTTTCCTTCGGCCTCGGCTGTGCTACGGCGCTATAAAAATCGTCTTATTATTATTATTATTATTATTATTATTATTATTATTATTATTATTATTATTATTATTATTATTATTATTATTAGTAATCGTCTGCGCCTCAATGCTTCCAAAACGCAGTTTATATGGCTTGGCAATGGGCAGCAGCTGAAAAAAATAGATCCCAGGCCATATCTGCTGACTTCCCTAACTTTGTCTTCTCGACGTCTGTCCCCAATTTAGGGGTTGTTCTTCCTACTTTCTGAACAGCACAAGTGTAGAGCCCAGCATCATCCATTTCAGTTGAGTTTGTGTACAGAACGACTGAGCCATTTATGCCTTCGACGATTCCAAAATGCGGATTGTTTATGTGTGTGCGGTCTTTCCAGTTCACAAATATCGTCTCTGTATTTGAAGTAAAAGGCCTTCGCAACGACCACTGTCTAATTGTGGAATTACTGCCAGCCTGACATTTCATCTCCATCCTTTGACCTACTATAACAACCGTATTTCGTGGAACATCGATTAAATCAGTACTTCCTGAACAAAGAAAGAAAACGTTAAATGAGATAAGAAAAAATTACACAAATTCATTCTTCTATTCGGTTCAATATAGGCCTATGTGCTTCACGAATTTAAACATTTGTTTTATTATTATTATTATTATTATTATTGTTGTTGTTGTTGTTGTTGTTGTTGTTGTTGTTGATGCCGCTGTTGTTGTTGTTGTTGTTGTTGTTGTTGTTGTTGTTACTACAGCTGCTGCTACTGCTGCTGCTACTACTACTACTAAATGTGTAAGGCGCTCACGGTAACACCGAAATATTGAATCTAAGGCGCGGATAGTTGGCTGCCAGGAGAAGATGCAGTTACACATCCATGTGCTTGAAAGCCAAGGTGAAATAGTTTTGAGCCTTTTTTTGAAAGAAGGAAGTGAATTTGAGCTACGAAGAGAGAGTGGCATTAGATTTTATTCCTTGGGGCAGGGGCATGGAATGCACGTGAGACCAAAACTGTTCTGCATTGAGGCTCAGCTAAAAGACTCGTACTTGACGATCGCAGGCAACGATGAGGGCTGTAAGGAGTTAGTAGCGATTGAAGGTAGGGAGGTGTGCTGGTGCTGAGGGCCTTGTTGGTCAAACTGGTCAATTTAAATTTCATTATGAATTCAATAGGAAACCAATGCAGCTGATGGAGTAGGACTGAGGAACTTGTTCGCAGTGGAACACGCAGCACTACGCGAGCCGTGGAGTTTGGGTGAGTTGTAGCCTGTTGAGTTCGAAGTCTGAGAGACCCACAAAAAACGAATTATACATCATCAAGGCGAGATGAGACAAGGGAACAGGCTATGGTTTGCGACATATTCTTAGTCAGAACCAACCTGATGTGACGTACAGGCCTGGATTAACCACGGTTCTAGTGGGTCCACCGACCCAGTCCTACTAAATATTTCGTAAATAAGGGGCCGCCATCAGAATGTTACCTTAGAAATTTTATACATTCTAGTACTGTCCTGATCTATTATTTTGGTTTTCAAATGTTACATCGTTGACATGGTAGTAACTGAATATGTTTGAACATGCTAGTTTTACCGCAAACAAACAACGATAGTCACTTGCAACTCGACAGCCAAGACTATTATGAGATTTGTGACCTTTAGCTCATTTAAATAAGCCGTGAGGGTTTCCATGACAGTTTACTCTGCTGAGGCTGTTGATAGCCTCTCCCGCCCATCACCGTCGGGCGTCGACGTCAGGAATACTGTAACAGCACTAGTCATCGGCCGCATGCTCAACCTTGCCCTCCCCAGCTGGAGTTCTTCCTGCTTCAGTTTTTATTCGAAAGATGTGAATATGGAACTTTGTAACGAATGGATTAAATGGCGAGCATTTTTGAGTCAGTGGTCGATTTTCCGTCAGTGCCAGCCAACCATTGCCTCTCCATATGTTGCAAATAATGAAGGAATACAATTTGCAATCAGTATTTCCGAATGTTTACATTGCTCTGCGTAGGCCTACCGGTATATCCTGCACTTCCTGCGTCTAACTGCAGCGGTGAAAAGATCGCTAACGCGCATCAAGAATGCTTAAAGATCCACAATAGGACAATTTAACGCTTATGAACATAGAGTGTGAGATTGTAAAAGGGTTAGATTTTCAGGATATTGTTAAAAAAGTTTCTATTATGAAAGCACGTCATAAACCATGGGTGTCAAACAGCTGGCCTGCGAGCCATTTGATCTTTTCAAGACTTAACAAGTTCTATGTGATGTTCGTGACTGATAATGAATCAAAAGTAAGATTTATAAGCCTAATTTGACTGTCTGTATGCTACCATTTAAATGCACCATTTAAGATTTAGTTTTGCAAAATTTCCTGGAATGCGCTCACTGACACTTCCCAGACCTCTCGGGCCTCTACCCTCATTTTGCTAACGCGCCTTCTGCATCCTGGCCCGCCACTTGCTGGAAAATATTGCCAATGAATCACCATTAAAAAATATCTATTCTATAATTTAAATTTGTCAACTTTTGGTTGAACGTATATATGGGGCCTACTATGCAATTTTGGCACCACACCTACAAAGTGTTCATCCGGCAATGGTGACGTATTGCCCTGATGTGATAGAAACAAGATTTACAAAGGTGTGTTTGATGCCGTCGTAATGTAAGCTTGCTGTCTAGGGTTACCCCAAGTGTGTTGACCGAATCTGATACTGGTGCGTTGGAGTGATGGCAGAAAACGCAGTCGTTGGCGTGAACCGAACAAAATTGCCTCTGACTTATCTGGGTTTATGGTCAAGCCATTAAAACACAACCATGCATACATAGATGAGAGAGCACTCCTCAAGTCTTAATTCACCAGAATGATCTGTATGTGAAAGAGCAATATGGAGCTGAGTCTCAGCCGCGTAGGCCTATTGTTGTAATTGGACTACAACATGATTAGTAATACGACTGATTATGGAAGTAAAGACTGTAGGCCTATATAATAAAGGGCCAATAGTAGATCCCTGTGGCACTCCAGCGGTGCAAACAGTGGTTTCAGACCGAACGGTACCGATGCCCACTTGCTGATCCCTGTCACACATGTAAGAACAGCTAACCAGTTTAAGGCAGTCCCAGAGAAACCGAAGCTTTTGGTGAGTCTTGAAAGGAGAAGCTGGTGGCCCATGGTGTCGAAGGTTGCACTGAGGTCAAGGAACAGTGAGAGGCAGGCTTTTCCATTGTCAATAGACAAGAAGATGTCATCCAGTGAATAGACGAGAGCAGTTTCAGTTTCGCGGTAAGCTGACTGATAAGGACTGAAGTTGGGAGAGGAAGTTATGTATTTCTTGATACGCATAATTATGAAAGAGACGTACCAGTAACTAGTAACTGATGTGAATGAGCTGCATTTTCAAATTCACCAACTTACCTAATACAAGATGTACATTCATAATAATGATGACTTTCCACATATCGACCATTGCGCTTGGAGACTTAAAGCAATAACAGCGATAACAAGTTTGGGAAACACAAAAATGACCGGTCCGCTGTTGTTGTAGCCTACAGGATGTTTCTTGTATTTTAGCAGAGAAATGAAAGCGGTTTCGAACAGGCGAAAGTGTATCTAGGCTGAGTAGCAAATATCTAATAGAAATTTTATATTTTCATATGGCACTTAGTAGCTTAGGCATACAAACATCAATTATTATTATATCCACTCAAATTCTCTCCAGTTCCCTACCCAATACCCTGGTCGAGTCTTTCCCAGTCGAGGTATACTTCGAATGTGCCTCGTGCCAATCCGAATCTTTTTCCGAAGTCGAAGTGCACCATCCATTGTCCCATTACTGTTCAGTGCTCAACCACAGTACTTCCCTAAGTCTATTCTCCCAGACACCAACGTTTTGACCCTGCCCTGGTTACCCAACAGGGGACGCGGGCCTTGTTTTGCCGGACAACGTCCGAGCAGGAATGATTTCTCTATTGTCTTCATATACATGACGGATAATAATAATAATTGTAATAATAATAATAGGCCTAATAATAATAATAATAATAATAGGCCTAATAATAATAATAATAATAATAATAATAATAATAATAATAATAATAATAATAATAATAATAATAATAATAATAATAATAATAATAATAATAATAATAATAATAATAATAATAATGATAATGAGATGGTATTTTAGGTTTCCAGATCTTTCCATCTCGCAGTGGGGATGTCAAATTCCAGCTGCTCCAGATATGTCTTCCCGTCACAACACAGCAGCCGTTGTCAATTTGTCATACATGTTGATCTTCCGCCTGCCCTGTTGAAAGCATCGCTGCTGCCCGAGACTTGCCGCTCACGTTAGCCAATCATAACATGAGAGTTCCTGCTGAGCGTGTAAAACCTTGCGTAGCGCCCTAGGTGGTACTTTGTACTCGATTGCTCACCCCTTCACAACGTTGAAGTGTGGGTCGGTTTTGAAGGGACCGATCGTTGAGTCGTCGTGCGATATAAAATACATAATGCCTAAATAAACAAATTCCATTTATAATAACTTAATATACTCATAGGCAAGCACGATTAATATCCTTTTTAATTGTAAATGAACATTTATATTGCGTTCCTTCAAGATATCTACTTAGAGGCGCTCTCTGCGCTAGCCTAGACGATGTTAGCTGTCATTGAGAACGAAAATATTACATCAGTTAGCAAAACAACGCGCAGTAAACTAGAAGAGTCACCAGTGGCGGTCCCACGCAAACATGTGGAGCAAACAACGGGTTCCTGTCGACAGTTGACAGATGGCATGGATGTTCAGAGTCTCTGAACCAATTTGCGTCAATAGGCCGGACAGGTGACAATGCTCGCACACACGATAATGCTGCCGCTGAGCAATCCCTCATTGGTGGAGGCTGAAGCACGTACGGATGATTCATCTAGGAACAAGAAGTAAGTCACAGAGCAGAGGCTATCGTCGTGTGTCGGTCAGTAGATTGAAGCGCCACCAGTGACTAACAGTCGAGGTCACTACAATGAACCGCCCACCGCCGAGAAAGAAATACGCGGCTCCTTTCTGTGCCGCCGTATTGCAAATTTGTATATTCTTTATTTTAATGAATTCCTAGGATGTCAACAAAAGAAAATGCAGTTTGACAAAAGATACAAACAGGTTATTAATTTGGAAACAAGCGGTTGAAGACAATTGTTTTGGATCGTGGATTCGTGGTCTTGTATAATCGGCTAAGGAGAACTTCTGATAAGTTTAGTAGGAGATGTGCTGTGTATGAAAGCTCCTTCATAATTACGAGTACACTTACAACATAATAAATGTCTTAAGTGGTTAAGAAAACATGCAGTCTGCGTTAGACTCCTGTGAATTAACCAGAAATGTTGAGTAGGCCTAGTTAGGACTGACGCTGGTAAAGCAACACGGTAGCTGGCTAGAACACAACTAGTTGTGAAATATGATGTAATTCTGTAATTGAGCACATTATCTAATGCGCATCAATAGATGATGCTGAACAACTGTATATAGGGACTTTTTAAAGTTCGCTGAACAGTGTACATAAAAATGGTCTTGCTGCAGATTCCAAACCGAACTCTCCGCGTTACAAGGAGAACGCTCAAACTTAGGCCTAAACTTGTCTGTTTTCTGACGCAATGTGTTCAGTTGACATTGTCGAGTGTCCGTTGACTTGTTTGGAGTTTGGAGTGTAATTAGGCCTATATTTAGGCCTTGCTTTAATAACTAGTAGTAAAATCTGAAGCACACATTCATCAAGTTCATGCATGTCATCAACTAACTTTTAATGACTTTCATTAACAGCAAAGTCTACAAACGTGTGGCCTACGTTCAGATTTATGAACTTTGGTCAAATATAAGTCTAACCCTATAGAGTAGTCTTAGTTGTTGTAAACTTCTGGGAGAACTTAACGACACTCTTTCTGACTCCATTGCCGATAGCTTGAGGAGGACATGTCTGAATATTTCAGGCACTCGCTCACACAAGGTATGTTTTTATGTCCTAATAAATATACATTTGTAGCACACGGATACACACAAGCACAAGCATTATAAATTATGGGTCATGTAGATAATTGTATAGTTATTATAACTCGCTGTGAGCCTACCTGTGCATGTATCCTGCTATCATTGTTCTATGTTTACTTAAACATGCACTTTGTTCTGTTTGATATGCTGTCTACACTGTCTATGCCAACATCGATAGCTTAAGTAAACTTCGTTGGACGTTACTCTGACAGTTCTACAACTGTTTCGTGAAGTGCAGGTAAAAGGTTGTGAACTGCTATTCGGTATGCTGAATCAAATTTACCTACCTTAGCTAACAGAAAATTTATAGCCGAGTGTAACAATACTGCTACTATTAAATAACTAGCTGTTTGCCCGTCTTAAGACGGTTAAAAACAATTTGAAAATGTCAAGAGATGCGTTTTCTCGTGCTACGATTGACATAAGTCTTCACCCTCTCCCTCCCTCCCTCCCTCCCTCCCTCCTCCTCCCTCCCTCCCTCCCTCCCTCCTCCCTCCTCCCTCCTCCCTCCCTCCTCCCTCCCTCCCTCCCTCCCTACAAAACAGCGTTACAGGCTTCAGACGCACGCACGCATGAGAGATTTTTGTTCTATTATAATTATTAATTATTCCAATGCGAAAGATTCTCGGAATCAAACTGTGGCATTTGAAATGTACTGTAATAGCAGAATATAGCACCTGAATTGGACAATGAAGGTGGCAAATTCAGAGGTATGGAGCAGACTTTATATGGGTATATTTCACAACCGGAGGCAAATTCAGAAACAGAATTAGAGAAAAAGGTCATGCAAAAAAATTTACACAAACATTTTCATGGCAGTGCTGAAGCTTACTTTATATTGAGCAGAGCTTAAATTTGACAGATTTGGTCTAATTTTTCATTTTAGTTTTTTTACTATATGAAAACATACAACTTTGATTCCTAAATATTTACAACTCCGTTACTTTATAAATACACTGTTCAAAATGCCGCCACTTCTTATAATTGGTAATTAAATAGTTTTAAATATGCATTAAACTATTACACAGCAACATAAATTAGATCTATTATGACGATAAATTATGTACATGTACCATCAAATAAACTCATTTTAATAGAAATATAAAGTAACGGAGTTATAGTAACGGAGTTGTAAAATATTCCTAAGTAGGTCTCCACGCTGACCGGATTCTTTTTTAAGATATGAAAAAAATTAGTTTATAGTTAGTTTATAGTTTCAATATTATTATTTTTTTTAATTTGTATACGCAAAAAGCAATAATTACAGTCACGAAGTTGTAAATTTTTTTTATAGTATAACATTACCGGATAAATTTCTGAAAATTGTCAACAGAAGCAAACATCCATATTGATTTCTTGTTGGTAAAATCAGTGCAGACATGTTCCCTGCTATCGAAGATGTCAATTCAAAAACAAGGGTTTTCAATTTATTCCATAGATGGCAGAAACCCATTCGTAACGGTGTTGTAAGCAATAATTGAAGACAGAGGGTTTTATTAATTTTTAATTATGTAGTTCGTTAATAAGTTAATCAAAACCATATAGCGCAATGGGTATAATTATGTGAGTTAATGATCTAAAAAATATAAAACATCAGCTCAGCGCTTCAACTGATGCCCTAACGTATCGCATCCATTAGAAAGGACAATGAAATTTTGGGTTAAAATTGGACTTTATAATTTTTTTTACTAATCATCTAAATAATATAACAGAAATAATTTTTTATAACTAACTCATGCCCTACATTGTATTTAAAAATTATAAATGATAATTTTACTCTTTGTGTAAGCCGTACATAGGAGAAGACGGAAATTTTTCTAAATTTGCTGGCGATTGTGAAATATACCCATATAAAGGACGATCCAATAGAAACAATATTGAGAATAAAAATGAGTCCAGTTGGGCACATGTCGACAATGCGACGTCGTGCTTTTTAGTGGTTTACTATCTACTGGAACTATTTTCTCGATCTGCAGTCCCGATGTCCAGGGATGCTACATCCACGTTTCAACTTGAAAACCATTTTCATTACCGGGGTAGCCGGTGCTGAGTCATTGGAAATTATTTATCTCTGGGTGTGGTTAGTCGACAGCTTAGTGCTGTTAATAGCTGGCGAAAACATTTTGTACGCTAGGAAATTCCAATGAATGGGGTTTCCAGTTGTATCTTTGAAAAAAAGAAAGCAGTTGTATGTCTTATCGTAATCGTAATCTCCAAACTTCTAAAGCGTCACTCGAAAGCCAAGCGCAGGGCACCAGCTTATTCACGAACGCTGCGTCTAATCAGAGGGGTTGTCCAAAAGAGTAGTCCGAGGGAGGTCCGAGTCCGGTTTCCAGGGGATCAGAGAGGGCACAGCAGATGTTAAGGCGGGTGTCTTTTAGGTCGAGGATTGGAAGGTACAGGATCAGATGAGTCAGGATAAGAGTTCTTGAAAAGCAGAGACTTTAGTTTCGAGTGGAAAGCCTTGGGGGTGATGGATAGAGGAGCCTGAGGCAGATGATGGTGGATGATTGGCGATGATGGCGGAGGAACCGAAAACGTGCGGAATTCAGGAGATAGATCGTTCCAGAGACGCGGCGCAGTGTTGGATATTGCTCGGTTGGAGAACTTGAGATGAGTAGTGACCGGGGGTCTAGAAAGAGTGAGAACGGAGGATGATCGGGTAGAACGGGTTGGCTGGATGGTGAAGAGTTCGCGGAGATATCTGGGCTGGGAGTGTTGTAGAGAGTTGTAGGTTAGTGATAGGACTTTGAAGTGAATTCGCTCTGGGATTTTTAACCAATGAAGTCATTTGAGGATTGGAGTGATGTGATGATGCTTGGGCGTTCTGGTGACGGCTCTGGCTAATGAGTTTTGGATGAGCTGCAGACGCTTTAGTTGGGTGGCTTCAAGGTTGAGAAAGAGGGAATTACAATAGTCGAGCTTTGAGTGGACAATGGAGGTAGCAATGGTGGAGGCAGTTTTGAAGTCGAGCATGGGTCGGATGCGGCGGAGGTCACGAATGTGCATGAAGCAGGAGCGCGAGAGGTTGGAGATGTGATTAGAGAAGGAGAGATGTGGATCAAAAGTAACACCAAGATTTCGGACAGGGGCATCAGAGGTGAAGGTAAGAGATGAAGAGTTAGTGGATAGGTGTATTGAAAGGTCAGGTATTTTCTTGATTTGGTCAGGAAGGCCGAGGATGATGAATTCTGTTTTGGAAGGGTTGAGGCAAAGCAGGTTGGACGACATCCATTGAGAGACTAGGTTAACCACATTGAGTAGTTTTGCAATGGAAGTAGAAAAAGAGCTGGGGGAGAAGGATATGTAGAGTTGGGTGTCGTCTGCGTAGAGATGGTGGTCAACAGAAGAGGATTTTATGAGTTGGCTTAATGGTGTAGTATACAGAATGAAGAGCAGTGGGCCGAGGACGGAACCTTGAGGGACACCACAGCAGAGCGGGAGGGGTTGCGAACAATGACTGGATGCTTTAACAGAGAAGGATCTGGAAGACAAGTAGGACTGAAACCAACATAGAGCAGTACCAGAGACGCCAAACCAAGATGAAAGTCGATGAAGAAGGAGGCTGTGATCGATGGTGTCAAATGCGGCAGAGATGTCAAGGAGACAGAGGCAGGAGACTTGCTGATGGCTGACGGCAGAGACCAGTTTATTGTACAGAGAGGCGAGTAGAGTTTCTGTGGGGTGGTGTTTAGTGAAGCCAGATTGGTGGGGATTGAGGAGTGAGTTAGAAGAGAGGTAGTCGTTTAGCCTGGAAAGGACAATTCGTTCAGTTAATTTAGATAGAAAGGAAAGGTTGGAGATAGGTCGGTAATTAGATAGGTTTTCCTTGTCAAGGTTTGATTTTTTCAGAAGTGGAGTAACAAGAGATTGCTTGAAGACCATTGGGAAGTTGCCAGAAGAGAGTGAAAGATTTATGATTTTAGTGATTACTGGAATGAGGACGGAGGCACAGTCTTTTAGAAGAGAGGTGGGGATAGGATCTAGTTCGCATTGTGTGTTGGGAAGAGAATTTAATAGGAGTGACACTTCTGTTTCAGAGGCAGGAGAGAGGATTGAGAGCGATGACTGGGAGGCAGGAGGAGTAGGGTCTGGAGAGGGAAGTGGATCAGTGCTAGTAACTGACTTGTAGGCCCATCAATGTTGGTAAAATTATGGCAAAAATGTTGCAGTAAGATTTACTCGCCAGCTGCAGCCAGTCAGAACGAAAAGTAGTCGTAGAATTACTTCAAGGTTATAAAATTATGAGTAAGCCAGGCCTATATTGACAACGATGCTCATGCACTAGCCTACTAATGATACTCTGTGAGGCAATGAAAAGTAGATTATCGGCTAGAGCGTTCGGCTTGTTAGGCAGAAAGTGCAAGTTTAGCTTGTCAGTTACGGTGTAGGGAACACAATTATTAGCTTAGTCTTTTAAGAGGACTTCATAAACGGATTGCGATTTTGACTAAAGTCTCACTTGAAGCGACTATAGAGAGATGCTTTTCTGAACGAAACACTTTAGAAGTCATTAAAGTTGATTGGATTAGCCTGTAGGTATGTTAACTAGATAATATTGTGTTGCTAGATAATAGAAACTATTGAAGAATAAAGAAGGATAATGCACTATATATTGATACCACTTTTGTTTAGCAAAACTGATTAAGCATTGAAATCTTTCCTTTAATTTCCTATTACATTTTTTGATTGAACTGATGCCCATAAATACCTATAACGCCTCAGATACAAATATTATTTGTAGCACAGATAGTAATTGGCTTTTTCCAAATGATAGACTACTAGTGCGAAAAGATTGAGGTGAGGTAACATTCTTGTCCATCCAGTCCACTCCACCCAGGTTCTTGTTGCCTCTGCCAAGTATATAGAGTGGGCAGTCGTTGCCAAAAACCATTGGTGGTTGAAACTTTGGCTACAGGTATGTAACACTCTCGCACCACTTTTTACACATTTGGAATTCATGTATTGCATCGATTCAGAGAAACTTAACTGTGAAAATGTGTTACTATTACTTTTGTGTCTGTTTTTGAGTGACCTAGAAAAATCATAGACTTACTTCATGTATTCACCGATGTCAGAAATGCACTGCAGAGCAGTTTCCTTTATTGCAGTAGCAATTGTGCTATCTCAGTCCGGTAAGACACATTCAACAATAATCTTTTCATGAAACAATTCTGTCTGGAATAATTTAGCTAACTCGAAGAACATGATCATTTTGGCTTAATATTACCAAGACACCTATAAGCTGTAAATTCTCTTCTCCATCGCAAATCTCCCTCCCCACTACCCAGCTTCATTCCCTCCCCCTCTATCGCTTATACCTTCTGTTCATTCTTCTCGGACAAACTCTCATCCCTTCGCTTCACGCTACAATCTCTTCTAGCCTCCAACTCATCCAGCACTGATTCACTCCCATCTCAGAATCCTACTGCTCTTGCCTCTCAATCATTTCTTCCTATTCTGGCTCCTGCCAGTAAAACAAAAGTGTCACTCCTAAGCTCTCATTCCAGCAAGCAATGCGAACACGATCCTATCCCCACCTCTTTCCTAAAAGACTGTGCTTCTGCCCTCGTTCCTGTAATCACCAAAATCATCAATCTCTCGCTCTCCACTGGCAACTTCCCTAGAGTCTTCAAGCACTCTCTCGTCTCTCCCCTTCTCAAAATAGAAAACCTTAACAAGGAAAACTTATCTAACTACCGCTCCATCTCAAATCTTTCCTTCCTATATAAATTAACTGAACGAATTGTCCTTACCGGACTCAATGGCTACCTCTCTTTAAACTCACACCTCAACCCACACCAACCTAGCTTCAATAAACACCACACCATGCACAGAAACTCTACTCGCCTCTCTGGACAATAAACTGGTCTCTGCCGTCAGCCATCAGCAAGTCTCCTGCCTCTGTCTCCTCGACATCTCCGCCGCATTCGACACCATTGATCTCAGCCTCCTTTCAGTCTAAATAATCATGTCTGGATTTGATAAACGAAAAAAGGAAGTGAAAGAAGGACGACTATCTTCACTTGCACAACTTTCAATTGAAAACGAGTTAATGCGGGAAATGACATTTGAAGGCGCTGTTATATGATTGTGCTAACGTAAAAAGCCGTAAAGTTCACATACTGTAGGTTGTTGCACAGTTTAACTTAATTTTAAGTTAGTTATTTATCTTAAAGTTACATTGTTTCAGTGCAGTAATAAAAAATTGCCAAGTAAGAATTTGAAATTTCCTTCTTTCGTTTTCACGTCAAATTCAGTCATTAAACTGATGTTTTCAATGTCTCATATTCAGACATCATAAGCCCCTGAAAGGTTCGTAGGCCTTAGGCACAGTGCCTAGTGCATAAAACGGCCCTGCAACCACCATAAAAACACCATAAGCTATAGTTGACTTTCATTAAAGTCCCAGAGTGATCTAACTTGCACCTGACCTAGACAAATACCACAGGTAAGTGAACTTTAGGCAGTTTATCATTATGAAAAGAAAATATCATGAGCTGTATTGACCTTAGATAAGTGCTACATTACTTAACCCATATATAACGTTGACAATCATCCTAAATCAAATGAACATAGATCTCCAAAGCAGTATTACTGGCCTGGAGGTGCCATACATGTACCTCGTATCAGTAGCATTGATTAGGAACGAGAAAGTGCATGTCATGTGTAATTAGGCCATATTAAAAGCATTGTATAATTTAAAGATTAGGCCTCTCTGGCGTTAAACACACACCAGTTATGGAAAACAAACTCATTTTTTGCACAGAGCAGGAATTTAAAATATTATGAATCACTTCAATCAGATTTTGAATTCATGAAGTCACGTTATTCTTTTAACCCTAGGGCTACCAAGCTTTTTTTGTAACACGGACTACCAAGGGGGGGTGGTTACCACCCGTCAGAGATTAGGCCTCTCTGGCGTTAAACACACACCAGTTATGGAAAACAAACTCATTTTTTGCACAGAGCAGGAATTTAAAATATTATGAATCACTTCAATCAGATTTTGAATTCATGAAGTCACGTTATTCTTTTAACCCTAGGGCTACCAAGCTTTTTTTGTAACACGGACTACCAAGGGGGTGGTTACCACCCCCTGGATTTCGTGTTTGGTTTCACATATCATAACTTGTAATACAGCAATGGATTCAGCATTCATTTCTGCACAGAATGGTATATTTAGTTGTACATTATGTGAATGCATCTCGAAATTACATCACTTTTAACAACGGAACCCATTAATTAGCAATATTGTATATTATTGCGTACATTTTGTACTTTTTGGATAAACAAATATAAGATTATGTGTGTTTTGAAACTAATCTATGTATAAAAGATACACACAATCATCCCTACACATGTTTATATAGTATAAATGTACATCCATACATATATATCCATACATATATATCGGTTTACGTTGTAATGCTGTATTCGGCCATTTTCACACAGATTACGCGTATTATTATTTATTTTGATCACTTCCGGTATTCAAAAGACAAAGATGTAGGTATGCAAATGAAGCCCTTCATTCCCTCTAAAGAATGGTATCTTTGTTTCTCTTCCAGGAAGACAAATGAATACGCTACAGACAAAAACTAAGGGGGGAGTCCTTCCATTCAGCCATTTTTCACGCATATTACGCGTATTATTATTTTTTTTGAGCACTTCCGGTTGCCTCAGGTCAACTCAGTGACCATAGAAATGTAGCCCCACATTCCCTCTATAGAATGGTATAATTTGTGTATCTTAATATTAAATGACGGATAAGATATAGTCGAAAATCTAGGGGGGGGTATCCACCCCCCCTGGTGCCTCGGGTATATTGGGTATAACTTTTGAACGGTGTGAGATATCATCTCACATTTTACCTCAAAACGTGTGTAAATGAACCCCCTATAGCTACCTAAAAGGTCAAATTTTTATTCCATACGGAAAAAGTTTGAGATGAAAAAAACCTAGGGGGGGTGGCAACCACCCCCCCCCTTGGTAGCCCGAGGGTTAATGTAAAATAATGTACTTTTCAAATTGTAGCAGGAGAACTGTTTATTGCACCTCGTAATACTGAATCAAAGGTTGGCGACACAACCTATATTAATTGCTCTACGGATCTTGAGTCTCAGGAAATTTTTTGGTATCACGCCGACAAATACATTTACATTGGAGATATGATTCTTGACCCGTATCGAGGAAGATTCGAGATTGACAGAACTGCGTCAATGGGAGCACACAATCTAGTGATTCATTCAGTGGAACCTGGTGATGCAGGAACATACATTTGCATTGATGAAGACGGATTTGGAGCAAAACGATCGGCAGAACTCGTTGTGTTGGGTTAGATTCATTAAACTAATTGATTTTCTTAACTTATGATGGACATTCAAAAATTTTGCGCAAATGATATGAATGCATATCCACTATAAGTAGTATTAGGCTCACACAAACTGTTGTAAAATGCGATAACAAATGCCTTCTCTCTTTTTAGGATGATTTGCGTTCGACAGTTTAAAAAAATGCGTTCTACCAAATGTGTTACAATTTACAATTGTTTTAAATATCCTCACCCGAAGGTCAATGTTAGTAATCACTTAATGGAATAGTAAAATTGTTACTTTTTCATTTCAACAATCTCATTATTTATTTATTAAGCAATACAACTTGAAATGTTTGAGCCTACTATGTTTGGAGTTATACTTTAACATTTGCCAGATAATAATCCTGATTGCCAATCCAACATACAACCAGACGGAGTTATTGGACAAAATATCTTCAACATACCACCGGATGAAGTTCAGCTGACATGTACTGTAACCTACCACGGTAATATTCGTCCTCAGATGGAATGGAAGAAGGTTGGAGATGATAGTTCCATCGAATACAATGTGACATCTAATGTTCCATCTAATAATAGCGTAATATACACCTTGAAGTTAAAAGGTGACATCTCTCTGGACACAACTTCCTATGTTTGCCAGACAAGAAGGTCAACACAAAATCAATACAAGTGCATCTCCGAACCCATCAAAATATTATGTAAGTAGAGTATTGCGTCTTAATCGGTAAGTAGTAGGGTGCTCCAGAAAATAAAAAGTTGAAAATTCATTGCTCCCCGGGGATTTTCCCATGCGTCTCATAGAGATGAGTCTAAAAATCCAAATTTTAGGCTTTTACATCATGGCTAAGACTTGCCCCCAGCACGATGAAGTTTTAACAATATTCGCAATTTTTCGGTTGAAAACACAAATTGCCGGTATTTAAGTATATATGAAAAAACTAATATGTTTCATATTTATTGGTCAGAACATGAAAGGTTGCAAGTACAAATAGAAGTACTGAGGTCTTAAGTACCCGTACAAATACTTAAGTATCAAGTACGAGTACAAGTACTAAGGTTTCGAGTTCAACTACAAGTACACATGGCTACTACAAGAACAAGGATTTACTTCCTTGACAAAGCAATGGTGTATTGCCACATGCACTCATTTATAATATTGCTTTTTTGATAAATATAATGGATGTGAGCATCTTATCACTCAGATTCAATCGAAATTGTTTTAATATTAAACTAAGCACACTTTCAACCGGAGCACTAGATGCAGGCACACTCAAAACTCTAAACGCTATTGTCAAGAACAGTTTTGCTGGATTCCAAACGTCCAAACAATCAATTTCATCAAAGTCATCATGGCCTCTGATATTCAACCAGGTTGTCACTTGTGATGACAAGGTGCTCGGTTTCACAGAAGATCGTGTAAAGTAGTGAACAATTAGCTTAGACTTTTTGATGCATGAGGTCTGGAGTTTCGGTTGCTGCAACCGTATCTGTGATTATCGTGCCAAAATGCGACGTTTGTGTAGCACCTGCTCCACCACTGCCAAAGAAACTTGATGTACTTCCCAACAAAGCATCTGTCTCATTCACATAAGACATAATCATATTGGCACACATTAAATAAGAACATACTAGTTGTAGGCAGTCTTTGACTATTGGAGCAACACAAAGAAAATTCCTTAATTAGCGTTTTAGGTAAAACAGAAAAGTGATTCGCAAATGACACCCTAAGAGGCCTAACTAACCGCGTTTTGATACAGATGACAATGTTTCCTTAACAGAGCCATATGCGCCATCTCGCACACGTAGCGGAAGACTTTTTCGAGAGGAACATAGAACACAGAGGAACATAAACAACTCACAATTTTCACAAGTGAGCCACATTCACATATGAATTCCATGTATAAGCCATAGGTTCAGTGGTTTATTACTAGAAGTCCTATAATACAAATAATAAAATGCATTATTTTGGTGAATAAGCTGGTTTACTTATTGCGGCTTTCGTATGTTGCTGAGAAAGTTCGACGACTTACATTCACATTACTCGATAGAGTTCAAATGATTTGTTAGTCACTGCTCACCTCTCCGTATGGAGTCATTGCAAGTGTTTACCAAAGTTTGATGTTGTGCCAGTTGTTTTCTTCAATGATAGTTTTCTCACTACAAAACTTGCACTTAGCAGAAGTAGCATTTCCCTTGAAAGTGAAATTATCGTAACCAAACTTAACCGCTCTAGGAATATCAGTATTTTTTGTTAGCATTATCACCGTCCGTTGCCGCTATTTTAGCAAGAAAACCGGAAGAATTCTGAACGAGATGCGGTCCATACAGAACTGCCAAAGTATCCAGAATGTAAGAATTAATGACTTAAAGGAAAGACAAAGCCTGCTGGTAAAGTATCCCCAAGTGCCTGTAAAAATGTCATTTGTGTCCAAGTAGCCTACTTAGATCTCAAGTACGAGTACAAGTACTTAGGTCTCCAGTACAAGTTCAAGTACTTAAAGACTGTACTCGAATTGCACTTGAGTACAAGTACAGGTACCATTACTACACCTCTGCAAACAATAGTTCACAAAAGAATTTAATCATCATGAAAATAATTACGTTTTTCCTCCATGATATTGCCGATTTTACGCAAATTCGCATATTCTCACAAATTCTAAAATTTTTGTGCCGGGGGCAAGTCTTAGCCTTTTTGAATTGGTCTGAAACTTGGTACAGTTGTACAAAGTGATAAATGGAATGGGAAAATCGCCGGGGAGCAGTATTTTTAGGAACTTTTTAAAACCCCATTACATTCTGGAGCACCCTAGTAAGTAGGCTACTTCTGCTTGCATCAATGAAGACTGAGATTTTGGCTTAATAATTATCATGCCTACATCGCTATTAATACATAACTGAAAGTTTGATGATGCTGATGAAGCTTAAAGTTAAATATTTACGAAGATATCACTGCATTTGCACGATCCTGTACAAATCATCTTTAGAAACATGGTTTCTGGATTGGCCATATGTCTAAGAATGAATGTTAACGGCAATAAGATGAATAATATTATGCGCAAAACCGCAAAATGCTTCAATACTGTGAACTCTGGCCCGCCACAATGCATAAAATCAGTTCATATTCCCCAGACGTCTCCTTATCTTTTTCTGGTCATACCTAAATCAAGAACGGTTCCAGGTGAATGAGCCTTTGCTATTACTGGACCTACTTGTTGTCTTTCTCTTTCTCTTACTCTTTCTCTCTCTCTGTCTTTTTTCTCTTTCTCTCTCTCTCTGTCGCTATCTGTCTCTCTCTGTCTCTCTCTGTTTCTCTCTCTCTCTCTCTGTCCAGTCGCTTGTGACGTTTTGTTTTAATGAATTCATTTATACTTGCAAGAAACATTCATTTCGTACTGCACATTTCATCTTTCTCGTAATAGAGTAAATATATCATGGACGTGGGTTCTTCACCAGCCTTCTGCACAATGTCAAGCCATTCTTTGGAAGGTCTTCCTCTTCTTGTCGTACCCTAAATAATTCTCAGCATTACGCTCTTTCTTTCTCGTCGTTCTTCATCTTGCATATTGCCGAAGAGCACATAGGTGCTCTGATGATATAATTATTATGCTAGAATAAGTCTCTGTCTCATGATTACTTCATCCAGTATAGAGGTGGTCGCAGGAATGCATAAACACTTGTCTTTCAAAAACATAATGACGGAACGGTATGCGAGCTCTTTAAGTAATATATTAAATATTTTCTGAAGCAGAATGAAAAAATTAAACCATTTGAAACCTTCTTTCAGTTTTTGTCGGCGGAAAGACGATAGAACAAAAGGTTTTCAGAGGCGACGAGATTACCTGCATCGCCAAAAACAACACTTTCTCTTGCATCAACCAGTGGTATCATGGCAATAATTCATGTCCCTTATCATGTGATGCAACTATTACGACACACTTACTGGGAGAATATCTGTGTACGCTGAAGTGTAACGTTAGAGGAATAGACTACTTCTTTGAAGCTCTGAATGCTACTGTTATCGATACAACAACGTCTCCGCAGCCGTCAACTTCGGGCAAGTTTTAAGTGACAGTATTAGATACGACATTCAGCCACATAGCTTAGGGAGAGGGTATTTAATACTGCCATGTCTTGAGTTATCTGATGAGCAAACATGAGAAGCTCATCAGTATGAAGATGACTTTCGATTAGCTATATAAGCACGTTATAGATTGTAGTTTGGGAAATGATGCTAGTTGGCTGGTTTCATTAATGATTAGGCAATAACTGGATAGTGGCGATAGACAGCAATTCAAGGGACGAGATATCAACGAACGGCTTGTAAACTATTCTCAATTTCTATTATTATTTTCTGTTTTTAACTGTCTTCACAGGTACAATTGCGGTTGCAGTTGTGATACCAATAATCGTCATACTGGTTGTAGGCCTACTGATTGCTGTGTTTGTAGTACGCTATAAGCAAAGAAAATGTAAGTTTGTGCTTTTGTAGTCTTGTCTTAATTCTTTTACTTCTCTTTTTACAGTAGCCAAACCGTAGACATTTTACACCAATCAGACGGCTCTAATCGCTGCTCTATGTTAATAGCCCTGTGGTATTATCTGTTTCATGGACAATGGTAAATAATAATAATAATAACAGTGACAATTTATATGGCGCCGTAACACAGCCATGCCGTTACAAGGGCGCCTGGTAATATGCTTGCGCAGTTACTCTGCTTGACCCATCTAATGCACCTGACAATGTCGATCACGCTATATTGCTCTAGCCCCTTGAGCACTGATTTATAAAATCAGGCCAGGCGCTAAACTTACTCCAGTCAGATATCACTCCCCAAACTCAACCTCATTTCAGTGGATGATCAATGGCGGTTTGGATACGACTCACCTTCAGCATCCATCGGGTCTCTCCTCTTTGCTCTCTCTCTCTCTCTCTCTCTCTCTCTCTCTCTCTCTCTCTCTCTCTCTCTCTCTCTCTCTCTCTCTCTCTCTCTCTCTCTCTCTCTCTCTCTCTCTCTCTCTCTCTCTCTCTCTCTCTCTCTCTCTCTCTCTCTCTCTCTCTCTCTCTCTCTCTCTCTCTCTCTCTCTCTCTCTCTCTCTCTCTCTCTCTCTCTCTCTCTCTCTCTCTCTCTCTCTCTCTCTCTCTCTCTCTCTCTCTCTCTAAATACTTTATTGAATAAAAAATGGTCTCACATCATCTTTAAGGTGCAAATAATTATCTATGTATTTTCTCCAACAATCTTTCGTCTCCCAGCTCTCTTTCAATATTATCTGAAGTCTTTAAACGTGCGAGTTAAAACCAAATATAAATTCTATACTTTTTGGTAGTACTCTGAAAAAAAATCGTTAATTCTGTATTGTCGGCAAATTCTGTTATTCTTTTATTCAGCTCCTAAGTTTGGTGCCATATTCGTAACAGGCGCAATTCTGTCTTTGTGTGTGTGTGTGTGTGTGTGTCATATTCCCTGACTTCCAACAGACTTGAGTATTGCTACTCGCTTCTTATTGGCAGGGTTTACAAATCTAAGTTGTTGATTCGAGGGGTCAATGTCTTGGACAGGGGCCATCACTCTACCTCAAAGGTATCAATGCACATTTCCAATCATGAAAATAAATGCACTAGCGACCAATGGAAAGTAAGTAACTTTGAAAGCCGGGTTAAATGTCCATAAGGTCTCCTCAATCAGCCATACTTGCTAACTTTCTTCCATGCTGATTCGGTAACCGTTTGGTGTGGGACATGGTAGCCGATTGGTCATAGCGCTCGTCTATACGGCGAGCCTACGGGTTCAAGCTACTGGGACAGTTACTGATGTAGGGCATTTGAGCAAGTTCTTCACCCACAATTGCTCAGCGCCATCGATTGATGCTTGGTCATTATATAGTGTCACTTAATAAATGCGTAGCAATAATAGTAATCCAAAGACTTTAGCCTACTCGATCAACCACTCGATGTTAATATGACCAATGACCATACCTAGGCAAAGGGCAACTCTTGGTGAGCCTGTCTTTTCCGTTTACGGTTTTAGACTGTGGAACGTCTTTGGTACATGCTCTGACCTGCGCCACGATCGAGTATGGAACTACCATTGGCCTCTCTTCTGGAAATGCATCTAGGCTACTGTACATGCCATTCTTAACGCTGCTACCGTCTCATAGGGACAAATGGCATCGCGAAGTTCGTCCACATATCTTCTTTCATCCGAGGCTTCTTTCACTGGCTCCCCCATTCGCCAGCACATCTCGTGGCCACTTGATTGTCTCTCGGATTCGTACAACTATGACTCGATCCCGGAACTTTGCTATTATGGGCCCCTCCAGCTGGAACCGACTGCCTCCGTCCCTTAGAGCCGATCTTCTTTCTTTGCCTTTTCATCAATTCAGAAAACCTCTCTTTTTATTAGTGAAGACTGACCATGGTCGGGAGCGCCTCTGATTCCAAGTAGCGCTTTATAAATAATCGATTATAACTCCAACTACAACTATCCTCCTGCAAACAATCTGATCAGTGTTGAAATTTCGTCCTGGACTTATTCCCTCTGTAGGCTACCTCTGGGCTTCCTAGATTCTGCCCTTCGCTTTCTACCGGACCTTCTGTGGAATTTTGATATGCGCATCAACTCTGCTTAGTGGCAACCATCGACTGATAGATTGAGCATTATTGCAGTGCCACTATAGCATACTAGCATTAGTTATAAGAATGTCTGCTAACTCATCTCTGACAAATGGATGGGCCTTCAGTCAGCTTGATTACTGTATGTCTCATTTCTTACTGGTATACTACAAAGTCAAACGTGCCAATACTGTCGTATCAGTCAAAACTTACCCTGTATATGAAGGCCTACCGCTGTACATGCACTGTCATAACTAATTGTATTGTATTGTATTGTATTCAAACATTTATAAAGCGCCTCTCATAGGGTGAACCATTCAGAGGCGCTCCCAGTGCGCAAGGCCAAAGAGAAGAAAAAGGTTTTGAGAAAAGAAAAGGTGGAAGAGAGGTTACTAGCTAGAATTCGAGAGCGAGTAGATGGAGACAGCGCATTCCAAAGAGAGGGACCGATTGAGGGACTGAGCCATAGCTGTTCTAGTATGAGGAACTAGAAGCTCAAGCCTGTTTGATGAGCGTAGTGGTCGATGGGAGGAGGCTGAAAGAGGCCGGAGTAATACATCAGTTAAATATTTTGGGGCAAGACCCCTTTGTGCCTTGAAGACTAGAATGATGATTTTGAATTTAATGCGAGCAGAGAGAGGAAGCCAGTGCAGTTGTTCAAACATGAAAGTAGAAATGTGAGAGTACCGTGGTAGGCGTGCTACTAATCTGACGGCAGAATTTAGGACCGACTGAAGAGGTGAAAGACGAACCTATAGCCTATGTTTGAACGAATGCCATTATGTTTAGTAATGTAGTAAACCATTAGTATATTCTATTCTAAATAAAACTGTTTCAAATTGCAAAATGTTCCGGGACATAGCCTACTGTTGTCGCAGATTCATCAAGCATTTACATCTATATGAAATTGTTTTCTACGAGGCTTCATCAGTGCAAAGCGATTGATAGTTGCTTTAGAGTCAATAGCTCCAGTCACTTCTCTTTCGATTGATATTAAGCCTAATACCGGTCTTGACAGATGTTCATTTAATCGTCTTGGTGGATCGCAAGTAATTTTTTATTATTATTTTCAATCTGCTATAAGTTCTTTCTGCAGTAGCAGACGTAACAGAAAGAGTGAGATATATTTAATACATAATTTATATTAAAATACCAATAGATTAATTAGGGCATTGGTTCGCAACCTCTTTCAGATCACGGCACCCTTACTAATGCAATGGCAGATCAGCTGCACCCCTGGCCTAAATTTCATCTATTTTCATCGAGTTAGTTTTTTTATTTTACTGACAATCAGCGTTCCTTCTATTCAACTGAAGGGCTGCGACTATCTCTACACTACTTAGTGTAGAGATAGTGATAGTGATAATTTAAGGACTTTTTTACATAAAGCGCTACACAAATGTTATGGTTACCCCATTCTGCCATCTAGCCACGGCAGCCCTGGAGCAGGTTCACAGCACCCTTGAGTGCCGCGACACCCAGGTTGAGAAGCCTAGGATTAGGAGTTATTATCACCTGTCTGTGACTGTTCCAAAGCAAGTGATTTGATCAGTGGCGTAGCTATGTACGTTGGCGCACGGGGCAAGCAGCCCAATGACAAGAGGGGCAGACCCGCCAATAGAAATTTCGAATTTTAACGAAACACAGAGTTATTGAAAAGTTAGGCCTATGTGTTGAACGTTAATCTATGATATGAACATGTGGGTCTTACCAGACTCCGAACTGATTTATTCTTGATAGCTGCAAAGTCCTTGCGAACTTCAGTAAAATTAATGGAAGCAGCTACATGTACTTCATTCTGACTGATCAAACTGATGTGGCTTGCTGGCCTGTTAATCTGAAAATGCTGAGGAATCAGTGCCCCTTAAAAAGTTTTCTTGGACTCCGTAGAACTAGTTGGAGCTGCTTGCTGCTCGCTCGCTCGCAATTTTCAAAAACTGAATTCCACGTAGTTTACATGTATGTAGCTTAATTTTTTTTATCAAGGCAATTTGGAATAGACAATTTACAGATATTCCGCGACTTCGTGTAGGCGCCATTGATAAATTTGCCCTACTATAGAGCCTATAGGTCCGCCCTGGAGAGGTCAACAGGGCGCCTACCTAGCGTCATTGAAGGCTTCAAGCACACTTGACACCTGACCGTCTGGGAAAGATGCAGAGGTTGTTTGATGTGATACGCATTAATATATCAAACTGAACGACAGACAGAGAGACAGAGGAAGGGAATAGAGCTGTCAGGTATAGAGAGAAGGAACATGACTACTGAGGACAGCGGTGATAATTTATGCACAAATACATAGGCCTACATGTATATAGCATAAATATATAATATTCGGTTTGTAGGCTTTCACAGACAGTGGGATAGAACTGAGCCTGCAGTCTCTCCAGCTGCAGGGGTCTCCCTGCAGCCCCTCCGGCTGCAGGGGTCAGTTCTTCTCAAAGTGGAAACTCGATATGCTGTATCTTGCTGTAAACAGTGCATTGAGTGACATTTGTCGTGCTTCATACGATTAGGCCGTCGTTAAAAGTAAGGGCGCAGATGATAAAATGTCTTAAAAAATTTAATTTTGTCGCCCCTTTTGTTCATCATGACGGGTTTCGTCTTGAGGGGCGCCATCATACAACCAAGCGGGGCACAGGGGGGCGAACCGCCGCCCCGTGCCTATAGCTAAATCCGCCACTGATCATAGAGCGAGTTGTATAGAGTAGATCGTTCCAGAGCAAAGGGACAACAGACGCATAAGCTCGGTATTGGGCAGTAGCAGTCCAAGTCCGAGGCCCAATAGGTCATGTCGGTCTAACGAACGGAGAGGGCGACCGAAAGATGACGACGGATAAGATCGCAAAGATAACGTGGAGCCTGACCCAAAAAAGCTCTGTTATATATGAGCATACACCTCCACACGTAATTCATTGCATTTGGTTCCCATTCAGTGGGGCTATACTATATTAAACAATTAATTGTGTCCAACTGCTGTATTTACATCAATCCCTTTTAAAATACATGTAGCCTACTTATCACTAAATAAAAACGCCTTCCGATTGTCGATCTCTGATTGTATTTTAAATGGAACTGTTCTTGTTGTACAAGCTTTTCGGGTGATGGATCGAATTCTCTAATCGCATCTTTCTTTCTGCTCAATCACTCGTGGCATTTTGGTCTCTGCTCCAGACGTTCATTTCTCTGCTGGTTTGTCCACCACACGTTGTGTCTTTCTTGGTGGATTAATATTCTCGATGTTCACCTGATTATGGTTTGGTTTAGTTTAGTTGGTAGGTTGGTGAATTGTGAATGTAGCCTACCCCGGCGCAACAAAAGTTGCTAAATTGGCCTATGTCATGATTATTTAAATAATGATGATAAATGTTAAATAATAATGTTATAACAAAGATTATAATAATATTAAGACAAAGATTGTGGTAGATATATTTACTAGACTAAAATTGTAACCAGCTATTAGCATCATTAGGAAGAATATTAAATTCTATTGCAAAATTGTAAATTTTTTCTGAAATACTTGTTTATTTAAGATGCACAAGGCTTAGAACAACGCCTGCGTGAAGAGAAACAACTAGAACTTGAATTTATGATGGCTAGAGCAGCTTTTGTGAACTATAGTGATCAACGAGGAAGAAATGGTAAGTTATTATAAGCAACTGCTTTGCGTGTAATGAAATTAAATCTTCGTGTAAAACAGGTTTTGAAGCATTCAGTATATGTGACGTCGGCCGAGAGAAGAAACCACTTGTCGATTTCTAGATCAGCCGGAAAATGGGTTTTTCGTAATACCGTGATAATTGATTGTTGCGTCTAATTACTGCGTCTGAAGCTAATTATCGTTGTATTAGAGCGACCTATATTACTCCACACGATGTACTAAGAGCAAAATTATGTAATTAACGCATCGGGTAGAGCAATTTTCAATATTTATAGGTGATTTCCAGCGAAATAATATTTTATATTTTCTTTGAAAAGTGTATAAATTTTGGGCCAAACGTTCTGAAATTTTTACCCTGATTTTCTGACGGTACAAGCTTATAGAAACTGCTAATAAGTCTATTCCAGACAAGTGGTCCCTTCTCTCGGCCGACGTCACCAATTCGGATAAAAAGAAAGTGATGATCTATTATAACTTTCAATTGTTTTCTGTTATTTCAAGGCACGTGGACTTTCTTCATGTTGTAGCTTATAATGAATACACAATACCTGCGCATCACTAGCGAATCATTATTGTGAACTCGTTAGCCGGACCTGATGTCATAAAAATTGATCAGAATCAGCAGTGTGATAGCTGGTTACATTTTAGAATCATTGTGAAATTGTAACAGTTGATATGTCATTTATATCGTATATTGCCAACGCTAGAGTGATCCGTAATACAATGTAATCTAATCTAGTATATACTGTAATCTAGCCCAATCTTGACTTGACCACTAAACAAGACTTGAACAGTATATAGCTTAGTCTCATCTATCATGTCCAATAATATTATGTCCCGTGCTAGAACTATGATGACCGCAGTTTCTGTATTTCGTTCATTTTGATGGATTAGTTCTTTGTACGTAATATCTGTCTGTCTATCTATCTATGACCCGTCAATGACTCAATCTAACTACTCAGCTGCGCTCCCGCCCCAGGCGCGTTCAAAGAGGAAAGACTTTAGTAGTTTATAAAAAGATTTAGAGAGGTCTCGCGGGAGAGAACGCAGGTCAGAGGGAGGCCATTCCAAAAAGTGTCACGCCAATAATATATTATTCGTCTACAGACATTTGGCCGAAAGATATTTCGTCTACGAAGTTATTTCATATTGACACTGTAAAATGGAAGCTGAATTGATGAAAAAAACTGTTGACCTAAATGGAAGTGGGATTGATCAAAACATTCCTGTGTTGAAATAGAAGCTGAATTGATCGAAATAATTTTTCCCGTAAATGGAAGCTGGATACAAAGAAAATAATCATTTCAGTTATTAAAAGCTCGATTCCAGAGAATATTTAGCACGTTTTAGCGAAACTATAAGAAAGCGGCCTCTAATGGATACAGATACACTCGTATACGCGAAATGTCTGTTACAGTAGACCAAGTGTCTGTAGACAAAGTGTCGTAGACGAAAAGTCTGTAGAGGAGTTGTCGCGGAACCATTCCAAAGTGCAAAAAAGAAAGTCCGACGCTGTCTAGTAGCAGAGCGAGCATGCGGAACTATGAAGTCATCTGTAGAGGCCGAGCGCAGAGATCGGTGACCAGAGCAGGCCGAGGTTAAGGTAAAGAGCTCGCGGAGATAGACATGGGCTCTGCCAGAACATAGTGACAAACGATGGAGGAGTCCCTATAAAGAATGCGGTGTTGGACCGGGAGCCAGCGAAGGACTTCACGCATAAACGCAGAGATGTAGCCAAACCTAGGGAAACCACCAACTAAGCGAGCAGCCGCCCGCAAAACGCCCTCCAAAGGATGCAAACGGACCTGTGGAAGTCCACAGCAGAGCGATGAGCAGCAGTCCAATCGATTAAGAATTAAGGCGCGGACCAGAGTGGACGCAGAAAGAGAGCGAGTGACAACCCGCAGCTGGCGCAAATGATCATAACAGGAACGAGTCAGTGCCGTTTGTGCTTGGTAAAGACAGCACTTCCATGTAAACAAACTGAATGTTTGTCTTCGATCCTACTCTCGATCCTACTCTCCTTGCTTGCTGATATATATTCAGCTGTTGACAAGTCTCAAGTCACTCTTTTGTGGCTCTCTTTGACGTCTCCTCAGCCTTTGACATGGTCGACCATGAAATTCTACTACAACGGCTTGAGACCACCTGTGGACTCAAGGGTCCTCCTCTGATTTGGCTTCGATCCTACTTGTCTGATCGCACCCAAATGATCATCTCTGGTGACTCCAGGACGCAGTGGGTCCCTGTTATTTTGGGTGTTCCTCAGGGTTCTATCCTAGGCCCGCTCTTATTCAGTTTATACACGGCTAATATTCCCTCTCTTTTCCCTAACCACTCTGCGACTGGCCACCTTTTTGCTGATGATGTTCAAGCTTGTGTCCATGGACCCCCTTCTGCTCAACTCCTTCTCGCTAATCAAATTGAGGCTCTCTCCAAAGATCTTCATCTCTGGATGTCTTCTAATCGTCTTTCCTTAAACTCTTCTAAAACCCAGCTAATTTGGTGGGGAACTCGTCAGCAGCTCAAAAAACATGACTATGCATTACTCTCTGAAAGGTTTCCTTGTTTTACCTTTTCGTCTAGTGTCCGAGACCTGGGTGTCACTCTGGACAGTTCTCTAACTTGTACTGAACACATTGCCATGCTTACTCGCTCTTCCACTTCCAACTAAGGCGTCTCAGGGCTATTCGCAAATCTGTGTCTTCCTCGACCTTTACCTCAATTGTCCACGCTTTCGTCTGCTCTCGAATAGACTACTGTAATTCTCTCCTTGTTGGTCTCCCTAAGGTTCGCCTATCTCCTCTACAGTCAGTACTTAATGCTGCTGCTAGACTGATTGCTCGTCTTCCTCGATTCTCCCACATCTCTTCATTCATGGTTGAAGAACTTCACTGGATCCCTCTATCTGTCCGAATACAATTCAAGGTTCTTATTTTAGTCCTTAAGTCTCACCTGGGTCTTGCTCCGAAGTACCTTTGCGATCTCATGCTTCGCCCACTCTCTGCCACTTCGCTGCGTCCTCTCCGATCCTCTGATCGGCTTGACCTTTTGTTCCCCGTGTCAGGACTGCGATGGCTCAATCCAGATCCTTCGCTTGCATAGGTCCTTCTCTGTGGAATGGACTTCCTCCACCGGTTCGCTCTGCCATCCTTTCTGGTAGTCTCTCCTCATCTTTTTCGAAACTAAAATCCTGCCTTTTCCCTCGGGTTGCTCGCACTGGGAGCGCTTCTGAAAGGCTTTTGCTGTGAGAAGCGCTTTTTATAAATAGCCAAATACAATACAATACAAAAAAATTATATATTATATAATTATATACTGAATACATAAAAATTGAACATACAAACGCAATACAATTTTGAAACTTTTACTGATGAAACTTAATTTCTCAATATTATTCTGTTGTTCTATACGAAGTCGCGGGAGACGAAATTGAATTACTTCACAAAATAAAGAAAGAAGCAGCATTACAAGACAAAGCGATTCCTGGAGTGGCGATCTTAGATGGACAATTGTTTATTGTACGCGAAAAGATGTCACAGCTTGAGGTCTGTGATTGTAAAAACTTCATCCCTACTCCCAAATTAGATGTTAAAGAATTGGTGGCGGCGGTTGATATGTGTTGCTGCAAGAGAAATAATTGTCTATACATCATGGACAAGAAAAAAGGTACGGTCAAGGAAGTCATGAAAATCAGCACAGCAGGAAAATTATTAAAAAACTGGTTAACAAAAGAAAACGCAGCAGGTAATCTCTCTGCTACAGCAGAGGGGAATGTGATTGTAACCGATAATGGTAACCAAATGATATTGGAATATTCGTCTGAAGGAGAATTGTTGCATGAAATAAAGCTACCAGATTGCAAAAATGCATCGCATGCGGTCAAACTGGACAGCGATCGTTATATTGTCAGTCACGGGACACTTGCTGACTCTTTGATCAGAGTATGTCTTGTGGATAAAGAGGGGCATGTTGAGAAGTCATTTGGTCCTAAGAGTGGATCAGCAGAAAACCAGTTGAATATGCCTGTCTATTTGGCTGTTGGAAGCAATGGTTGCGTCATAGTGGCCGACCTCTTCACCAATAGAGTGTTGCTACTAGATTCGAATCTGTTGTTTGAAACAATTCTTGTACCAAAATACAAGCAGGGATTCCGAAATCCACGAAGAGTTTATCTGGATGAGAATCTTGGCCTTCTCGTAGTGGTTATTGCCGCAGGTATCCCCGCTGAGACAATCCCTGTGGAAGCAGGGGACTCTAGGGAAGAAACAGAGGAAGGTGCAACTTCGACATAGAACGACGACTTGCTGAGAAAGGCAGAGGAAAGAAAGATACCAGAAGCTGACCACTCTAAAATAATAGAGGAAGACTGTAGACTTTTGGTTTTTGACATAAAACCGATACTGGAGAAGTATGGTTTTTAACAGACAATATATTTGCAAATACTGATGTTTCATGGTTTTTAATAATAATAATAATAATAATAATAATAATAATAATAATAATAATAATAATAATAATAATAATAATAATAATAATAATAATAATAATAATAAGAATAATAATAATAATAATAATAAATAAGAATAATTATAATAATCTTTTCTTTAATTAAGCGCCTGACAAACGCACTGCACTGTACATTTACATGTTATGCAATTGAAACGATCTTAACTAGTTAACTACTAACAGAACAGACAGCCTGCAATACACGAATTATTGAATACCCTACGTAAGAGGAGTCACACCTATTACGTGGCAATAAATCATTTGTATGCTTTTGCGTAAATTCGTGTTATTATGAATTATAATTTATATTCGTGTCCATGGTCTGCAGTTATGAAGACTTAGCTCAGTAACCCTAGAGTGTTGTATCGGTTGATTTGATATTCGAAACAGTAGACACCCAAATATAGCATACTTTGCAAACTGTTTTTTGGTATTTTTTTTATTATACCTCCTGTATTGTAGCTGTCTTACTGAAATGTCGAAGTGCATTGCTTGTACGATGGATAATTTTCTCCGCAGGGCAGATGTGTTTATGTCCATATCATTGATAAATCCAGTTTGCCTGCCAAATATTGACTTAATTAAGCTTATCATGTTATGTCTGGAGCAAGACAGGAAGACATTTGAACGCAAGTTCCATAATTGATGTACATGGAAAGTTAATAGACCGTCTCCTACACTATGGTATCTGTCTACAGCTTGGATAATGCATCAATATTCCACTTAGTTCGTGGTCTAGTTAAATATAATAATGAAGTCTCTCTACATGCATTCGTATTCAAAAATGTCTGAGAACAGGTAGCATTAGGGCCTATCTGACAACATAATTATGTTGTCGAGACCTACATAAAATAAGTAGTTTCAAAGTGTCGATTTGGTCAATATTTTGCGTTTAGCGGTAAAATGTTTTGCGATAACAGGTGTAGGTCCGAATGCTTGCATTCAATGTCATCTCAGCCACTGACTAACTAGCGACGAACTTATTTGCCATCTGAGAGATTTTTCTCCGTGACTGCTGTCTCCTTATCCACCGGTTGTTCGTACGTATCAATATCTGTGTAGATCCAGTTCACCTCTTTTGTAGTAGGTGTCAAAGCGTAATAGTTGGGCCTCGGCATAGAGTCAACTCTTGGAGAGCAATGTGGTGTCATGACGTCGTCATTGATATCAACCTCTTCTATCGCATCATAGACATCGTAGGTACTAATTGTGTGATATTCATCTGGGCTTTGATCGTCCAATGTTTCCGCTGGTAGTGCAGCTGAAATTGGAAGCATTGTTAATAATGCTGAAAGTACAACGACTTTATTTTGCCTCAATACCTGTGAGACTTTTGACATACAAAGACCGTCTTTACAGCTCCATATTATGTTTTCATTGTTAAGCTTGATTTCAACATGGCTGAATTCGCCATTGAAAAGTAAATATAACTTTTGTAGTATATAACGTGCCTCTTGTATGCATGCATGCATGCAGTAGTATATAGCGTGTGCGTGTGCGCGCGTGTGCGTGCGTGCGTGTGTGCGCGTGTGTGTGTGGGCGCATGCATGCATATAATTACGCATGCATGCATGTATGCATGTATGTATGTATGTATGTATTACCATTTAGCCATATTCTAATTGAGAATCTAATAACCTGGTTTTTTCTTTCTTCTTATGCAGATGATTATAACGACAACGGATGAGATTGCGGCCCCAAATAAAATCGACAGAACAACTACAGATATCGTCTTCAGATCCATTCCTAAAATTCAAATATCATTCCAATTAACTTATTTACAATTTATTGTGCCGCGCAGATGCTTTTGGAGTTCAAATCACAGCGCGATCAAAAAACTGACAACTCTTAACACAAATATTCGTCTGGTGGTCTTTTTTGTCTAATAGTCAGGTGTTAATCATTTAGAAACAGTGCTTTTTTTCAGCCGAAGCGGTCCGGAACGGCGTTCCGGTACCTTTTTTCAACTATTAAAAAATAATTTAGTTCATTTAAATTTTTAATAAAAAATTATATAAAATTATTTATATACTTTAATTTAATGTAAGTGCTTTCAGTGTTTATTGATACTGATATAATGAAACATAAATATTAGCATAAAATATGCCTTTATAATTGTTCTGAATTTGTTGAGTTCCGGAACCTTTTTTTCTAGAAAAAAAGCACTGTTTAGAAATATAAAAAAACAGGGTCGTAAACTGTACTTCGATTTGCGGAGGCATTATTTTCATCGATCCAGCTTATATTTCAACGCAGAAATTCGTTTCATCAATCCATTTAGTTTCATATCCAAAGCCTAGCGAAATAATTTTCCGAGTATGGATTTCATTGCGGATTGGTTTTGATGCGCCATTAGTTGAAGCCTTTTGTCACGAACTCCTTAACTTCTGCTCTTTACCGCAAGCGTTTGATGCTCATTGTTTTTATTGCGTTTCTTATTATCAACTCTGGGACGTCATTTGGGTGCTATATAATGTTGCGATTGAAATTCATTTATTTTAGTCCGGAAATCTATAATAGGCCTACATAGGCACTCTAGGAAACTCACTGATAGCACTGTTAGCATAAAATTAATGGCGATAAATGTCATTAGGAAATAAATCATCAGTTATCAGACGTTTAAAAGCGACTAATGGCAGGATGGAGCACACGTGAAATTAAAATTACAATAATTATATGACATGAAGTCAATTTCTGCAGCAGATCTATCTCAGGTCACGATACGATTTACCATTTCTCTTTTAGCCAACATCCACTGGGTAGCTTACTATTAAATTATTAGATAGTTCGAAATTTATTGGTTTGCATACGATTAAATATCATGTCATATAATTTACACATTATATTAACTACTATTTAATCCGTTCTGATCATTTAAGCCTGTGGAGAAAGAAACGTTAGCTACGAATAATCTATGGTGGTTTGCACGGTACTTGTCGGTTTTACGACCACGAAAAATTCTTCATATCGTCACTTTGAAATGGAAGCTGGATTGATGAAAAAAATTGTTTCCCGATATGGAAGTGGGATTGATGAAAACATTCCTGTGTTTAAACAGAAGCTGGATTGATAGAAATAATTTTTCCCGTAAATAGAAGCTGGATGGATGAAACTAAGTTTTCGATTGAATATATCCTGTATTTTAGCGTATTTTATTATTTATCTTGTCTGCCTGCGTAAATGGAAGTTGGATTGATGAAAATAATTCTTTGCGTAAATAGTAGTTGGATTGATGGATATGAGGAATTTTAAATCACGTAATATATGAAGAATTTTGTTGGTCGTAAAACCGACAAGTACCGTTTGCACTTTATAGTCAACCAATCAACTTTGTTTTAACTTTTGTTGCATCTGTTAGCAAATTCCATTCTAAGCCGAATAATTCTGTAGTTCAACAAATGCTTCAGAAGTCTTTATCTCAAGACTGCACTGGCCTTATGGACTGCAGTGCTTTATTTTCTTCTATATTGGTCTGTCAATACTAAATATGTTGGGCTTAACTGCTATAGACCTAATTATTGATTTAGCATTGCCCATAATAATTTCAATGGTATGCCTAATCTTCATCAGTGAATGCCAGAAAGGCAAGGACAGGACAACGACAAGAAGGGAAGTCACAACCATTGATTGTATTTACAATCAATGGTATTATCTTCCGTATTCTAGGTTACAACCAGACCATTAGCGTCGCCACGGGCGGGCCAAGGAGCAGCTGCCTCCCCCCCCATCCCTGCTCAGGCTGGGTCGTGGGAATTGCGCAAATATGGTGGGGTTTTTTTGGGGGGGGGATACCTCTATGTGGTGTGTGGTTTGATATTTTACATTGAAGGTCCTTCTCTTCCAAAGATTGCTCACTAATCATCAGGTGACGAATTGTTTTACATAAAGCTCACCGAAGATTAGAGAGACGTTGTTTTTCGCTCTTATTCGCAGTGGAGAGTCATGAGGGGTGGCCTATTTACACTAGTCAAACAGCTGAATGATCAACAGCTGAGCCCTCGCCATATACGCCACCTATTTTGCATGCAACCCTACACAATTGTTACGTTAGCCTGCCTACAGAGTACAGACGAGGATAAAGTCAATGTCGTATGATAAAAATGTATTCTCATCGATAGAAGCAACTACCGCAGTCTTCATCACAGAAACAAAACCGTCTTCCACTTGAGACGAACACCAACACAAAACGGAGTCTTTCGGTGGGTAGAAAACACAGCGACACCAATAGCTATGAACTGAAGTAACTATACTTATCTAACTTAAGTATACAATGGTAGATGTGGCATATCTAACTCTACATGGCAACATGCCAACGAACTAATGCCACACTCCCTGCAACCGCCTACAGTAACTGTTCTCTCTTCTATTCTACGGTCCCTACTGACGCTCCTAGATTAAACACCGGCCAAGCATGACGGTGCTTTATTCTCAATACATAGTTTCTTTTACAAGCAAGTATAATGTCTAGAGAAAGCACTTATGCAAGGAACGGTATCGGGAGCAAGAGCAAGAGGGAAACCAAGGAAGAGATGGATGGACAATGTGGGCGAATGGTTGGAATTATCAACGGAAAGGTTGCTGCGAGAAACCGAGGACAGGAGAGGATGGAGAAGAATCGTCTACAATGCGACCAACCCTCGTATCGAGGACGGTTGAAGAGAGAGATAGAGATAATGTCAATTATTCCACATAGTCCGCGATTGACTAAAGTCCCTTGCCATAGACAAGTATACCACATGTATCAGATAGCGGTGTGTCTCCCTGTTTCATACCAATAAACGAATATATTATTTTAAAAGAAAATGCATTTGTAAGCTGTGACTTTCATTGGCCACTTTCCCTCTGCACCTCACGGTCAGCTTTGACCGTACAATATAATGCAGTTGTTTAATTAGTTGGCTGTCCAAGACTACATATTATGAGTATTATTTATCTGACTGCCTCTTTGAGCCAGAATTGCCAGGTCGTCGCGAAAATCAATGCGCTCGCGACTAAATGAGAACGTTGCAGCTAGCTTTCACTGTAGCAAGCGCACTCTGGACCGATGACGTACGAGCGCTTTGCAGCGAACTTCGACGTCTACGAAGCGATGATTCTTGGAAAAGCGCTAGCCCATCAATTCATGAAAGTCCTGCTTTCATGAATTGATGGGCGAGCGCTTTTCATTTACATAGGTATACCCAGCGCTTTTCATTTACATAGGTATACCCAGCTTTGCCGAAAAGGGTGCTCTAGAATATAATGAATTTTAAAATAGTTCATAAAAATACTGCTCCACGGCAATTTTCCCATTCCATTTATCACTTTGTACAACTGTACCAATTGTCAGATGGAATAGTATGAGCTTGAGAGGATCCAGTAGGGAGGTAAGTGTCATCTGCAAATTTGAACATAAGATTAAGGGGCTGAGCAGGGTGCAGGTCTGAACCAGTAATGGGGAAATTGGTAGGTCCTAAGACAGAGCCTTGAACTATACTAGCATTGATTTTGAGCAGAGATGAAGAGTGACCATTGAATACAGTGAGGTGTGAGCGTTCAAGATGATATTCAACTAGCCAGTTATAGATTTCGTCTGGAATATCAAGAGTGAAGATTTTGTCAAATAGGGCAGAGTGCTTAACAGAGTCAAATGCTTTGGAGAAGTCAAGGGAAATTATTGAAACATATTCGTTGGTTTTTAGGAGGAGTTGTGTATGATGCATGACACAGGTGGAACCAGTGGGTCTGAAAGCAAATTGATCTGAAACTAGGTAAAACAAAGTGTGTGTAATTATAGTATGGTAACTAAATTCGCTTTGCGTGGTTCCACAACTTTGCATGAAAAGCCTTATAAAATATAAAAACATAGATAAATTTGCTGACTATGTACCTCAGCTAAGACAGTTTATAAAAATTAAAGTCTTTGACCATAATATGTCTAACATATTGTATATGTATAGTTTGCATTATCTAATAATCTAAGTCTGTATGTCAATAATTAATATTAACATTCAGTCAATTTATCATGTCAGTAACGTAATGTGATGTTGTATGGCATGTTTGTTTGAGTCCGAAAAGCAGTTTCCCATTTCTCTACATGCACAGACACCAGACAGTTTGAACATGCAAACCATCCTTCTTAGTGCCTCTGAAAGATTCACCCTACTAGAGGTACTTTATAAATGTTTGAATACCATACAGTTCAGGTCTTGAGCATATTCATCAATTTAGTTGATATGCCCTAGAATTTATGTTGGAAACATTCAGGCATCAGTGAAAATTGGAAATTCAGAACTTGTTCACTTTGAACACAAAAACATTGGCTACTAATGCAAAAGTTTCCAGCTTCTTGAGACTTCGCCGGTTCTCCCAGACCCCCAGCAAGGACCCTGCCGTTGCAATCTGCTGCAAACACAGATCCATACCCTACGCCTCTAGCATTGCAGTTCTGGCGACACCACTGAACCTGACACCATGTAACAATAATAAACAAACTAAAGTGCTACCCAGATGAATGGACGAATGACCTAATCCGCATGAAGAACCAACTAGATGCCAGTGTTAGCTCGTATAAGAAACCGGTGTAGTTATGGTTAATATAGCAATGCATTGTTACTGACTCCTTGTATAGCTAATAATTATACTGGCCTGATACATCTGACCTTAATAATATTGAACGACCAATATCCAACACAATTTCAGTGGTAGGTCTAACCCTCAAAGAATCAGTGTGAAGATAGTTAGCTATAGCTGGCATAAGCATTACTACAATACATGATACTACATAATACTAATAAAATACGATTGTAACACTGGCTGCCTGTTTCTCAGCGCATCTCCTATCGAGTTGCTGCACTTGTATGGAGATGTCTTCTTGGCTGTGATCCATCCTACTTGTCTGACCTTAGTCGACCTGTCTCTGACCTCGCAGCTCGTAGATCTCTGCGTTCTTCAGAAAGGGGGGAGCTTTTGGTCCCGCGAGCTCACACTGCTATTAGACAGCGTCGAGCCTTTTCGATTGTGGGTCCCTCCATCTGGAATGGCCTCCCACTAGACTTGCGATTGATAACTCGGCTAAATTCGCCTGCCTTTCATAAGTTGGTTGATAACATTTATTTATCAACCAACTTATGAATATCTCAAATCGCACTTTTATAGCCGTGGCTGGGCTGGGAGCGCCTCTGAGTAGGTTTCTTGAAGAGGCGCTATATAAATTCTAGGAATGAATGAATGAATGAACGTAAAAATAAAATTATAATAAGGCTATAATAAGACTTATATGAAAGACTCGAAATTGTTTCTCACAAATACCATTAATGGTTTCTGTTGTCATCCCTTTCCACTGAATTGAAGGTATGACTGTAATCAAAGGTGACATCCATCTATATCTGTAGTCTGGTGGATTTTTAGCAGTCACCAACTCACTTCCGCTTACTGACTTGAAGTGTATCTTGCAAGAGTAGTAGGATGAATTGCTGGTTGCATTCAGAAGAATCGCCAGAGTATAACTGATATTGGCATTTCGAACGGTCACCACGTTACCCCAATCTGTTAACTCTCTTGCCATTTCTCCAGTGCTTTCATGCAGACTCCATTCTACGGTTGGGGCCCAGCTGCCTGTGTAGGTGACAGTACATCGCATCCAAATATGTGTTCCTTCTTCAACGATGTTGTTTTCTTAAGTAGACAGGTTTGTTTCGCAAAGTGGTTCTGTCTCTGTAGACGATTAAAGATAAGACATAAATGTCAGCACCAACACTCGAACACGTCATGGCTAGAGTATGCAGCTGCATTTGTGAAGCACTTGAAAGGCGCTCAATTAATGGCCTTGATAACTAATTACAGATATTTTACCACAAATTTAGTGCTGCGTCAGGGTGATTTAGATATTCTGATTCTGGCCATGAGGTTTATGGTGACCGTGCTATCGGAATACCATTGCTTCTCCGGTATGCGGACGTTTCGTCAACGGACGATTCATCAACGAACTGTTCGTCAAGGACTGTTCGTTAAGTGGACGTTTCGTCAACGGACGATTCGTCAAACGGAATTGATTATTAATTCTCGTTGACCAATAAAAGGATTGCTAGCCTAGTCCATTAAACGCGACGGCAGGTGGACAAAATACATACAGTTGAAGTTGGATTGATGATAATAACTCTTTCTTAAATAGAAGTTGGATTGGTGAAAAGAGTTTTTGGTGAAACTAGAAGTTGGATTGATGAAAATAATTCTTGCTGAAATAGAAGTTGGATTGATGAAAATAATTTTTGGAAAGTAGAAGTTGGATTGATGAAAATAGTTTCTTGTGAACTAGAAGTCGGATTGATGAAAATAATACTTGCGTAAATAGAAGTTGGATTGATGAAAGTTATCATGCAATTAGGGCCTAAAATGCCATGTATATAAAACGATGAAACGATCTGTGCATAGAACGAGAATTCGTGACTTCAGGCTTTAATATTCGTAAATATTCGAGAATATTAGGGCATTTTTAATATTCGTAAATATTCGTTGATGACGTCACTGTTTCCGCTTTGTTTGCGAACTAATTCAAGAATAAAATTATGTGCGGTGGTTTTGCTGCGCTGTACTTAGGGCTGTGGTACGTAAACTGATACACTTAGGCTTCCTACCCAAATGTTGCCCTACTCTTGAGGAACTCTGTAAAAAAAAGCCGACCATCACCAGAGTCCCGTTAACCTATATAGAAAAAGGCGCCGAACTGCCGAAGCACACACAAGTTTGATTTTGTGGCGCCGAGGCGGGAGCATGCTGACACAACGGTTTTGGTAAATTTTAATAGTGATTCATCATCATCATCGTCAGTTTCTGCCGCCAGCCATGCATTAAATATATATGGATACCAGGACACCACCTACGGGTGGGAGCAGTCATAACAAAGTGTCATCAGACAACTGGCATTAAATTTAAATTTGTACATGTGTACACGCCTAGGCTTATAAGGTCACAATATAGATGAGCCGAGTCTCTCTCTCTCTCGCGCGCGCGCGCTCTCGCTCTCACAAACTTAGTCTAACTCAGTCTGTCTATATGTTTGTCTGTCTGTCTGTTTGTCTGTCTGTCTGTCTGTTTGTCTGTCTGTCTGTATGTCTGTGTCTGTCTGTCTGTCTGCGGTCTCTGCCTCATCTGTGAAACCCACGAGCTGGGTAATTCTATATAATTTCAAGCTGTGTGGATACCGCCAGTAAATTATGTTCCAGCTCCAAAATGATACGCTTAGTGCTGACGGATAAGGAATAGAGGGAGCTGAGTCATATCGTTGTGTTGAATACTGCTGTCGCTAATTTAGGCGCAAAAAATGTGAATGTCGCTTGATCGGCCTCTGCTCTTCTGCATATTTGGCACTGATTTTTTTACAATTAATCCCGGATTTAGAAGAATTAAGAATTAAAACAACTAAAAACATTTAAAATTTATATACTTAATATTCGTTGGCCAGTTTTAATATTCGTCAATGTTCGTCAGTTTCTAAATATTTTAATATTCGTAATATGAGCATACTCGTTCTATGGATCTGTGGTTAAACCGTAGTTTAATACAACTTCCAGTTTAAATTTAAGCGCATGATATGTGCAAGAAAATGGTTTACATAATCTCCCTCAAGCGAGGACATAATCCCCAGGCTAGGATATAATTATATAGGCGTAGGCCTAATGTTTTTCGTTTCCACTGGAAAAATTTATTATTTCCTCTGGACGAACTGTCCGTTGACGAATTGTCCGTTGACGAAACGTCCACTTGACGAATAGTCCTTGACGAACAGTCCGTTGACGAAACGTCCTAGAACCGCTTTTCCAGGGGAGAACTTCTAAATCCATCGACATAGACCTAACTATTTCTAATCCATCTTCAATTTATTATTTTTCCGTAAAGTAAAAGTATCCAGACTTAAACTGGTGTTTATATCTAATATTTGTTCACATCATTTAATTAAAACAAAACTGACATATGTAAATCAACGATATTTTACAATTTATTATCATTCTATTGCGTATTTATTTAACATAATTTTTCTACAAAGATTTAAACGAATAAGTCTCCGAGTTTAGTTTTCATTTTTGAAACAGTGATTTGATGGTTGGCTTACTTACCAAAGACGATCAACTGTGCGCTGTATCGAACAGGTTGTCCTCCTACTTTCTGAACAGAACAAGTGTAGATTCCTGCGTCATTCATTTCAGTTGAATTAGAATACAGAGCAACTGATCCATTTCTACCATCGACGACTCCAAAATGTGGATTGTTGACCTTCTTGCGTTCCTTAAAGTATACAAAAATCGTCTCCACGTTTGAAGTATGCGACCTTTGCAGAGACCACTCTCTAATTATGGAATCATTGCCAGTCTGACATTCCATTTCCATCCTTTGACCAATTCTAACCACCATATTTCGTGGACCTTCGATCAAATCAGCACCTCCTGAACAGAGCAAACGTGAGATTAAATAAATTTTACAATTAGCATCGATTATAATTTCCTTTCCAGGGTTACAAAGTCGTAAAAGGTAAGGAGTTTAAATTTTAAATTTTAAGTTTATGAATTCCCGGAAAGTGGCAATTAGAAATCTATAATATCTTGTATGTCGTGACCTTGTAGAATTGCAAAGGTCAATACCGACGCGAATGAGCTGCATATTCGGATTAATCAACTTACCAAATACAAGATGTAGATTAAAAAGTACGATGAATTTCCACATATCGACCATTGCGTTTACAAACTCTTAAAAACAACTACAGAGATAACTGGTTTAGCAAACACAAAAATAAACGGGCCGCTGTTGTCGTACAGGTACAGGATGCTTCTAGTATTTCAGCAGGAAAATGAAAGCAGTTTCGAACAGGCGGGCGAAAGTGTAAGGTATAATAGCCTATAATTATATCCAGGCTGAGTAGCGACGAACTTGCAGAAACTTTATTAATCGCTAAATGACAGTTAGTGAATATACAAATTCGTGTTAGAGGACACATTGTCCGTCGAACGTACTGCCATAATTATCAAATAAAAAAAATTATTATTATATTGCGAAATATTGCCGGATATTAATGCGCCTTAATCAAATAATAATACAAAAATTGTTTGATCAAAAGTAAATAGTTTGCTGTAAAGGCTGAATATAAAATACACAAGGCCTAAATAAAACAAATTCCATATAATAACAAAAACGACTGTATAGACTACAGTTAATATGCACATAGGACAACACGATTAATATCCTTTACAATTGTAACTGTAATTGGACATTTATATAGCGCCACTCTAAGAGCAAAAACAAACAAGTCCACATGATATTAAATGTCATTACGAACTAGACTGTTATATCAGTTAACAAAACAATGCCCAGACTGTAAGCTAGAAAGTCTACAAGTTTTTACAACCATCTCATTCCCGCCGACAGTTGAAACATGTCATGGATCGTAATCGTAATCGTAATCGTAATCGTAATCGTAAATTTATATAGCGCCACTTCAAGAAATACTCCTCAGAGGCGCTCCCGACCTGACAACACCAAACCACGATCGAAAAGAATGGTTTTCAAACGCCTGCGGAAAAGGGGCGAGGAAAGACCAAGAAGCTCATTACGTAGGTTGCTAGGCAACCTATTCCAGAAAGATGGACCGACCACAGCAAAGCTCTTATGAAGCACCATCGAAGTTCGAGCCACAGGGACAACCAGGTCGCCTTGAGTGGCAGAGCGAAGGAATCTACGACCTGGTATGGAAAGCACTGGCACACAAAGCTCCCTGAGATAGACTGGGGCTTGACCTGCAAGACAATTGCGCATAAGCATTAGGATCTTAAACTCAATGCGTGTTTGCATTGGCAGCCAGTGCAGTTCCTCCCGCATAAAGCAAGATATATGAGCGAACTTTGGTATGCCTCCTATCAGCCGAGCCGCGGCGTTTAGCACAGATTGCAGCTGACTAATGCGCGATAGGGTTAAGCCCGCATAGACAGCATTGCCGTAGTCGACTCTGGTGCATATGAAGGCATGCATCAGGGTCGTAGCGGCTTTTGTTGTTAGAGAGCGGCGTACCGAGCGAATCTGACGTAGATGGTAAAAGCACGTGCGACATACATTCCTCACGTGTTCTGAGAAGGTCAATTCCTGGTCCAGGGTCACACCCAAATCCCGCACAGTGGTAGAGAAAGAGAGGCCAGGAAATAGATGCTGTAGATAGGATGAATCGACTTTGGATAGCTGCCCGCGAGTCCCAACCCAGATGAACTGTGTTTTTCCAGGGTTCAGCCGAAGACGGTTGGATGACATCCAGGCGCCAATTACCTCCGATGTCATTTGCATTTTCTCCACTAGAGAGATAGCATCTGAAGCTGGACCCTGGACATATGCCTGTGTGTCATCGGCATATTGATGCGCCCTAACCCCCACAGAAGAAAGAACCTGGTTTAAGTCAGCGGTGTAAAGGATGTAAAGTAATGGCCCTAATATGGAACCCTGTGGAAGACCAAATGAGACCCCGGACCAGTCAGACCGGGTGGAACCAAAAACCACAGACTGGCTACGCCCAATCAGAAAAGCCCGCAACCACAACAGAGGGCGGCCGACAACATCGAACGACGTTTCAAGGCGCTCTAGAATGGATGTTCAGAGTCCCTGGACCAAGTTCATTAGAGAGAGCGGCGACGGGTGACACGATGACGCTGTCGTCGATCAGTCCATCACTGGTAGAATTGGACATTTATATAGCGCCACTATTTATGCACGTTCTACTAGTCATCGATGCGCAAGGAGTAGCCTAAGTAGAACGGGCATTCGTCTCCCGTCGGTGGGTAGACTGAGGCCACCAGTGACTAATGCTCGAGGTAACTTCTATAAAATAAAAGCCGGTCGCCCTCCGCCGAGACAAAAATACCCGGTTATGTGCGTCGTACACGGTTCGCACATTCGAGATTCGAACTCTCATCAGAAATGATGGACCTGAAAACAAACTATTTTGGGCCCAGTTTTTAGAATTCGTTTAGCTAGTTATGACAGCAAGGTGTGTCGTGAAGTAACAAATTGATAACCTAGTTAATGGTACACACAATCTCTCGCTCTCTGCAGACTCTACCTCTACATTGCCATAATTATGTAGTCACATGCGTTAGGGTTGATGACGGTAATGCCATTTACGCCCTCTCTCGGATGAATCAGCTTCAATTGGTGGTTTCAAACTCTGTAGCTCGGCTTATTGGTGGGATTTAGAAGTATGGTCTTATTAGCAATGTGATAGCATGCTAGAATCCAGCTCGTTGTGAACTAGGCTATTATACATATGTATTAAGCACAGTTAGCTAATAAGCATCAATAGATGGCACTTAACAATTGTGTGCATAGGACTTCCGTCTCATGGAAAGCTACAAATCGAACTTATCCGCGTTGCAGTGTGAACGCTCAAACCAAGGCATAAAAATGTGTTTTCTGATGCAGAGTGTGCAGTAGACTTATCTGGAGTGTGCGATATGTAGTATAAAGAAATTACATTTAGGTCCATTAGCTGTGACCACACCATATTGTCTTAACACCTCTCCTCATTGTCTCGCTCCTGCTTTTACCATCTTCGTCAGCTAAGGGTTATTGCTCAATCTCTCTCAACCTCTTCTGCTTCCACTCTTATTCATTCATTCATTCATTCGGGAATTTATATAGCGCCCCTTCAAGGAAACTACTCAGAGGCGCTCCCGACTCCAACGCGCCCAAAAAGAACAGTTTTGAGTTTAGTAAGGAAAGTTTCAGGCAGACTCCCAGGGTGTAGACGCAGCTCTAGAGGAAGACCATCCATGCCTTCGTCTGCTCTCGCCTAGACTATTGTTCCTCTCTCTACACTGGTCTTCCCCAAGTCCACTTATCCTCCATTGAGAGGGTCTTGCGGTCTGCGGCGCGCCTTGTTGGTTCCATTCCTCGCTATGGTAGTGTTTCTTCTTACATGCATCACACCCTCCACTGGCTTCCCCTCCGGCATCATATCCTGTATCGGCTTTGCTCTCTTGTCTGGCAATGTGTCTTGGTTTCAGCTCCTCGCTACATACGCTCTATCTTTACTCTCTCCTCTTCTCTCACAGGTCGCTCAGCCCTCCGTTCCTCTTCTAGCGGTGACTTTTTGGTCCCTTTTGCCCGCACTGCTACTAAGCAGCGCCGAGCATTCTCTATCGTTGGTCCAACAACGTGGAATGACTTACCATCCTTCCTTCGCCTTTCCCCTCGTACTCATTCTACTTCCTTCTATACACAACTGAAGACTTTCCTCTATGATCAGGCCTGGCTCGGGAGCACCTCTGAGTAGAGCCCTTGAAGAGGCGCTATATAAATCTTATGATTGATTGATTGATTGATTGATTGATTGATTGATTATATTAAGTTATATAATGTCATGTCGTAAATGCATGAATGAAATGCTGGTCTAAGCAGATAAGCTAATAACTACTTTATAATTATGTTACATGTAATAGCCTAGTAGAATTAGTTACAGGATACTTTGATGAACATTGATTAAATTAAATTTTATAAATTATTTATACTTTCGTTGAAATAAATCTGAAGTGACTAAAAGAAAATATTTATTGAAAAACAGGAACTTCGTTTCCACTTTCTTTACAAGACATAGTTTTATATTATTCGAGATAACAAATTTGGTCGTTATTGGTAAAGTTGATCTTTGAGTGGTGAGGCGCTAGATTTACGCTTGGTACAGGGCGCAAATTATTGTATTGTATTGTATTGTATTATTTAAGAAATTTGATGGGCTTAAGTCATTGAAACTGGGTGACTCAGTTATTGAGCTGGCCGACGCTGCACGCAACTTAGGAGTTGTTTTTAATTCTACCATGTCTCTCACTGGCCATGTAAACAATATTTGTAAGTCATACTATATGTTCATTGGTGACATACGCAGAATTAGGCGTTATGTGCTCATGTCTGCAAGAATATCTTTGGTAAATGCATTGCATTGGAGAAAAGGAGAAATAGAGGAGACTTAATAGAGACATTCAAGATAGTGACAGGAAGAGACAAGATACCAGCACAGAGGCTATTTAAATTCTCAGTTGATAAGAGAACTCGAGGACACAGATACAAGATTAATAAAGAAACAGCTGGGACATTAATGCAAAGATTCTTCAGTACAAGAGTAGTTAACAGTTGGAATAAGTTGGACGAGGAAATTGTTGCTGCGGACTCGGTGATGGAATTCAAGAAGAGGCTCACTAAGATTGGATACTAGGTCAAGATGCATTGGATAAGATTTGAGAGAGTGGCTCTGACACAGATGCAAGTCTTCTGAGCCACTATAAACCTTGTTATGTTATGTTATGTTATGTTATGTTATGTTTCCATAACAGGCGACTGTTGTAACTCGCTTCTTAATAGTATCAACAAATCAAACATACTGAAGCTGCAGAGGGTTCAGAACTCTTTGGCTAGAGCCATAACTAATACATCCACATATGAACATATAACCACTGTGCTTAAATCTCTGCATTGGCTTCCTGTTCAGCAAAGAATTCGTTTCAAACTGGGGCTTGTAGTTTATAAAACTTTGAACTCTGGCCAACCACAATATTTAAAATCTGTTCTTATTCCTCTGACTTATCATTATTCAATGAGGTCATCTGATTGTCTTTGTCTGGTCATACCTAAATCAAGAACTGTTCTTGGTGAACGAGCTTTTTCAGTATCTGGACCTACTTTTTGGAACTCTCTTCCTGTGTCTGTACGCTGTGCTCAGTCGCTTGTGTCATTTCGTTCTCGGCTGAAAACTTACCTCTTTCAAATTGCTTATCCACCTTAGGCTGCCTCTCTGTCTCTTACGGACTGATCTTCTGGATGTTGACCTGATTACGGATTGTTTTGATGCGCCATCGGTTGATGCCTTGTGCATTAGACACCGGCGCAATAGAAGTTGCTAATTACATTACATTTGATCATTTTTAAAGCGCTTCTTATAGTATAAGCCTTTCAGAAGCGCTCCCAGTGCGAGGTACTCCGAGGAAAAGGGAAGGTTTTAAGGTGAGAGAAAGAGGTAGAGATGCTACTAGAGAGGATTGTAGAGCGTAGAGAAGGAGGAAGTCGATTCCATAGAGAGGGACCTATGCACACAAAGGACCTGGATTCAGTCATTGTGGTCCTAACACGGGGAACAAAAAGGTCAAGCCTTTCAGAGGATCTGAGAGGACGCTTTGACCTTTATAGCTTGCAACTGCCCTGCGTGGACCCGTCCTAAGTGACTCCTACATTATTCTGCTAGTTGCTGTTTTAGTATAATAGATCTAGGCTTACACCTCTCAAATATCTTTGAGCGTAGTAGCTTCGTCGTGATTGGTCCCTCATTTTGGAACAGGCTTCTAAGAAATCTGCGACATGAGCTTCCTCTCTTTCCAATGCCTCCCAAGCGGATGAATACATTCCATTCGATCGTGGTCTTGTATAGTCAATTCCACTTATGAGTTTGGTCGAAGAGGCGCTACATAAATAGGTGCCTATAATTACAATTACACTTACAATTATAGCAAGTGTTGGTCACTATGTAGGCCTATCCTATTCTCCGCGTTATATGCAAACACTCAAACCCATCGGCTACGAACATATTATACACGCATAAATTAACTTTTTATGGGTCGTGTCGCTAGTCAATATAACTTGCTGTACCTGTGCAGTGTGCATCTTTCGTTTAACCTAGTCCCATATGCATGTACGTTGCTTATGCTACCTATGACCTCATTGAGATCTTACATAAACCATGTTTTGCTGTTACAGTACTGGACGTTAGTTTGATTGTTCGGCACGAACAAAAGCAAACGTTTTAAGTATTGAGGTATACAGGTGACCTGTTCTTTCGTAAGATAACTATTACTTATTTACATTAAACAATAGCATGATATTTGTAGCTACCTTTACCAACAGCATTGAATAATTATTCCAGTGCTAAAGTAAATCTTCATCCCGCGATCATAGTTGAGGCTGTTGTTCCTCTCGCACGCTGTGCAACAATGCCCTTACCTAAATCCTAAATAGTACATAGACTGCCAGCATATCTGGTTTAAGGATTTCAAAAACGTTTGGTTTTCTTTCCAGATAAACTTCATATTGAAAGGTGTTTAACGTTAGCTTTTTGGTCTGTTTTGAATGACCTAGAACGATCGCAGACCTACTTCATGTATGAATCGCCGTCACAAATGAACTTACTTGATTGCAGTAGCAACCGTGATCTCCCAGACCGGTAAGAAAACATTTACTAATTATAACTGTATAATAATATCAATCAGGTCTGTCTAAAATATGATTTACTTTGTCCTAAGGAGATATTCATTTGGGATTAATAGCACAAACAAATAAGCCTCACAATCAGGTTAGTGTGGGCAGAGCGGGCCCAGACTGGAGAGCAATATTCCGCAGTTGTGAAGCACAGGGCAAGGGCTGCGCTGCGAAGGGTCGAGGCCTGGGCTCCCCAGGCTGTGCCAGCGAGTTTGCTCAGCAGATTGTTTCTGGAACCAATTTTGGCAGCTGTCTTCTTCATGAGCTCGCGGTAAGTCAGGGACCTGTCCAATGTCACCCCGAGGTATACCGGGAACGGATCGTGTCTGATGCGCTGCCAATTATTTTAGGTGAATGTTCAGCTCCCGACCCGCCTGAGCGTTGTGAAGGTGAAAAAAACACAGGACACTGTCTTTGTGGCACTTGGCTGTAGTCGCCACCTCTTCAGGAACTTTTTCAACTTCTCCACATCGCCGTTCAGACACTTCTCCAGCTGTTCAAAAGTGTTTCTTTGTGCCCTGAGGGCAATGTCATCAGCATACGCGAATTTCCGAGACTGTATTGCCGGGGGATCATTGATGTAGATGTTGAAGAGGCACGGGGACAGAACGGAGCCCTGGGTTCTCCATGAGCTGACGCTGTCACCCAGATGCACCCGAAAACGTCTGTAAGCAGCAAGATTTCATAAAACAATTTAACTGTCCTTTTGAAACCTCTTCAAACCGCTATCCTGTCAACAACACCACACAAGAGCCGGATGTGGATGTACGTGCTTCGCATTCATTTATGAAGGACAATATGCCGGCTGAATAATGATGTAGTTGTATACATTTACCTCGGGATGAGTTAGAGACATCACAAGGAGTTTAGCAAGCCGTTTCTCCTTTTTCTATCACACTCGGACACCCAATAATCTGATCTCTTATTCAAAGAGTTTTGGCAGTCAAAACAATAATTTCATTAACGCGTTTTTGCAAACTTATGTAGCGCAAAAGAATAATATTACTTAACTGGGAGACTGTGACAGATTCGTTGAGTGCTAAACTGAATCAACATTTGCTATTGTTGCTATTGCTGGTCTATCAATGTGTAAATTAGGTAGGCCCTAGTATCAGTAGTAGGGTGTTTTTAAGGTACATGTGAAATTTGCAACTGAAAGATTTTTTATCGGCCACATCAATTTATCATGCCAATTGATGTATAAACTCCAAATCCGAAATTATAGCCTGATAGGTGAGCATTTAGGACTTGCTCAAGGCGACAGAAATTGTAGGAACCCGGTTGCATTATGATTATAGGCATTATATACACGATTTCAAAACATGCCAGCTTTAGACCCATTTTAGTGGCCGGTTCCCAACTAATAAATATTCATGATGATGACGTAACTGATCTCTTGTTATTTATGTCACTGGTCTCGTGTTGCAAATGGCGGGTTATGGTGGTTTTCATTAATGCATCATATCGCAGGTGAGATGGCAAAATTGGCTAGAACAAAGGCTGAGATTTGGTTGATAGGCAGTACTGAAGATCACTTCGGTTATGCGAAACTACCAACACGAGGAGAGGTTCTAAAGGTGCTGTTCAATTTCCATACACTATGAAATCAGTCTGGATGACAGCGTGAAAGAAACGGTAGCTATGGTACTTCCAATTTGGGAAAGAGTATGGATTCAAACGAGGGTTAAAAATCATGTTTGGGATCAGCTACGACATCTTCATTAGGAATGGCAAAACCTCAAAAAATATTTGAAGGAAGTCAGAAAGCGAAGATGGAAAACGGGATTCTTTCAAGGATACCCTGCAGGATCTATTTGACATTGCGCATAAAGATGCCATGACAATAATTAAGATAGAAGAGGTTCGGAAGTTTTTGAAAGCAAAGCGTGAAAAAGGACGACGTATCGAATGTTCAATACACGGATCCTCCAACATATGTGACGCCAGAGGTCAAAACCCATCGCTTGTCGCTTCCTAGATATTGAGCTAGAAGCTGAACTAGGCGAGAGGGGTCAAAAATATGGAATTTTCTTCAGTTCAGCAGTTGCCTCTAAATTTGCAATAATTTGCGAATTAGTCACCCGATTTTGATGCCGTTTGCTTTATTTAATACATAATATAGCCCTCGTTAGCCCAGCAAAATTGCAGCATAATAATATAATAGATGCCGAGGACCCTGATGACACGAATATATAGTGAGAAATCTAAAATATACAGGTACCGGTATGTCTAAAGTTACTACAGTAGTAGGTCCTGCATGCAAACTGTTTTTGGAAACTTCAGAAACGGTCTATCAATGCAATTCGAATTGTAGACAGACCCAATTAGCAAATAGCCTTAAATAGAGAAAACACAGCACGGTTGCTTTCGGTTTTCTTTAAGTATTTTCAATTAAAGCAATAGTTCAAGCACGCCATTACCTTGCCATAAGCACTAAACTTCGATTATATGCGCAAATCTTACTACATTGCTATCACAGGCTTTTGGCGGCTGTATTCCATCCAAGCGATGTTTTTCAGTGTCATCCTTACCTGGCCAGAGACCAATTCGAAATGCAACAAAGGGTAATCTGGTTGTTACTCCGTCCCTTACTTTCACAGTGTGACGTGATTGCTGCGCCTTGGTAGAATAGGATTCCATGTAGGCTAAATTTATCTTGACATAAGCTTCGTCCACTTCTATGTCCATTCCGTTCAATCGTGGTCTTGCATATGAATTTTCCCGTAAAGGCGCTATATAAATAAGTATTTACAATTTTAATTTAACCGACAACAAACCAAGTGTTTCAAGTGGTTCAGAAGACATGCGCGTGAAGGACTTGGTCGCTGTGCATCAATCGTGTTAGGGCAGGCACGAATCAGGTATCTCGGCGTTACAAGGTGAACGCGAATTTATTACTTTATGGTTCGTGTTGCTACTCATAATAGCTTGCCGACCCTCTTAAACTTTTGTATAAATTAGTTTCATATTTACTTAAGCATGTGCTTTGTCTATGCTACCTATGCCCTCATTGCTTCTCTATACAATAAGGTCTACACGGACGTCCACAGATGGTTTGTGAAGTTATAGGTCAAACGTGAACTTTGGAACAATTTTATCTACATTAACCATTAAAAATTAGGTTATCCCGTAGTTTACGATGCTAAATTATTTGAATGTCTTTAATGCCGTACTGCACCTTGGTAAGTAATCAGTCTACCTATGTCCGTGATTATTATTATCAATTCCGCTTCCATTTCATCGAAACAATTTCATGAATCCAGCTTCCATTTAATGAAAAAATGACCCAACTTCTATTTAACCAAAATATATTTCTCATCCATGTAACTTTTATTTAAGCAAAGAACTATTCTCATGTGTCCAGCTTATAGGCTAGTTACTGAAACAATTATTTTCATCAATCCAGGTTCTATTGCATCAATAACTTAGTTTATCAATCCAGCTTCTATTTACCGTGAAAATTATTTCCATCAATTCAACTTCTATTTAAACACAGAAATGATTTCATCAAGAGAAACAAAGTTTTTCATCAATCCAGCCTGCATTTTTATTTGACGATATAAGATAATTTAGCAACGTGAACAACGGTTTAACCAAAAATCGGTAGCCACCACTTGCGATACCATGAGAATTTAATAATCTTTACAATGCTAAAAGGAAACTCGCCCCGCGACCCGAGATGAGCCTGATGTTCTTTCCTAGGATTGGCAACATTGCCCTTCACTATTATATGGTTCAGAGACTACTAGATTGTCTAAACATTTGAAAATCACGTACCATTTCGATTAATAGATAGTTCATAGTGAACGGTGTGTAACTTTATTTATTTTTGTCTGCTTAGAGTGACCTACAAAGATCGCAGACCTACATCATGCATTTATCTCTGTCAGAAATGTACTGCAGAGCAGTTATTTACTTAATTGCATTGGTAGGCCTACATGTAATTATCTCTCAGTCCGGTAAGCAGCAAGCAATAAAAATCTGTTTATCAAACATATGTGTATAAATTTGTTTGTCTTGCAGTGATGGGCAAATACTTTTGAAAAGTATTTTGAAAATACAAAATAAAACACTTTTGAAAAGTATTATGTAAATACTTTTACAAAATACTTTTGAAAAGTATTTTGAAAATACAAAATAAAATAGTATTTAGAAAATACTATTAAAACGTTTTTTCAAAATACTTTTGAGAAATCAACATTTTGCACTGTTATCGCTACTCGCTATTATGTACGTTTACATTAGTGTACTTGACAGAGATCAATAATTTCCTATGACTTGAAGCATTGATAAAATTGTAATTATTAACTTCTATTACGCTGGTGACTAATGCACAAGGCATCAACAGATGGTGCACTTAATCCAAACTGTAGTCAGGTCAATATCCATAATACAGAAAGGCAGCCGATGATGGATAAGCAATTTTAAGGAGCTAAGTTTTAAGTTGAGAACAAAATGACACAAGCGACCGAGCAGAGTGCACAGATACAGGTAGAGACTTTAAAAGGTAGGTTCAGCAACCACAAAAGCTCGTTCACCAAGAACAGTTTCGAGTTAGACAATGATAATCAGATGAACATGTTTATTATGAAAAATAAGTACTGATTTTTGGTATTGTTGATGGCCAGAGTTCACAGTTTTATAAACTATGAGCCCCAATTTGAAATTAATTATTTTCTGAACAGGAAGAAAATGCAACTATTTATGCACAAAAGTCATACATTCGGATGTAGTAGTTATGGCTCTAGCCAAAGAGTTCTGAACTCTGCAGCTTCAGCGTTTTTGACTTATTGATACCAGTAAGAAGCGAGTTGCAGTAATCTAGGCAAATGGAAAACAATGCATTTGTCAGAGATATCCTACCATGGTATGCGGACAATTCATCCCCGGACGATTCATCCCGGACGATTCATCCCCGGACTATTGATCCCCGGACGATTCATCCTGGACCATTCATCCTGGACCATTCATTCTGGACCATTCATCCTGGACCATTCATCCCTGGACGATTCATCCTGGACGATTCATCCTGGACCATTCATCCTGGACCATTCATCCTGGACCATTCAATCAAATGAAATAGAAATTACGATATAAAGTAAAGCAACGGAAAGAATTGAAATTAATGAAGAAGCATCTATTTGAAATTTATCAGCAGTAGTAGGTGTAGAGGTCCTGATGGTGTAGGGAAGGGACTAGTTCACTGAAAAGCGAAGAATTTACTGTAACAGTTAATGACTGTGAAGTTATAGTACTATCGGTCTTGTTACATTTCTGTAACAGAAATATCCTTGTATTAATACACATTATCAAATGAAATAAAACAAATGTTGCATTTCAATAATTTCTATTATTTTATTTAACTTTAAGTTGTGACAAAGTTTTACTCCAGCATTCCATAAACAGAGAACAGTGGTGCCGCACTCTGAGAACGATTTTGACCAATGAATTCAGCAATGTCAAAGCAACCATCTTTTTCACAGAGAGTCACGTGGGGAGCCAGCAGAGATGCGCGGCGCATTTTGTTAAACTTAATTTCCTTCCTTTCGGCGTCCCTTTTGAGATGCCGACCCTGGTTTTTGGAATGGATCTGTTCCTGGAGCTGGTGAGTCCGTTCCAATTCTTATAACCTATCTCAATATCCTAAATGCCGACATTTTCCCATCAGTCTGAATCCTTTGTTTTTCAAATCCCTGCCTCTGCACCGCCATTACTTTCATCCGACCAATCATCTTCATCCGCCGCATCCAATGTACGCATCAACGCTCCTCCTCCTCCTCTCCCTCCGCTGCCTCACATTCCACACACCCTACTCCCAGCACCCACGCGCACCATGCACCACAGCCTCGGCCGAATATGGCCGCCTCACAGTCATTCCATTGTCATACTTCCTCACAGCACCTCGCATCTTGTTCAAACCTCAAAAACTATTCCCATCTCTACTTCTTCTTCTCTTATGCGGCGACATCAGTTTGAACCCCGGGCCAGTCACTGCATCTCACTTCAACCTCTGCACACTTAATATCCGTTCACTTCTCAATGAAAAACATTACACCGCGTTACATGACCTCGTTTCATCTTCCAACCACCGTCCTGACGCAATCGCCTTAACTGAAACTTGGATCACCTCATCTGCCACTAACAGTCAACTTTTCAGCTGTAGACCTGACGGATATTCTCTCATAAGCTCACCGCGGCAGCCTAAAAATTCATCCAAAAGTTCAACTTCTAATCTTGGAGGCGGAATTGCCTTCCTAATACGTGAACCAGCTACCGTTCTTGCATCGCCCACCTACATGTACAAAACCTTTGAATCATCATCTGTCACTATCAAACTGCCCACATCTAAACTAACGATCTACAACATCTACAGACCCCCGACATCATCAGCCTACTCTGCAAAGCCCAGTGCTTTCCTTGAGGAATTTAACTCATTTCTATCTGTTGCTGTCACCACACCCAACGAATTTGTCCTCACTGGCGACTTTAACATCCACGTCGACAACCCCGCCGATCCATTTGCATCACAGTTTCTTTCCTCACTAAGCGCTTTCAATCTGATCCAACATGTTTCTTTCCCCACTCACAAATATGGCCACACTCTTGACTTAGTCATTACTTCTGTCTCATCCGGCCTGTCACCGATCCTCATCAGTGAACTCAACTCACCCTCTGATCATTATCCAATTTTCACTCAACTCAATATCGAACCATCTCCTCGCCCCCCACCCAAAGTATGCTCATTCCGCCGTATTGGCTCCATTGACCTCGATGCATTCAAACTTGACCTTCAATCCTCCTCCCTTCTGCTCAATCCTCCAACAGACCATAACGATCTCTTGTCTGCATACAATTCCACTTTGTCAGAACTCCTAAACAAACACGCTCCAATCATCACTAAACCTGAAACTCATGCAAAAAATCCATGGTTCAATTCTTTCCTTCAAGCTCTCAAATCATCGCGGCGTCGCCTGGAACGAGCATACAGACATTCAGGCGACGTCTCTATTCTCAAAAAACTTAAAACCTTAACAAATAGATACCACAGCCAACTTCTTTCAGCCAAAAAACGTTATCTATCATCTCTCGTTCATTCAAATTCATCCAACCCTCGAAATCTTTGGAAAACTGTAAATAGTCTTCTCCACCGTGGCTCCTCTCACCCACTCCCAAACTCAATCCCACATGCATCCATTGCCGACTCTTTTGCATCCTTCTTCACTGACAAGGTTTCCTCCCTCCGCCTTTCACTACAGACTCTCTTATCAAAATCAACTTCTACGCAATCTGACTCCTCCCCTCAATCGACCACAATGACACAACTTTACCACCTACTGCATCTTTCAACCTTTTCGAGCCTGCTACTGAAGCAGAAATCACTACCCTCATTCAAGCCTCTCCAAACAAACAATGCGACCTCGACCCAATCCCAACTTCCTTACTTAAAGACTGTGTAACCCTCCTCGTTCCTACTGTAACCAAAATCATCAACCTCTCTCTATCGACTGGAACTTTTCCTTTACTTTTCAAAGACTCTGTTGTCAAACCACTTCTCAAAAAACCATCCCTTGACAAAGAACTCCTCTCCAACTACCGTCCAATATCAAATCTCTCTTTCTTATCCAAACTCTCGGAACGGGTTGTCCTCTCTCGTCTCAACGGCTACCTCACCTCAAACAATCTTCTAAACCCAAATCAATCTGCCTACACCAAGCATCACTCTACCGAAACTGTCCTTGCCTCGCTATACAACAAACTTGTCATGGCGATAGGCCGTCAACAAGTCTCTTGTTTGTGCCTCTTAGACATCTCTGCCGCCTTCGACACAATAGACCATTCTATCCTCATCAAACGCCTTTCCTCTGCATTCGGAATCTCTGGCACTGCCCTATTGTGGATAAAATCATATCTTTCATCACGCTCTTTCACTGTCAATGCCGCTGGTCACTCATCAAATCCGCACACCCTCACCTGCGGTGTTCCTCAAGGTTCTGTTCTCGGTCCTCTGCTGTTCATTCTTTACACCTCCCCACTCAGCAAACTCATTTCCTCATCCTCTACTGATCATCACCTCTACGCCGACGACACACAACTCTTCATTTCTTTCTCCCCTCACTCCCTTCCAGACGCATTAAATCATCTACGCAACACAATCACCCAGATTTCAGCTTGGATGACCGCTAATCTGCTCTGCCTTAACCCTTCAAAAACAGAATTCCTCATTATTGGCCTCCGCGAGCAATTAAACAAACTAGCCTATCCTCCCGATCTTTGTCCAACCGATCTCGCTTCTCCCGCACCTTACTCTTCTCCTGTCCGCAATCTTGGAATCATCATTGATAAGAACCTCACCTTTTCCGACCACATCAGCCAGCTATCTCGCACCTGCTATATGCACATCCGCGACCTTCGTCGATTGCGCCCAATACTTGATTACAAGACTGCATGCACAATAGCCACCTCAATTGTTCATTCCAAACTCGACTACTGTAATTCCATCTTTTACAACATCGACTCTTCTCAAATCAAACGCCTGCAAACAGTCCAGAACGCTCTCGCCCGCGCAGTCACCAAAACTCCCAAACACCACCACATAACCCCTGTTCTCAAATCACTTCATTGGCTTAAAGTCCCTCAGCGCATCCATTACAAAATAGTATCTCTTACCTACAATGCCCTCCAAACGTCTAAACCCTCTTACATTCGCCAGCTATTCACCATCCAACCGCCCGGGTCTACTCGCTCATCATCATACCTTTCTCTATCCCGGCCTCCAGTGTCATCCGCTCTGAAATTCTGCAACCGCTCCTTAGTCTATGCTGCACCAGCTCTTTGGAACGGACTCCCAAAAGACCTCCGCCAATTTGCTCATCCTCCTATCTCGCCTCTTAACTCAACTTCTCCTCCGCTTGCACTCTCCTCTTCTACTTTCCACTCACGACTGAAAACCGAACTCTTCAAGATATCCTATCCTGATTCCACTCCTTCGCCACCACACGACCACCATCATCACCGATTGCCACCGTAGCACCATGCTGTCTCCTCGGCTTGACCTCCCCGGATTTTGACCTGGCACCGAAACGAACAGAGGAGTTTTGGCTATTGCGGACTGATTTGATATAGCGCCGGTGAATAAGCTGGTTCCCTGACGTGGCTTTTGTGGGCGCTGAATTCAGCAATGTCAAAGCAACCATCTTTTTCCAGAGTCCAAAGGTGTTGTTCCTCATAGTTATGGGCAAAAAGACAATTCTCCCCACGATGACATGTATTCGGCTTCCAAAACTCATAATGTCGACAAAGCACATAGCCACCACGAAAGTCACGATGATTTATTTTACTAATTGGTTTACAACTAAGTTTCGATTTATTAATAATAAGATGTAGTTACAGTAGTAACAGTTTTAATTGTGCGACAAATGCGCAATTGCACGAAGGTACAATAACACATTTGTTTCTCCGTATCCACCAACAGCACGTCTAACTCTTTCGACCAAGTCGCGGTATTTCTTCACACCAATTTCCTGGGCACCAGTAGTTGCTTGCATGAATGCTGCCTTCTGCTTTTGACTATCTTTCTCCAGCCCTTCAATCATCAACCATAGTGAAGGGTGAGTGCACATGAACAGTGATTGTATGCCATGATGCCAGCCTTCCACTATGTTTGTGGTACGTGCTATACCATCTCCAGCTGATTCGTACTGATTCCACATCGGGATTGGAAACATGGCTGGGCCATAATTGTGGCCTCTGCCTCGGAGTCGTCGACCTCTAATGTAGGTGTGTTCGAAGTAGGATAGAAGTTCGTTCATTCTGTCATGTTCTGGCATGTCTTCAGCTAGCAAGTCGAATGATTCAGCAACATCATCAACCGGTACATGTGCGAGTGCTGATAAACATCGAACACTTCCACGTAGCACATCGTCAGTTTCGTAATCGTTCTTCATACCCAATTCATTCACCTTGCGAAGGACACTCTGGTTGAGATGAAAGTAACATCCGGTTATGGAAGCTCCGGGAAATGCATGGGAAAATGCTCCCATTGCCGCTGACTCGAAATCGGTTAAAATCGTTTTTGGTGCAGCACTTGGCATCAGATTCTTCAATTCCGTTATAAGACGGTCGTAGGTTGCTCGGGTCTTGTTCGGCAATAGACAAAATACTGCGGCAGGATTAATTCCGTTCATGAACTGGAAATGTATACTGTACATCTGGAAAAAGATGGAGGGTACCACCTTGAAAGTGCCATCAGCCAACCAGATGTCGGATCTGGCTAGACCACCAAGAAGCATTCTATCGCCCAAGATGATAAGCCGATCATCTCCCGATCCAGAATCAAATAATAGGAAATTGATAAATTTCGATGGGAAATGAAAGCTGAGGTTAGTTGGTGTTGGTGGTAAGGTCTGCTGGTTATCACCGCTTGACAATACAACTTGACGATGACGACGCAGAACACGGTTGAGAGAAGTTTTCTTGGGCAAGGCCATCAACACATGTGGACCCAGATCAACCATGACCGCACCGGAAGACGAACTTGGTGTTGCTATAGTTTCTGTCATTTTCTTCTTCATATCTGCGATAGCGGCCCGTGCAAGTGCTGTTGAGACATTACCGCTGTGGGTGTGGTCTGGTGACTGATCTCCGATCACAACGTTGTTTGCATCTGTTAGCAGTCGTGCTTTGCAGTTGAAAACCTGGTGTTTGCAACAGCGCCATTGTGTTTGTCCTTGTGCGTTCTCTCCTTTTCTCCAGTATTCGTAGTTTCGATGTATCACCGTTCGCTTTCCACGTTTCGATGTTCCAAAGTTTACCGTCGTCATAACGTATTATTTTATTGTTTCTTATTCAATGTTTTCCGTTAACTAAGAAATAAGCCTATTTATTTCTTGATATTGAAACGTTTCTGATTCGAAAAACCTGCGCACTTCACACTGAACCCATACTTTGGTGACGTCATGTTTTTTGACCTAAGAGTCATTATTTCAGTAAGTAAGATGAAATGTGTGGTGTAATGGCGAACCTTGTAAATGTTTTACAACTAAGTATTGGTTACTTCATGATTTCTGTCGTATTTACACCGGAAATACCACACGAGTTCTATTTTCTTATGAATTCTACGAGTGTGGAATCCACGAGTACAATTCATTTGAAAATAGAACGAGTTTGGTACTTAATGTACTAAAACGAAAAAATCATGAAGTAACCTATTTATACCATGACCATACCATGAAAGGTGCGTTAAAGCTTCATAATTCACTTACTAACCACAATCATAGAATACTGTCCAGGATGAATCGTCCGGGATGAATCGTCCGGGATGAATGGTCCAGGATGAATCGTCCAGGATGAATCGTCCAGGATGAACAGTCCGGGGATGAATGGTCCAGGATGAATCGTCCGGGGATGAATTGTCCGGGGATGAATCGTCCGGGGATGAATTGTCCGGGGATGAATCGTCCAGGATGAATCGTCCGGGGATGAATTCTCCGGGGATGAATAGTCACCAAACCCCTACCATACATGGACACATGACGCTTAGTTCTGCGTACATGTATGTCACCAATGAACATGTAATGATGACTTACAAATAGACCTACTGTTTACATGGCCAGTGAGAGACAAGATAGACTTGAAAACAACACCTAAGTTACTAGCAGCATTGGCCAGTTCAACAATTGAGTCACCCAGTTTCAATGACTTAAGCCAATCAAACTCTTACAGTTGCTGTGGAATGCCTAGTACCAGAAATTCAGTCCTCGATGGGTTAAGGAAGAGCTTATTGGCTGCCATCAAAGACAGCAGACATAAGCTGCACAGATGAGTCATATAACAGACTGTCAAATTAAATGGAGATCTGAGTATCATCAACATAGAAATGATTATCCAGCAATGTTACTAGTGGCGTGGTGCACAATGTAAACAAAAGAGGACCAAGCACACAATCCTGATATATGAATAATATTATAATTCAACAGACTTACAAGTAGGCCTAGTTGATGTAACCAGAAGATTGTAATTAATTTTCGAAACGTCACGTTGTAGTCGAGTTCTCAAGCCTTATGAAATAAAAAAAAATAGCAGAAGGTTTATAAAATTTATTTGTTAAAAGTGCCTTTGAAAAGTATTTTGGAAAAGTATTTTGAAAAAGTATTTAAAATTCTCCAAAATACTTTTTAAAAGTATTTTGAAAATACTTTTACAAAATATTTTTCAAAGGTCTTTTGAAAAAAAAAAGTATTTTCTGTTTTGAAAATAGAAATCTATTTTCAAAATACTTTTGTGCCCATCACTGTTGCCCTAATAACCTAATCATGTGAGTTCAACAGTAGGCTACGTACAGTTAAACCGCACCGTTCAAGACTGAATATTAGGGTGGAGTGAAAAAAGCAAACATTCTAGAACCTCTACGTAATAGTGATAACTCGTTGCCTTTTGGTGCAGTTAGTTATCACGCCAAATATTTTTTTAAAATTCGTGTCACTAAGATTTGCCCCAACGCGTTTTAAAATTTTACAATTTAAAAAAAGTTGTTGAATTTATAAAAATTTCAACAAATTTTGAAATGTAATATGATAATTGTCATATTGTTTAAGCATTTAATTATGACGTATTTAATTACCTTGCAAATTAAAATTAATAAAATGACTTTATGTCAGCAATATTAAACAAAACAATAAGCAATAAACATTATAAGCACTCCCATTAGTGGAGGAACGTGCCTGTGCATTTTTCTTCAGTCATTTCAAGTTGATGTAAAAGTTTCGTTTTCACTACCAATTTGAAGGTAATGGTCTGTAGATCAATATTCGTCCGAGGGAAAGCATGCAGATAAAAAATGAAGCGTGGGGGCTCGAAAACCCCTCTGGCCTATGGGAAATATGTGTATTTTTTCCAGTCATTTCAAATAGATGCAAAAGTTTCTTTTTCAGTACCAATTTGAAGGTAATGGTCTATAGACCAATACTGGTCCGAGGGGAAAGCATTCAGATAAAAAAAGAAGCGTGGGGGCTCGAAAACCCCCTCCAGCCTATGCAAAACATGTGTATTTTGCTCCAGTCATTTCCAATAGATGCATAAGTTTAGTTTTTTCAGTACCAATTTGAAGGTAATGGTCTCTAGATCAATACTGGTCCGAGGGGAAAAGCATTCAGATAAAACAATGAAGCGTGGGGGTTCGAAACCCCCTCCGTCCTTTGCGAAATATGTGGATTTTACTCCAGTCATTTCAAATTGATGCAAAAGTTTCTTATTCAGTACCAATTTGAAGGTAATGGTCTATAGACCAATACTGGTCCGAGGGGAAAGCATTCAGATAAAAAAGAAGCGTGGGGGCTCGAAAACCCCCTTCGTCCTTTGCGAAATATGTGGATTTTACTCCAGTCATTTCAAATTGATGCAAAAGTTTCTTATTCAGTACCAATTTGAAGGTAATGGTCTATAGATCAATACTGGTTCGAGGGGAAAGCATTCAGAAAAAAAATAAGGGGTGGGGTTCGAAATCCCTAGCCTATGCGAAATATGTAAATTGTTTTAACTTTTGATTGGATGGTCCGATCTGAACATATGTGGTATGTATGGATTCAGAATCATGAGCTGCAAGTGATATTAACATGTATATTCCACATAAAAGCGTGTATTGCACATAAAAGCGTGGGGGTTCGAAACCCCCCTCCGTTTTTTGCGAAATATGTGGATTTTTCTCCGGTCATTTGAAATAGATGCAAAAGTTTCTTATTCAGTACCAATTTGAAGGTAATGGTCTACAGATCAATACTGGTCCGAGGGGAAAGCATTCAGATAAAAAAAGTAAGGGGTGGGGGTTCGAAACCCCCAGCCTATGCGAAATATGTAAATTGTTGTAACTTTTGATTGGATGGTCCGATCTGAACATATGTGGCATGTATGGATTCAGAATCATGAGCTGCAAGTGATATTAACATGTATATTCCACATAAAAGCGTGTATTGCACATAAAAGCGTGGGGGTTCTAGATCTCTTTCCCGGCCTATGCGAAATATGCGTATTTTGCTCCATTCATTTCAAATATTTCTTTCCCGGCCTATGCGAAATATGCGTATTTTGCACCAGCGAAAGCTTGTACCTCTGTTCTTTGCTCTCGATCACCAGAATTACGCCAGGTGGATGCCAATACTTATCCGAGACCTGGAAGTCCTCCCAGACAGCATTAAGGTAGAGTTTGACAAGGGACACTGGACGATAACTCGAAGTAAGCGGCGTTTCTCATCATTGCCAATTGATCATGCACACGAGCAAGCCAACAAACGAGTGAAAGGAGTTGGTGGCATGATTGGTCTCACAGAGAACCCTTCCATGTTGGAACGCTGGATGGTGACTGGCCCAGAAATCAGCCGTGTCGTTGCAGAGTTTAGTGGTGAACACGACAACGATGATGATGAAGAACTCCCTCATCATGAGGAGGGAAATGCATCTCAGCACCGATTTCAACGCCATGTCAAGGACCTGTTGGAGGTGTTGATGAGCAAGGGGAATCCTTTTGAGGAGGACAGTGAAGACCTGGTAACGTTAGACAACCAGGTGTGTGAGTCTGCGGATGCTGCCCTTTCTGTTCATGAAGTCGAGTCAACGGGAGAAAACCAGTACAACAACTACAGGAAGAGTGTGCTTGACTCAAATGAAAAACTTCTGACAGCACCCATCAAACGAAACAACTTACTGCTGTTCCATGAGAAGAAGATGCAGAGGAAGACAGCAATGAAGTTGAAATGCAGCACTACAAAGATCACTCAGAGCTTTATGGGCAAGCTTTTGTTGTACTAGACAGCCGCGGGGGTAATTTAGAGGAATTTTTTCGTCACGAATCCTCTCCATACCCGCCTGCGTTGTCATCCGCAGGGTCCCTCAACTCCTGTACAAAGTCTGATTTGTTGGTATATATTATGGAAGCCGGTACCAGTAGCGCCTTTTCTGTCGACGAAGAGCTAGTTGCTCCAGATGTTCTCAATTTCATAGTTATTGACGGTGGAGTACTGATACATTCAGTTCCTGGTACAAATATCCAAGGCACGACCTTTGATTCATATTTCAACAAGTGCTTCTGCCCAAGGGTTCGACATGAATTGAAACGATTGTCGAGAGTAGACATTGTCTGGGACCAGAATCGTGCATTGACAGTAAAAGGAGGGACAAGGGAAAACGAGGAACAGGCACCCGACAACGTATATCTGCTACAGCCAAAGTCCCAGGAAATTGGCAGAAGTTCCTGGCAAACGTTGATAACAAGAAGGAACTGTTCTCATTCCTGTCAGAAAAGATATCCGAAGAAAAGTTCCCGGATGAAAAGGATGTGTACATCACTGCAGGCGATGAAGTCCGTCATGTAGGAAACAGTCCACCAATGGAGCAATGTGACCATGAAGAAGCAGACACTCGTGTCCTTATACATCTCTTACACGCACTTCAAACGTGGTCACCTGGGATGGTTCATACCGGAGATACTGATGTTGTCGTAATTCTGTTGAGTAATTTCCATCATATCAAGGCTCTGAATCCTGCTGCAGAAATCTGGATCTCCTTCAAAGCGGGAAAGACAACTAGAATGATCTCCCTGAACACTATCGCCTCAAACCTTGGAACGACAACGTGCAAAGCAATGGCCCTCTTTCACGCATTTGCAGGATCAGTCTTCGTTCAAGTTCAAGGGTAAGCGATACTGCTGCAAGTTGATGCACGAAGTGCCATCCCTCGTGGAGGAATTTGCAACTGTCGTCGATACTCCATTTCAAACATCGCCAAGGCTGAAAGAAGTGGCAGCGAAATTCGTCTGTAGGCTGTACTCCAATTACTCCAACGATGACATTGACGTTGACCTCGTCCGAATGAAGGTGTTCTCACAGAAGACTAGGGACGTGGAGAGAATTCCCCCAACAACCGATGCTTTGGATCAACATCTCAAAAGAAGTGTATTCCAAGCGAGCATATGGACAACAGCTCATAGGTCCATGATGCCTTTGAACAACCTCACTAATCATGGGTGGAAGGAAGAGGAAGGCAAGCTGCTTCCCATATGGACCTCGCTGCCCCTCGCCAGGGATGTATTCCACCTGGATGTGAAGTGCACTTGCACAAGTACCTGTTCTCTCTGCAAATGCATGAAGGCAAAATTGAAATGCACACGTCTTTGCAAGTGTACATGTGCGAAGTAGCTGGACAAGAACAATATGCAAAACTTCACTATATGTACGTTCAATTTCTTATAGCCGGTTTTTTAGCAACTTTCTTATAACACTTTCTTTAGTTTTGTGGATATGCGCCAACACTGGCACCATCACTGCTTCTGTGTGCAATATAAATGTTAATATCACTTGCAACTCGTGATTCTGAATCCATACATACCGCATAAGTTACAACAGTTTACATAGTTCGCATAGGCCGTGGGGTTTCGCACCCCCACCCCTTACTTTTTTATCTGAATGCTTTCCCCTCAGACCAGTATTGATCTATAGACCATTACCTTCAAATTGTTACTGAATAAGAAACTTTTGCATCTATTTCAAATGACCGGAGAAAAATCCACATATTTCGCAAAGGACGGAGGGGGGTTTCGAACCCCCACGCTTTTATGTGCAAAACACGCTTGTATGTGGAATATACATGTTAATATCACTTGCAGCTCATGATTCTGAATCCATACATACCACATATGTTCAGATCGGACCATCCAATCAAAAGTTACAACAATTTACATATTTCGCATAGGCTGGGGGTTTCGAACCCCAACCCTTTATTTTTTTTATCTGAATGCTTTCCCCTCGGACCAGTATTGATCTATAGACCATTACCTTCAAATTGGTACTGAATAAGAAACTTTTACATCAATTTGAAATGACTGGAGTAAAATCCACATATTTCGCAAAGGACGGAGGGGGGTTTCGAACCCCCCACGCTTAATTTTTTAATCTGAATGCATTCCTCTCGGACCAGTATTGATCTAGAGACCATTACCTTCAAATTGGGGCAAACATTTAGTATCGTGGTGCATGTATTTTCGGGCGTGGGACGGTATTTTTTGCATGCTCCGCGGAAGGTACGATGTTTTCTAAAGACGACACAAACCCTAACCCTGACCCTAACCGACCCTCACGACGCGTAACCTGACCCTAACCGACTCTCACGACGCCTAAAATTACGGGAGAAAAATACATGTACCACGATACTAAATGCTTGCCCAAATTGGTACTGAAAAAACGAAACTTATGCATCTACTGAAAATGACTGGAGCAAAATACACATGTTTTGCATAGGCTGGAGCATAGTTGTAAAAAACGATAAAAGCAAAATAAAAAACGAAATAAAACGTCGTTTTTTTCAAAATAATAAAAAACGGAAAAAAACGAGAAAAAAACGGTAAAGAAAATAATTTGACTTTGTTAATCTTTTCTGCCATTTTTAAATTAAAAACCTTGTTTATACAATTTAATTTTAATCAGCAAATAACATAACTTTATAAGTAAACACCAAGTAACATTAATCTACAACAATTACTTTCTTTTTCATAAGGTTGTTTTAATAAGAAATTGAGTTATTAAAAATACTGAAATCTTTTCAAATTTGAGTGTTCGTAATCAAAAATTGTACTTACAATTTTGACTTATATAAGAACGTAATAATAATATTATGGAGTAATAGGCTATCAGTCAGTTTATCAGTCAATCGGAGATTACTGTGTACAAAGACAACATTTCGTATTTAGGATAACTTAGGAATTCAAATAACTTTTATAAATGTTATTTCCTGTACAGTGCTGTTTATTTCTCAACTGATGACACTAAACAGTGACGTAAATTAGCTGAATCCTTGAACGGACGGTGCAACGTAAGGGATATCATACAAGAATAAAATTAAACAAATAATAACAGGCAGTAAATAAATAAATAAAGTTTTTACATAAAAAATAAAAAACGGAAAAAAACGAGACGAGAAATAAAAAACGAAAAAAACGACGTTTTTTTGAAAATAATAAAAAACGAAAAAACGTTTTTACAACTATGGGCTGGAGGGGTTTTCGAGCCCCCACGCTTCCTTTTTTATCTGAATGCTTTCCCCTCGGGCCAATATGGGCCTATGGACCATTACCTTCAAATTGGTACTGAAAAAGAAACTTTTGCATCTATTTGAAATGACTGGAAAAATACACATATTTCCCATAGGCCAGAGGGGTTTTCGAGCCCCCCACACTTCATTTTTTATCTGCATGCTTTCCCCTCGGACGAATATTGATCTACAGACCATTACCTTCAAATTGGTACTGAAAACGAAACTTTTACATCAACTTGAAATGACTGAGTGTCTGGGCCCCCCACTACATCAGTTATAGACTATACTTCGTCACTAATCATTGAATAGTGCTTTTTTCACTCCACCCTACTGAATATTAACGGCAATACTATATAAATGTAGATGACAGATGTAAAGTAGTTAATATTATGCAGCTAACATTAGTTTCATATTTTGAACTCTGTCTTTATTATTCTGATCAACTGATTTTAATCAGTTGCGGTGTGTCAGCTGTCTTGAGTGCCAATAGTAAACGAATATAATAGTAGGCCTAATAATTAATCGTCAATATTCGCTTTGGTAATTATACTGGTACTATCGCAAAAGATAACAGTCTTCGCGCAACTTGTTGTTAGAGCTATTATTGGTCGAAGGTAGTTTTTTTAAATTTAATAAAGATCCATTGACTTGTTTACTTTCTCATCTAACAAAGTATGGATAATCGTTCTACATCATGCAATGCAAGTCTGCTTGTCAGATTTAAATATAGGCTACTTACTTACTTACATGCATATATTGACGTGGGCAAAATATCAAAGTTAAAGTATTATATGAAGAATTGAATATAAATATGTCATAATTCGCCTTGGTGAATGTAGGCCTACGATTCTTTTAACCCTCGGGCTAGGGGGGTGGTTGCCCCTAGCCCGAGGGTTAAAAGAAACGTAGGCCTAAACACTAAGGGTTTTTTCATCTCAAACTTTTTCCGTATGGAATAAAAATTTGACCTTTTAAGTAGCTGTAGGGGTTCATTTACACACATTTTGAGGTAAAATGTGAGATGATATCTCACACCGTTCAAAAGTTATACCCAATATACCCGAGGTACCAGGGGTGGATACCACCCCCTAGATTTTCGACTATATCTTATCCGTCATTTAAAATTAAGAGACACAAATTATACCATTCTATAGAGGGAATGTGGGGCTACATTTCTATGGTCACTGAGTTGACCTGAGACAACCGGAAGTGCTCAAAATAAATAATAATACGCGTAATATGCGTGAAAAATGGCTGAATGGAAGCACTCCCCCCTTAGTTTTTTGTCTGTAGCGTATTCATTTGTCTTCCTGGAAGAGAAACAAAGATACCATTCTTTAGAGGGAATGTAGGGCTTCATTTGCATACCTAAATCTTTGTCTTTTGAATGCCGGAAGTCATCAAAATAAATAATAATACGCGTAATCTGTGTGAAAATGGCTGAATACAGCATTACAACGTAAACCGATATATATGTATGGATATATATGTATGGATGTACATTTATACTATATAAACACGTGTAGGGATGATTGTTTGTATCTTTTATACATAGATTAGTTTCAAAACACACATAATCTTATATTTGTTTATCCAAAAAGTACAAAATGTACGCAATAATATACAATATTGTTAATTAATGGGTTCCGTTGTTAAAAGTGATGTAATTTCGAGGTGCAGTCACATAATGTACAACTAAATATACCATTCTGTGCAGAAATGAATGCTGAATCCATTGCTATATTACAAGTTATGATATGTGAAACCAAACACGAAATCCAGGGGGTAACCACCCCCCATTGGTAGCCAGTGTTACAAAAAAGCTTGGTAGCCCTAGGGTTAAGTTTGTGTATGAAACAGAAAGGGTTAGTTTTTTTTTACTTTACATCATAATTTTCACTCACTAATTATTAAACGCCACATATATTCTTTTTTGTACTAACTATTCTGTGATGAGTTCATTCTGACACTGGTTGGTAATCTGTTGCCAGAGTTCTTTTACCATACGGTCTGATCGTGCATATTGTGTATTCCATTTATTATCGGTCACTGGAAAGTTTTGCACAAAACAATAACATTGAGAATATTAAGACATATTGAAAAAAAGATTTGACGACTAACAATACAGGGCCGGTATCACGAAATAGAGTATCCGTACTATGACTATCCGAGGGGATGAATTAATTTATCCCTCCGGATGGAATAACCCCCCCCATCGTCATACGCATCACGATAGCCGCGACGAAAATCCAGTCAAAATCACCCAAGACGAAGTAAATTGATTTCAGGTCGACGTACAAACTAAAGATACGCAACTTAAAATATTATATGTGTACAATAAATCCAAACAGTACGACTGAATACACTTAGAAACCGCCAAAAATGCAAATTAAACCGAAAACTCCATTTCGCTAAGAGGATACTCGTGTATGGGGATACTCTATTTCGTGACACCGGCCCTAGCCCAAATGATCCCCACTCCATGTTCACTCCATGTCACAATTCAATGATGAACCAGCCTAAACATAGCGCAACTGAGTTATTTGTTTATTATTATTTTTTATTAGTACACTTGACCCTGGATAATTTTGATTTTTTTGGAGGGGTAGAATCAAGCAAAAAGAATTCGACCAAAAATTCGAAATACCAAAAACGAAAATAAATATTACTTATTAAAAAAAATTAAAAAATATTTTTTGATTGTAATCAGACATCTTTTTCTGCTAGTAGTTTTTCACCATCAGATTTCAGTTTATCAAAACGAAATAAAGCTAGAAGCAATTTAAGCTAACACCTGCAATATTACATACCAATTACCTGCTGATGACTGCGCACCGACACAAACAGCCAAAGTAGTTTCAGTTTTGTTGAAATTGTTGGAAAGCCATCCTTTTTGGTTTTTGATAGGCCTACTACTTTCTGTTTCTTGTTTTTTATTACAATTTTGAGCACCCGATAACTTCTGACGCTTCATATGGTTCACCTAATTTTTAAAATTCAAATTTTAATTTTATGAGATCAAAATATATAAATTGATTTAGATATTATAATAAAGAAAACTGTTATTGAAATGTAAATGTAGGCCTACAGATTTGTACAGGTAATTAACTTAATCAATGCACTGCACGGCATTAATGTCAACATCAGTGTCAACAAATAAAGCTACATAGATTAAATATATTATTCTACAATATCTCTTCAATTGTTGGCATTTTCAGTCGAAAGCTGTCACTATGTGAGCCTCAGATAAACGGACGGTCAGGTCTATCACAGACACAAACTACAGAGCACTCAGCACAGACACGTATAAAATAATGGAATTTTAATTGTATTGTATTATATTTTCGTTTATTGTATTTTCGTTTATTGTATTTTCGTTTATTTCAAAATGGTTAAAATGAAATGTGTGTGGTGTTGAAAATGAATTACTTGAGAAGGACAATGAAGTCAATAATTGTTTTAAAAAATTTCCATACGAGAAAGTTTTGAATTCAGCTGAGAATAATCAATTTAATTGAAAAACTCGCTAATAAAGTGAAAACCATAAATCTGTTAAAACACATTTTTGTAAAAATGGCGCCCCTAAACTGCCTTCTTTGCCTGTGCCAAAGGCCGGTGTCACGAAATAGAGTATCCCCCATACATGAGTATCCCCTTAGCGAAATGGAGTATTCGGTTTATTTTGCATTTTTGGCGGTTACTAAGTGTATTCAGTCGTACTGTTTGGATTTATTGTACACATAAAATATTTTAAGTTGCGTATCTTTAGTTTGTACGTCGACCTAAAATTAATTTACTTCGTTTTTGGTGATTTTGACTGGATTTTCGTCGAGGCTATCGTGATGCGTATGACTATGGGGGATAGAATGGTTTATCCCCGGATACTCTAAACCGGTTTATTCCATCCGGGGGATAAATTCATACATCCCCCCGGATAGTCTTAGGACGGATACTCTATTTCGTGATACCGGCTGTGGATATATATATATATATATGTGTGTGTGTGTGTGTTTGTGTGTATGTGTGTGCGTGTGTGTGTGCGTGTGTGTGTGTGTGTCCTGCATTCAAATTAGAAAGATGATACTGTTGAATAATGTGTATTGGTACATTTGGACGTCTAAAGGCCTTGAGTAAATCGTTTTCGCTTTGCTTTACCACGTTTAGAAACATGGGCAACCTAATTATATTAAATATGTCGTTTCGACTGTTTCAGCAGATTAAGCCGAAATTTTATGATCGCTTTTGTCAGAATTATGCAGTGCAAATTGAGTTTTTAGTTAAATAATTAATACGTAAGTAAGTACATTGACTACCTGCCAATCACGCTTTAAGTTGTAGTTTAGCAGGTCAGATACAACAACCATTAGTGACTTTACTAATTCGTTGAGTGTTAAACTGTTCTGAATGCAAGTTCAATTAGCAATTATTCATTTTGCTGTGTATGGTTTATGAATATAAAAACCAGGCTGTTATCAATAGAGAAAGTCAGGCGCTTTCATTAACCTACACCTGACCTTGACGCATACCATAAGTAGATACTAAGCAGTTTTACAGTAAAAATATGCACAGTAATATATAATATGTTCACTTTAATTAGGCACTAGATTACTTGACCTACCGGACAATAACAATTACTCTATTTAAGTGAAAAAGATCTAAAACGGTAACATGTTAGTGGCCTATATATGTCACACAGACCAGTACTTGAGAAAGCGCATGAAACAAGATCACCCGAGTTATTCATCTTCTTAAACTACTTCCATTGGCGTTAGGCCAGTCTGGCTCTCAATGCATTAGTTAAAAAAATTCTTTTCAGTTTTTTTGCATACAACAGCATTTATGATTGCCATTTAAAAACCTCAAGTCTCCTACAAATAGAGTTGAATTCACCGAGTCACAATAATATCTAAGTAGAGTATTCACTTTTTGAATTGTAGCTGCAGAACTGATTATTGAACCTCTCAATACTGAATCAAAGGTTGGCGAAGCAACACATTTTAATTGCTCTACGGATCTTGAGTCGGTGGAAATATTTTGGTATCACGGCGACAAATACATTTATAACGGACATGGGATTCTTGAACCGTACAATGGAAGATTTGAGATTGACCGGAATGCTTCAATTGGATCACACAATCTAGTGATTTATTCAGTGCAACCTAGTGATGCAGGAGAATACATCTGCGCTGACGATGACGGGTCTGGAACACGACGATCAGCTCAACTCATTGTGTTAGGTTAGATTCATTCAGTTAATTCATTTTTCTAAATGCACTTTGAAACCTTTTGGTGCGTATAACATGACTCACACAAACACCTCCTATCAAAATGCTCTATCGGAAACAATTTGACATTTTCATGTTTCTAAAATATTATGAAATATTCTATAATTCATTTGAATATCCAAACGCAGAGTATTATGTCAGGATTAATTACTGAAATAGTAAAATTGTAACTTTTCATTTTTGCAATCTCTATTTATTTCCTTTACTTTACAATGCGACTTGAAAATGTTTAACCCTTTTTCGACGACTCACTTTTCAGGAACAATTTCTAAAACCAAAATGAAACATTATGCAATTTTCTTCCCTGCATTGCGTTATAAAACCAGTAGGTTCACATTTCTGCTCTGTGCTTACAAAACAGGATGTTCCTGGTTGACTTTTATGCTCTTGAATTACTGTACTTTTTTCTTTGCAAGACAATGATCCAGACTGTCAATCCAACATACAACCAGATGGTGTTATAGGGCAAAATATCTTCAAGATACCGCCGGATGAAGTTCAGCTTACATGTAATGTGACATACTACGGCAGCATTCCTCCTCAGATGGAGTGGAAGAAGGTTGGAGATAATAGCTCCATCAAAGACATTGTTACGTATTTTGCTACATCTACTAATCGCTTCATATACACTTTGAAGCTCAAAGGTGACATCTCTCTGGACAACTCGTCTTATGTTTGCCAAACAAAGAGGTCAACACAGAATCAATACAAGTGCATCTCAGAAATCATTAAAGTATTATGTAAGTAGAGAATTACATCGTGTCTTGAATTTAGAAAGATTCATAATTAGTCTGTTGAGTTATTATGTAGACCTAATATATTTTTTATGCCTAATAAAAGATTTCAAGTTTGATGATGATGACTTTGCTGAAAGGTACTTATTTATTAAGATAACAATTCAGTGCGCACGGTTTAGAAACATGGTTTTGTAGTTAAGCAATCGTGAGTCTAGGAGTGAACGGCAATGCATTAACAGTAAATACGGTGAATATAGAGCGTGTACCTCCGCAGATACTCCTGAGACGCAAATACTCTGAACATTTTACTCTTGGATGTCACTTCTATTTTGTTTTGCCGTTAACGCTAACGCTCATTAAAAAAATTTCAGATTTCCCACCATATTAGTTTATCTGTACATGTGCACATTCAAATCTCTTGTTTCTGCAATTGTCCGTCGCGCGCTACTAGTCACAATATTGTAGAGTTTTAATTGACACCTGTCTCATTAATAATATCGAACCATTCTGTGCAAAGCCTTTCTTTTTTCACCGAAATAATGCTCAAAATTACGCTTTCTAGTTATCTATCGTTAATCATCTTGCACCAGTTACTAAAAATACTGTTTTCGTCTGGTGATGATGACTTGCTGCTCTTTATCCAGTATCAAGTCTGGAAGAACGGATGTTAACCCATTAGCGCCCAATGATCCCATTTGGGAACACGCGGATGAATTTAAGCATTAAATAAATGTATCGTGTTATTTAGTTACTGTGGGCTAGGGTGGCAGCCAAAATGGTTATTTTTTTTATAATGCCAGGGACATCCCCCAGTTCTGTTCGTATTGGTAGTAGAAACCCATGTGCAAAATCGTTTTAAAATATTCCATTATTTAGGGGTGCCACATCACAACTTAAATTTTGTATACAAAATTATTGCGTTATCGAAGCCATAAAAATCAACTTTTTATTTTTTTCAGGAGCTGGATGAAAGTTAGCCACTTCTACAGCCTATTATTTTTATTGTGATATGTGATCAGTTCCATTTACCATGGATTGCTGGATAGGCCTACCTTATTCTCTGATGATTGGTTTTATAAATAAATGATAAAATAATAAATATAAATTGGGACAAACTGGAGCTGAGGAGTAAATAAATCATTTTAATTTTTAAAACAATTTTTTGGACTTCTGTATATAAAAGGCTTTCCTAAGCTTAATTATTTATTTATATTTACTCACAATATCCCATAGAATCCACAACCAATTTCAAATAATCCAGCATTTTGTAATAGAAAAAAAGCACTTCATATCAAAAGTAAATAATGTCTTACAAACACTTAATATCTGGCTAAAATTTGGTTTCGGGTCAGAACATACAGTATGATTAATATAGTAGAAAATTAGATTATAATTAGCAACTCTGTACAAGTTTAAATTTAAATAATTTTTTAGCTTATTTATGAAAACACTTTGCAAGAAAAATCCTAAAATACCCAATACCCAACACTTAGTCTCGCATAATGTATCCAGTGTTTCCAATCTCTTTATTGACTTGCTTGTTTTCAGTACTTTCTAACTGGAAACTGACTAGGATTCATTCATTCCAAACGTTTTATACAGCGCCCTTCAAGAAGCCTACTCAGAGGTCCTCAAAGGTTGGCATGGCCAAAACCTTCTACCAGATCTTAAACTGAAATTTGCTTTGTTGGATTCACACATGATTCAATCAATATTGCAAGGCTGCTTTAATGAAAAGAGACATTACAGGTTTTTCATTTGTTAAAGGTCAATGGTAAAACTGTTCGTGAAGTGCACGCATGCATGACAGTTGGAACAGTTGGAGCTTTTTGAAATAAAGCTCACTTGCCTGTGACTACAATGCCAACATGCATTCGGGAGGCTTGAGAAGATCTACAATGAGAGGAGGAATTCACAAAAGGCAGCATGGAGAGGTGGAGAAACACAGAAAGTCGCGAGTAAAGATTTGTTGAATCATTAGAGAAATCATTTAATATTTCACATTCTGATGCGGAAGTGAAAAATAAAATCCTGAGGACACAGCACTTCTGCAGGCTCGGCTCAGAGATGGAAGGATGTCAAGTTCAATGGCACAAGTGAAAAACAAATTGAAAAACAAGATAAAGAAAAACGGAAGAGAGACAAGATGAAACTAAGACCAGCGTTTATCAAGAGACAATCTGTTACTACTACTCCAATGTCCAAGTCCAGTGGTATTAAGACAGCTGCCGATTTATTTAAATCTGATGCTTCAGATAGTGATAACTGCTATATAGACTGCATCGAAAACTCTGAGTTTGTAGATGAGGCAAAAACCCCAAAGACTAAAAGACCTCGCCAAAGAATATTATTATCAATCTGCAAGTAGCAGCAGCTCTTGATCGAATGAAGGACAGCTGTAGTAATGCGTGGAAACAACGGCATTTAGTTGGAGTGTCAGCAGACTGAAGATAGGTTGAGTGTGGTGAATGATAGGACAGAAACGGGAGTGGCATTGATACCAAAATAAAATATAATCCGGACCAAGAATGTAGGTCAAAAGCAAGCTTTGCTCAACGTGGTTTCGGAGCATCGAAAAAGTTTCCGGATACCAAAAAGTCAACGGTCACAAAATGGACCAATAAATATTTTAATGTGTTAATGATAAATATTTTAATGTGTTTAATGATTTAATCATACTTATAAGGCTGAATAATGCTCACCAGTACTTTTTAATTATTCTACTTTTAAGCAAAACAATTTAAGGTTTACTTGATCTTACACAAAATACGAAAAAGTTTCTAATATTATCACAATAATTATTGTGCTTACGATCCTTGTCTAAAATTTGGAAAACTTGACCTCTTATGTGGCACACCTAAGCGATGGAATATCTTTATCATATTTTGCACACTAACTTACTTTATCAAAAGGAACATAACCTGGGGCTTTCCCATCAATTTACTCAAAATAATTTTTTTGAGCACCACCCTACTGTGGGCAGCTTTTGACTGTTAAATAGTCAGTCCATTTACGATATTTTAGCCTAATCTTGAGTTTGCAAAAATGTCTAGTGGGCAGCAGCAGCCATCTTTAAAGTTTCGGGTTTTTTCAAAATCCGGCTGCTTCCAGTTTCTCGTCTGCATATAAGATAAGAGAATTTAAATTTTAAAAGTGTTTATGTGATTTAAGTGTAACATAAAGTAGCTACTATTATGCCAAATGTGCATTTAAAAATTAAATGTATTGAGGTAGAAATGTTTAGTAAATCTTTTATGTTCCCAAATGGGAACATTGGGCACAAATGTAGTCTGTTCCCATTTGGGAACATGGTGCAGAAATTCATTGAGTTATTGAAAACTCTGCATCGAGTGCATTACTACTGTCCATATTTATAAAAAAATATGAGATAAATTATAATTTTTAGTTTACACAGCAATAACACCTTATATATAATACCCTTTTCAGGGGTAAGGAAAGTTCTCATTGTCTGAGGCGATCACCATTATTATAGAGTCTGATGAAGATGGAGACAATGATAACCCTGAGCAGCTTGTTCACCTAGCATAGGCTTCAGGTGCAGTGCCTGCTATTGAGAGAGAGATGTTGAAATAGTTATGCCACCAGAGATAGTCCACTGAAGAGTGTGTGGATGAAGATCCCCTAATGCCTTCGACTCTTGTTGCTGCCTGGAGTCTGCACGTTGAATTATCTGATCACCTGGAGTTACGTCGGCAAATTCGGAACAATACCATACAACGATTGGACAAGCATCCAACAGCTCAGTCAGTGGTATTCGCTACGATGGAGTCGATCATCATCTGCGTTCCAAGTGCAAGACAGGGAAGACGTCGATTGTGTAAGAAGAATACAAGGCTGTACTGCACAAGGTGCATGGGTCCACTTCATCTACACTACGAGCAGTAGTATTATATCATCGCATTTGAGACAGAATATTGCCAGTCTCCTGGAAGGCATTGTAGAGAAATACCTAGAATATGCTGATGTGTATGATCACTGTGTTCTCAGTTGCAGAACTAGATTGTTAGGAATGCAATGTTATCGTTGGCACTGCTTTATAACTTCTGAAAACTAGTTACTTCAATATTGATGTGTAGTTTTATTGCTCTAGCAAAGCAGCTTGTGCTGTGCATGAAGTTAAACTACTGTAGTAACTGAAAACCGCAAATTTAACAGATTATCGTCAATAAATTTGCATGGTGTTCCCAAATGGGAGCAGACTCCATATGTGCCCAATGTTCCCAAATGGGAACAGCACGCCATCTAGCGGCTGATCGCGGAATCACATAAATACAAGTTCCAAGAACCTTACCCTAGCATCATTATTTTGTTATATCCCCACGTATCATAAGGATTGGCCAATGGGGGGTTTGGGCACTAATGGGTTAATACAGCGCCGTAAGGTAAGAGACGACAGAAATCCACGGCAGTTTTTCAAAATAGCAGCTACATATTTCAGATGTTCTGTGGTAGCTCTACGAAAATATAACTATTTACGAACATCTTTCAGATTTTGTCGAGGGAAACACGGTAGAACAAGACGTCGTCAGAGGCGACAAGATTACTTGTATCGCAAGCAATAGCACGTTTCCTTGCACCAGTCAGTGGTATCATAACAACTATACATGTCCCTTACCATGCGATGAAACTATCACGACACACCTGCTAGGAAAATATGTGTGTACGGTGAAGTGTCACGTTAGAGGCAGAGACTACTACTTTGAAGCTCTGAATGCTTTTGTTGTTGAGCCAATAAAACCTCCATTACTGTCAATATCAGGCGAGTTTTCAGTTACAGATTTATATACAAATTTCATTCACTTATTGTAGCAGTGAGGCCACTTGATGACTAGTCACTTAGTGCAGGGAGAGCACATTTAAATACTGCCGCTTTTGGAGTTATAGACAAGTAAAAACAACATGTTCACCAGAAAGCGAATAAAGTTCAAGATCTGATATATGAAAGTTCTGGCTCTTACTTAACAATGTAGCATAGGATTTCAGGCTAAAATGACTGTGTGCTGGTGACAAACACCAATTCAAATATTGTTGCAATGAACAAAATGCTAAGACTATTTTCAATATTTCTTTTCGTTTTTGTTTCAATACAGCGACACTTGCGACTGCAGTTGTGGTACCTTTCGTTATCGTCATACTGGCAGTGGCTGTTGTAGTCGTATTACGTTATAAGAGAAGAAAATGTAAGTTTAATCTTAATAGTTTTGATGATCGAAGCACCTTTGTTATTTGTTTAAAATTGTGTATCAGTTGAATGACTCTTTGCCCATTACACACTATGCACTTAGTTCCACAATGTTTCTCTTCCCAAATTGCTGATGTTTCTTCGATATTCTTTATTTTACCACATGCACTATGCCTATCACTACTTTACTGCCCAATCATTTATAACTGATGACTTCAATAATCGCAACTAATATTACTTAAAATGTGCGGATTTCAATTTGCATTTTTAGTATACATTCCCGCAACGTTTAAAGGTTGTCACCTGTTGCAATTGACAAACCGCCCACATCATTATTTTCATCAATCCGACTTCCAATTACGCAGCCAGATAAGATAATAATCAAATTCGATGTTATACAGGATAAATTGATCCTATTCTGTATCATAGCGAATTTTATTATTTTCTTATCTGGCTGCGTAAGTGGAAGTTGGATTGATGAAAACAATGCATTGCGTAAATGGAAGTTGGATTGATGAAAATAGCCTAATGGTTTGCGTAAATAGAAGTTAGATTGATGAAAATAAACTGCACACTAAACTACTTTTACAATTCAACAAATATGTGATGCTTAATTCATTTCTATAGTTCCGGGGGCGAAACTTCCCGGAGGCAAAATGTGGGGAGAGAATTTTCCGGGGGCGAATCTTCCGGGGCGAATTGTCCGCAAACCATTTTATTTTATTACCAACGACGTAATTTGCTTCAAATAATCAAAGACATTCAATAGAATATTGCTAAAACTAGCAATATCTCTACAGTTTGTGAACGTGTTAATCATTTCATAGTTTCAGCTGCTGAGAATAATCAATTGCTGTCCATAATAAGGAGTTTGGTAGATGATCGTGCAGGCATCGATAAGCTTGCAAAAGCAGAACTACCAGGTACCTATCTGTTACCCACCGATTTAATTTATCTTCAAATTGCCGAGGTACTTCAAACGAAAGATTAATAAACCTAATATTATTGTTCTGCTCTCTAACGGTGCCGTAAACCTACATGTAGCCTAGTAGGGCCTATCACTTGCAATTGACAATTGACCTATTTCTAAAACTTTCTCGTAGAATGGTGTAAGCTAATTCACAAGCAAATGCGAAACTTTTAGTTAGTTTCTGAGGTTTTATTATAGTGGACGCAAAATGATATATAAGAGATTTAATGGATATATCCAATTATCCATTCAATCTCTTATATGGCTCGATTCACATGTAAATCTTTTCTAACACAAAGTGCAACAGCAACTATAAGTTTTTGCACACGGTTCTGGTAAAGGCTGAAGGTAACATATTCCCTTATTAGTCTGTACAAAAAGTCGTCAATGGCATCATAGTACCAGGGTAAGAAGATCATTCGTCGTTTTAGACATCTAGGAATTATTCAGCTGATTCAGAATCGCCATTGACTTCAATGCGCTTCTTTTGTAATATGCAGCCATCAATGGACTTGCTGTTCTGGGCCATGAAATGTTCATCTCACGTCGGCGACTACCAGATATTGAAGTCTACGACTCAACAACATTCCATTTCAAGCGACACATAAATGTGTACGGAATGACTAATTCAGATCACATCGCATCCTGTTCCGTTAACAACTGTCTCTACGCCTTTGACTGGACCTACCAGAAACAGTTTCCTGCGATGCTAAGAATTGATCCAACTGACGGGAACCTGATCAAGACTTGGAATATTTATGGACGCGGAGGTCGATTGTCGGTTGCAAGTGATACACATGTGATTTTAAATATAAACTTTGAAGCTAAGTTGCATGAATATACAGCAGATGGGGAACTCATTCGCATAATTGATCTTGGTTTAGGCACTGACATATTTAGAGTATGGCAGGCTGCTAAGCTTCCTAATGATTTATTTGTCATCTGCCAAGGTTGTGATGGGGATCCTATAAACAGGATCTGCTTGATTTCAACCAAAGCGACTACTAGCACTGTGGAGAGAATTGATGAGGTTGAAACCCTGGCAACATATGGTGCAGAACAGAGAGAATCGACTAACAACAAAGTGGGTTTGATATTGGTTTCGGATGAAGAAAACAAGCAAGTTGTTTTGTTCAGTTCCGATCTCAATGAATTGCAAATGTTTGTTCCTAGCACTGTAGGGAGAATCGATGAGGTTGAAATCCTGAAGGAATTTGGTAGAGAGGAGGGAGATTCGATTAACAGATTAAATTGGCCAAATTGTTTGTCCGTAAACAAAGAAGGATCGATATTGGTATCGGATCTGAAAACTGTGTTGCTGAGTTCCAATCTTGATAAACCAAGAATATTGATTTCCGAGGAACATGGAATGGGAATGTCATGGAAAACTTGCTTCGATGAATCAACCGGTCAATGGTTTGTTTCCGATTGTCATCGCATCATTGTCTGTCGGGTAGAAGACGAAACAGTGGAGCGAAAGCTTTACGATCAGCGACTAGGTGCCTGGGTGTTGATTGAACCGTAAGCCAATTTTAACAGAGCATCCACATCATAATATCGTCGCCTGAGAATTATCTTGTCGTATCTCCACTTTTTTTCGAAAAGTAGTTAAGAGTTGATTTTTAGCAGAATTTCGGGATCTTTCTTCAGTTTCAATGGCTAAGATATACGACAGGTCGTTTTAAAGATATTCAACAAAATATGCTGTCGTGTGTCCTGTTTTCAGAAACATTTTATCGTATCTCCACAAAGCATTCAATTGTTGTATGTCCAGAGAAAGGTCGTCGTTGATTGGACGAGCAGGAGATACAACAGTATAAACCTGTGCGCTTATCTGGATTAAAGTATCGCATATCCAGACAATTAAAAGTTTTTCTTTTAAAAATCCGGACTATATCCAAGAATATTTGAACGAAAACACTCTCTAATAATTGGTCGTTGCTTAATTTAATCATTTCGTGTCTTTGTTTTCCGTAGGATGGTTCGTAATATTTGTAAATCCATTTTATAGAAAATTTTCTTAAATTTCTGAAAAACATCTCTGATCGTTAATTTTTTAATGCAGGGTATTTATGCAATGTTGATGTTTTAATATGACGCCTGTGTGTGAACTGTAATTTGACAATGCCCTCCTTATTGCATTGAATTTCTTATTTTTCCGCAAAATGAGGCCCAAACTTCTACCTCGTTTATTTTGGGAATTTTGGAAAATGGAGATACGCGAGGATAATTCTCATGCGAAGACATCACAAATGATGACACAGAATATTGACAACCTTCTTTTGACAGCTGATGCGCCACCTCCGCAGTATTCACACTCGGATAACAGTTTTGGAGGTTTCCGCCCAATTCTTGAAACTGAACTTAGTCAAATAATTGGATCTTCAAACAAAAATTCGCGTGAACTCGACCCTCTTCCACCATTTGTCATGGTTAAAAGTTTAGATGATTTAGCTCCTTTTCTGGTTTATGTATCTAACAGGTCACTCACTGAAGGTTATCTTCCTGCCTCCCAAAAGCAGGCAATCGTTTTCCCGACTCTGAAGAAACAAAATCTAGATCAAATGCCTGTCAAAATTACCGGCCCATTCCCAATCTTTCGTTCCTCTCGAAGACACTTGAGAGACTAGTTTCACTAAGTCTTCAGCTTCTTCCCTACTTTGAGCAAGCTGGGTTTCTGCCGGCAGCCCAATCTGGATTCAGAGGGTCACCATTCCACAGAAACTGCTCTCTTATCCCTTTTGTCGGATATATAATAGCTATTGACCAGTCTCACCTCTCTCTCTTGGCACTTTTTGACGTCTCTTCTGCTTTTGATATGGTGGATCACGAGATTCTGCTTCAGCGATTACAGTAATGTTATCCTGTGGCCTTTCTGATATTCCCCTTCTTTGGTTTAAAACCTACCTCACTGACCGCACGCTGATGGTTGTCCTTGGAGACTTCAGGACTGAGTGGGTTGGGGTTAAATTTGGCTTTCCCCAGGGTTCGGTCCTCGGACCCATCCTTTACATTCTCTTTACTGCCGATATCTCGCTCTTATTTTCTAAACACAGGGCAACTGGCCATCTTTATGCAGATGATACCCAGGCTTTCGTTCACGGTTCATCATCTGATCAACTATCACTAGTCCGTTCTATTGCTTCTGATCTTCACTACTGGATGTCGACTAACCGACTCTGCCTATATGCTACAAAGACTCAGTTGATCTGGTTTGGGACTAGATAACAGCTTTCCAAACCTGACTTTCAATTACTGACTGAGAAATTCCCTGCCTACGCATACTCGTCTACTGTCCGTGACCTGGGTGTCACCCACACGTTCACGGAGCACATATCTAACCTGACTCGCTCCTGCTTCTTTCAACTGAGGCGTCTCAGAGCCATCAGACGATCGGTTTCTTCCTCTATCTTTACCACCATAGTACACGCGTTTATCGGTTCCCGACTCGACTACTGCAATTCACTTCTTAAGGGCCTCCCGAAACAGCGTCTTTCCCCCTTCATTCGGTCTTAAATGCTTCAGCTAGGCCAATAGCTCGACTCCCTCGCTTTTCGCATATCTCTACATATATGCTTGATGTCTTGCACTGACTTCCTATCACTGCGCGTATCCATTTTAAGATCCTCTTTCTAGTCTCAAAGGCGCAGCTCAGCAGTGCCCCAAAGTAAGTATCTTTCTGACTATAATTATGCGGAAGCCGTTATCTGCGACGTCATCTCGTTCCTTGCGCTCTGCTGATTGGCTTGATCTTTTTGTTCCTAGGACTCGGACTGCCTTGGCTCAACGTCGGGCATTTGCTGTGGTTGGTCCCTATTATTTGGAATGACCTTTCCCCTTCATTAAGGGCTAAACTGATTGCTAGTTTTTCCTCTTTGGTCTCTCGTTCTTTAAAGACGTTTCTTTTCCCCCGGGCCTAAGAATAAACTGACGGTTGTCATTGTGAATCTTTCATGATGACATAAGTAAGCTGCGAAACTATTGAGAAAAGGTATCTGAAATCTATGCAATTAGTTAACTCGTGGAAACCGATAAAATCATTCTTCCAGAAATAATTAAAAAATTCCAGCTTGAAATATACGCAACTTTTTATTTAGATATATAATTATAGAAGCAATGATAGCGTAGGCATTTTGGTAGCGCTAATTGATTTCTGATGCACTAAGTGATAACATAACTCAACAGCAAATAAGACCATAAATGACGAAAATCCTTGCAACGCAAACACGAGTCAGTCTTGCAATTATATATGGAGATGGTTGCAAGACAATGATTTTAGGATTGAGTCTAACATCCGTTCTAAAGGCCAGAAAATAAGGATGGCACAGATGTGAAGCTGAATGAAATAGAACTTGTAGTCTGCTTGTCATGCTAGCTTTGGTTTTACGGCTACACAGGTATTCTTGGTGTGAGAGCTATCGGAATATGCCTTTTAGGGGTGTCCAGAGAATTGACACATCGTAGAAAACACCCAAACTCAAGTTTTTCCCATTATTCCATTCATTAGTTGTCTATAAATATTTTTTCCAGAATTGTAAAATGTTATCCTGAGGCCGCTCAAAGCCCCCGAACATACCCTACTTAAATACCCTGGACTGAAGGCGCCCAAGGAAAAATGACTATAACTCAGAATCACCAAAATGAAACAACATTTGGCTGAGCTACAGCCATTTTCCCTTAATTTTAACCTTTTGTTCAAAAACAAACTGACTGACAATGTAACAGTAATGACACATTTCTAGCAAACCACATATTTTAGCATCAATCTTAGGTAGTTGTCAGAGTGTAACCAGCTTATCAACAAAAACAGAAACACAAAAACACATTTCTAGCAAACCACATATTTTAGTTAAAAGACAGATCTGTTGAAAAAATAAAAAAGTGCTAAGATATTGGGCCAGTTATTTGGGACATCTAGCATATTGAGAAAATACCCCAAAATTGACAAATCAAGGCATCAATTCAATTTTCTAGGTCATTAATGCTCAGCAATGAAAAACGAAAACTTAATATTTTGTAATAGGAATTCAACAGTGACATTCTTTCTACGAAACGAGGAGTAGGCCCTAGTGTATAATTTTGATTAAAATGTGACGTAGAGTCTCACTATTTTATTTGCTGAAACAATTGACATGAAAGTTCGAAATAAGTATTGTACAGTGAATTGCAAAATTTATTAAAACACACACGAATGTGACAAAAATAAAAAGTAATAATAATAGATACCGCTTCCTACTTGATGTTCTCCGCTTCACGTCAGTGATGTCAACATTCATCTAAAGCAAGGTTAGATTGGATGGATATTTGATTGTAATTTACGACTTCCTGACCGATTTACAACTCCGTTACTTTATATTTTTTTTAAATGGATATATTTGATGGTTATATGTAAATAATTTTATCGTCATAATAATGTGGGTTGCCGTGTAATATTTAATGCATACTTAATACTAATTAATCACCAATTTAAAACAGTGGCGGCATTTTTAATTGTGTATTTATAAATAAAATAGCGGAGTTGTAAATATTCAGGCATCAAGGTAACGGAGTTGTATTATTTTCAAAATATAAAAAAACTAAAATTAAACATTAGGCCAAATCTGTCAAATGTAAGCTATGCTCAATATTAAGTTTGCTTCAGCACTGACATAAAATATTGCAGGACCTTTCTGCCTCAAATTTTATTTCTGAATTTGGCCGCGGTTATAAAAAAATACCCATATAGCTGTTTAGGACTTGATATCTGCTATGCAGCCTTTGAAGTAATGCATAAAACATTTATTGTTAGACATTTGTTAATCAATGTTAGGAGACTGTGGCATTGCGTAAATACTCGTACCTGGCGGTCAATGTGTTTTCATCTCGGCCGAAGACGACCGACGGAAGTAATTTTAAGGAACTCGAACGCTAGTCATTGGGTGCGCTTCAATCTACCGACTTGCACGCGATGAATGCCTGTTCCATGCAGGCCTACGCGTGGCGCCTCGAATAATTAGCCAGAGGTGCCAGCGTTTTTCTACTAGCGGCAGCGTCATTGTGTTCGTGCGAGCGTTGTACCTGTTGGATGTCCACTAGGGGTGTCCAGAAAAATGATACATCGCCGAAAACACCCATACTTAAGTTTTTCCCATTATTCCATTCATTAGTTGTCTATAAATATTTTTAAAGAATTTTAAAATATTATGCTGAGGTCGCTCAAAGCCCCCCGAACATACCCTATTTAAATACCCAGGATTGAAGGTGCCCATGCTCGACTCTTGGAACTTGGGTTTATTGTGAATTAACTCTTTTCATCACAAAAAATTAATGAAGAGTCCGATTTGGATGAACCTTTTGCAACGTATTTGCCACGACTAGATATTTTCATCTAAATGCAGAAGTTTCTCAGTGACTTTGAACATGCTGGAGTTTTCTAGTGCTATAGGTCTTATTCGTCAGTTTTCTGGTGCTATAGGACTTATTCCTCAGTTTTGGAAAGAACTTGGTTCGTTTAAAGGGCATTTTGTTCGCAAGTCGCCTTGGCCCATGTGACTACATCAAGCCCATCCGTTTGACATGCGATCGAGCCTGAGCCATACTGACCGTGTACGCCACCTGCATCCGAATGTTTTCGTCTCGGTAGAAGGCGACGGACGCTCGCCATTGACGTTAATCACTGGTGGCTCTACAATCTACCGACCGACATACGACGAATGCCTTTTCTCCGTTACGTACGGTACTCCTTATGTTTTGACGAATAGCCAGACGTGCGTCATCTTCCACTCGTCGGCAGCGTCATCGTGTTTGCGAACGCTGTCACCTGTCGTCACTCAACCCTGTCGACGCAACTTGGTCCAAACAACTGAATATTCATTTCATCTTCAGCTGTCGACGTGAATCCGTTGGTTGGTTAGTTCCTCGTGTGTGCGTGAGTTCGCTACTGATGACTCTTTCAGTTATTGTACATTGTTTTTGCTAACTGATGTAATAATTATATTCGTTCGTAATAACAATTATCATCAGATAGGCTAGCACATAGAGCGCTTGTGAGTAGATACATTGAAGGGGCTCTATGCAAATGTTCAATTACATCACATTACATATAGTCTATTCTTAATGCAGCTGCTCTTATAGGCGACATTCCAAAGTGTGCCCATATCTCAGGCTATATTCGGGATACCCTTCACTGGTTCCCTATCCAACAGCGGGTACAGTTCAAAATCCTTTCCCTCATGCGTAACTGCCATGTTGGGTGGCTCCATCCTACCGGAGGTCTTTTTGCACCTTTGTCTCCTCCTTACCTGCTAGGGCCTCTGCGATCTTCAACTCGTGACCTTATGGTTGTCCCTCGCATGCGCTCTGCTACGGCCCACTCTAGATGCTTTGCCCGTGTTGGCCCATCAGCTTCGAACTCTCTTCCCCAGTCTCTTCGCCTTGAGTTACTAGCCATCTCACCTTCCCAGTTCCGTAGTTCCCTGACGCAGACACTGAAGCCAGGGCCGGCCCTAGCCCAAATTGCGCCCCAGGCAAAGCAAACCTTTTGCGCCCTCTGATCCTCACTCCACGGTCCACCCTACGTCACAACCGCTCAACTGAGTTATTTATTATTATTATTAATATTATTACAATAATAACTATTATTATTTATTAGTACACTAACCTCTGATAATTTGAATTTTGTGGGATTGGTAAGAAGCCAAAGCACTTCAAATTACAGAAAAATTAGAATTACCGAAAAAGGAAAAATATTTATTACAAAAATAATTTCTTGTGGTATTCAGAAATCTTCTTCTGCTTGTAGTTTTTCTCCATCAAGTTTCAGTATATCAAACACAATAAAACTGAAAGCAATATAAGCAAATACCTGCAATATTTGGATATACTACAAATGAATTAATAGCTGATGACTGGACACTAACACAAATAGTTAAAGTAGTTTCAGTTTAGTTGAAATAGTTGGAAAGCCATCCTTTTTGTTTTTGATGCTTAGGCTACTTCTGTTTAGAATTTTTCTTACAATTTTGAGCATCCGGTAATTTCTGACGCGTTTTTGACATAATTTTATAAATTAAAATTTGACAAGATTTCGATATAATTAAGAAACTGTTATTAAAAGTGTTAAACACGATCACCAAATGGAAAAGTATGAACGGAAGGCGCTGAAAAATTGTGCGTGAAGGACTTGGTCGCCTACACATCAATCGTCAAAGGTCCGGTGTAAAGACTTCAAGCTACCCCCCATTTCAAGTTACCCCCCGGTAATCTGAAATCGATTTCATATTACCCCGGGGGTAATATGAAATCGATTTCAGATTACCCCCGCCCTGTTCACATTACCCCCTCTCTGATTTATCACAAATGATAAATTCTTATGTTTACAACTAATGATAGGGGAAGGGCTTTTAATTTGGACTCCCGTGTAATGGTGTCACGACAATTCGTCTACCGACACTTCGTCTACGACACTTCGTATACAGGCGTCTACAAGTTTAGGCCTATCTGTATCCATTAGGGCTAATCAACAGAGGCCGCTTTCTTATAGTTTCGCTAAGACGTGCTATATATTCTCAGGAATCCAGCTTCTAATTACTGAAAAGATTATTTTCATAAATCCAGCTTCTATTGAATGGAAACTTAGTTTCATCCAGGCATCGAGCTTGGTATCCAGCTTCTTTTACAGGGAAAATTATTTCGATCAATCCAGCTTCTATTTCAACACAGGAATATATTTTTCATCAATCCCACTTCAATTTTGGGACACAGTTTTTCATCAATCCAGCTTCCATTTTAAAGTGACAATATCAAATAACTTTGTAGATGAAATGTCGGTAGACGAAGTGTCTGTAGATGAAGTGTCGTAGAACCCTGTGTAATACGTACCATGACTGGTATAACATAACATAGCATAACATAACACGAGTTTTAAGTGGTTCAGAAGACGTTTAGTCTGTGTTAGAACCACTGCAATTAACCTGGAACATGATTAATAACCCAATTTTCTTATAGCTTCTTCTTAAACGCTGTGATAGTGTCCACTGAGACAGTACTATCATCCGAACTATTCCACAAATCTACAACTCTTGCACTGAAGAATTTCCGCCCTAATGTCCCTTTTGGTTTCTTAAATAATTTATACCTATGTCCCCGAGTTGCCTTGTTTGGTGCTAATTCAAAAAACTTCTCCTTCTGCACTGCCTCCTTTCCAGTAATAATCTTGTAGGCTTCAATGGTCTCTGCTCCTCCTTCTCTCCAATGTTGTTAGTCCACACCTCTTCAACCTTTCTTCATATCCCAAATCCTTGTAGCCCCAAATCATTTGTGTAGCTCTTCTTTGCACCTTCTCCAGCTTTTCCATGTCCTGTTTCAGGTAGGGACTCCATACCTGGATGCAGTATTCCAACTGAGGCCTAACCAGTGATTTGTATAACCTCAATATTGTATCCTTGTATCGGGTGACTATTGTCCTTCTTATCATGCCTAAAGTCGAGTTAGCCTTTTTTTGATGCATCAGCACATTGCCTTGAGGGTTTTGCACTCTTGTGCATAATCACTCCCAAGTCCCTTTCTTCCTCACTCACTTTCAACACCATACCCCCCATTTCATATGAAAACTCGCTGTTTCTCTTCCCCATATGCATCACTGAGCACTTTTCCACATTAAAGAGCATCTGCCAGTCCTGTGACCATCTGAACATTCTTCTTAGATCTTCCCGTAGTATCTCCGCTTCTTTTTCATTTCCCACTGCTCTACATAGTTTGGTATCATCTGCAAATTTAGAAATTTTAGATAAAATCCCATCATCATCTATGTCATTAATAAAAAGTACGAACAGCAATGGCCCAAGCACTGATCCTTGTGGCACTCCACTTAGCACTGTCGTCCAGCTAGAATGTTTGTCACCTATGCCCACCTTTTGTCTTCTTCCTGATAGCCAGCTTTGAATCCATGCTAGTACCTGCCCTCTAATCCCGCATGCTTGCAACTTCTTGGCCAGTCTTTTATGAGGTACTTTGTCAAATGCCTTGGCAAAATCTAAGTAAATTACATCTACAGGCTTTACCTCATCTATCCTCTCATAGACTTTCTCAAAGAACTCCAAAAGATTTGTCAAACACGAGCGACCTCTACTAAATCCGTGTTGACTGCCCTTAATAATATTATGCTCATTCAAGTGTTCCACTATATTATCCTTAACAATTCTCTCCATGACCTTACACACAACACTGGTTAAACTGACTGGTCTGTAGTTACATGGTTCACTTCTATTTCCTTTTTTAAACAATGGCACTACAAGAGCATCTCTCCATTCCTGTGGTACATCTCCAGTCTGTATCGATTTATTAAAGATCTGTGCTAATGCCTCTCCAATTTCTTCCCTCACTTCATGTAAGAATTTAGGATGTAGTTCATCTATTCCTGGACTCTTGTCAGTTTTTAACCTTTTCAGTTGTTCCACCACATTTTCCTTAGTGAACATTATCTGTGTTAGTCCTTGACCACCACTGTCTAAAAATGCTTGGTTGGGCTCAGGGATGTTTCCTAATTCCTCCAATGTAAACACTGAGCTGAAATATTTATTAAGCGTTTCAGCAGCTTCCACATCATTCACAATAACTTCTCCATTCTCCTCTTCCTTTTTCAATGGCCCTACCCTTTCTTTCCTTTTCTGCTTGCTTCTAACATAGTTGTAGAAACTCTTGCTGTCTTCTTTTACATTTCTTGATAACTTCTCCTCAAAGCTTTTTATTGCTTTCCTGTTTGCATTATTGCATATGTTTCTTTTATTCACATACTTTGCTTTCGATTTCTCAAGTCTTACAACATAGTCACAGTCCAGTCCATTCTTTCTTTCCTTCTTCAACTGCTGAAAATTCTTCCAAGCTTTGTTCTTTGCCCTTCTCTTTCTTTGAACCTCGCGTGTTACCCATGGCCTCTTCTTGTTGGTCCTTTTGTGCTTGGGTATGTTCTCCTCAATAATCTCTTTCATAACTTCATTAAACTTCTTCCAAGCATCGTTCACTCCCAAACCCCTTACTGCAGATTCCAAATTCTTTTCCTTCAGTCTTTCCCTCACTAATTCATAGTCCGCCTTAAAGAAGTTGGGTCTTTTCACATACGCTTTGACTTCCTGGGTTTGCTCCATGACTAATTTCCATCTGACAACCTGATGATCACTAGTGCTAAAATGCTCCCCCACATTCATATTTTCTACCATATTTTCCTCAGTTGTTATGACTAGGTCCAAAATGTTGTCTCCTCTGGTTGGCTCCATAACATGCTGTTGCATAAAGCTGGCATCAATAAAATCCAAGAATATCCTATCTTTTTCTCTCTCTCCTTCCAGTTTTTCCCAATCAATATGGTAGTTGAAGTCTCCCATGATCACGGATGTTTCCTTATTAGCCAATTCCAGGAGTTTGCACATCCCTTGATCAGCTTCTTCGGTGGCATCTGGTACCCTGTAGCAAACTCCCACCAGTATCTTAGACCTGTTTATTTGAATTTCACACCAGATGCTCTCCTTGAAGGTCTCATTGCTCATATCCCATCTCTCCACTGCATTAATATTGCTCTTAACATATAGCAAAACCCCTCCAGCCCCATGTCCCACTGATTTCTGGTTAGCTCTGTCCTTTCTAAATAATCTGTATCCATCTAGAGCTAGTTCGCTATCTGTGATTTCCGGTTTTGTCCATGACTCTGCTATTCCAATTATGTCGGGTGACTCGTTATCTGCATACAATTCCAGTTCTGCTCGTTTTGTGATACTTACAATACTCCTCACATTTGCAAACGTATACACTTTAGCATTTTCCTACCTTCAGTTTCCTTATATTTCCTGTCTTCACTACTGCACGTTTTCTTTTTTCTTGGCTTTTTGTCTTTATTTGTGTGACAGTTAGTGAGTCTTTTTACTGCACTAACCGTCTTCCCACCAAGTTTAAAGTCTTCATCATGATGTATAGTTGTCTTGCAACCATGTCCGCACCTCGAGCATTCAGATGTAGTCCATCTCTCCCCAAGTAGCCGCCTTTCCAAGGATTGAATTCCACATCGTAGTATCTAATCATTTCTTCCTCGCACAGTTTCTTCAGTCTCCTGTTTACCTCAACTCTCTTGCTGTCTAACGCCTCGCTCAGGTCCTGCCTTGGCAAAATACCCATTACCACAACTTGCCCCTTTTATGGGCATTTCATTTTCCTACTAGGCCTACTCTCATTGATTGTTATTACAAGTAATTAAGTAGACTATTACAAGTACTCTTACAATTGTTAGGCCTATAAGTATAGGGTGTCCAATAAGTTCGTGAACGATTTTGCTTGCAGAAAGCAGAAAATTTATGCAACATACATTAATAATGCTTATGTCATTTGAAAGAGCTGTATGTCCCGAAACCAAAAAGTGTAAAAAGTGTGAGGTTTTTGCAACTAGGAAATGACGTCATCAATTTATGCTGAGAGGCTATTTTTAGCGAATTTTATGCAGTTCGCGATCGTTTTTCGTAAACAAACTCGGAAATGGGCAAAATAGCAGACGTTCAGTTACGCTCGAAAGCTGCTATTCTTGCTCAAGAAGGATATTCATATTCCGTTATAGGCCATAAATTAGGACGATCGAAAGGTTGGGTTGCAAAATGGGTTGAAAGAAGCAAGCAAGGCGAGTTAGGCGATCATGCACGATGCGGTCGACCAAAGATTTTGACACAGGCTGCTATTAAAATAATCAAAAAGGCGAAATACAGACGAGGATTTGGATTGAGACAGATAGAAAAATCTCTCAAGGCAGGTGGACTGAAGGGCAACAAAGAAACAATCAGAAATTACATGAAAGTGGAGTTGAAGTGGAGAAGTTGGAAACGCAGAAAGACGCCATTGCTAACAGACGCTCAGAAGAAAAAACGGTTGTTATTCGCGCGGCAGCATAGACATTGGAAATTCGAAGACTGGTCTAATGTTTTGTTTAGTGACGAATCGCCGTATCAAGTGTTCTATGTTCCAAACTCACGCAATGACACCGTTTGGGGTTCGCAAGAAGAAAATGTTCCTGTCGCCTCGCAGGTCAAGTTTAGTCCGACTGTTCTTGTGTGGGGAGGTATGACAGCCTCAGGATTAACGCGACTACATTTTGTACCTCAGCATACATCAATTAACTCGGAGTATTATATCAATAACATTTTAAAGAAGGAATTGAAACCAGTTTACGACAGACTGGACACTTCTGGAACGATCTCGAAACGACGACTATTCACTGACAACGCCGTTAGCGTTTTCCAGCAGGATGGTGCGCGAGCACATACATCTGCTGTTTCGCGAGCATGGCTGAACGAAAATATTCCTAACTACATTGAAAACTGGCCTCCAAACTCTCCTGATCTCTCACCGATTGAAAATCTCTGGAGTATACTGTCAAGCAGTGTCTACAAAGATCCTGAACCAAAAACTCCTGCTCAGCTAAAACGTCGTTTGCGAAAAGCATGGAATTCGATATCGCTTGAAACTTTGCACAACCTCATCGAATCTTTGCCCAGACGAATGAAAGCTGTTATAGCCAGCAAAGGCAACACTATTGCCTATTAAATGGTACAATAATTATTGATTTTTGTTGTGTAGTTTTTTTTAACAAACTAGCAAAATCGTTCACGAACTTATTGGACACCCTGTAATTAATCCATTGAAATGTAAACGTTTCAATATTTGAGTTCAAATTAATTGATTGCAATTAATTGATAATTGCATTTCAATTTTTATTCATGTATTTAATAGCAAGGCTATTGTGCTGTTTTCAGTGCCCGATTTTTTATTTATTTTTATATTTCAATAGCTACAGTCCTGCAGTTTCTTTTCTTTGTGGTTCAAGTATGTCATTTCTATGTTATAGGCCTATAGTTAGCCGAACTAGGTCAATGTTTTAGGTTTCTTCCAGTACTTTTTAAAATCCCGAATAGTAGTCCGTTTTACACAACTATGTGTGTAATTATTATGGACCATTTTTTAATTTTTTTAAATTCCTGCAAATTGGCAAAGCAACTAAGACATCTTTCACCATGTCACAATAATTCTTAAACTCAATCTATATAAAGTGGTAATAAATTTTTTTACTTAGGCCTATAGGCCTATTATAGGAAGTCGGAGAAAATCGTTTTTTCCCTTAGGGGGACCATAATAGAAGCCCTTCCCCTACTTTTATTGAATGAAACACGTGAAACATACACGGTTGAAAGCTAGTCTCAATGTCTTAAAAAAATTTTAAATGTCACAGAAATGTTAATTGTATTAAACCACTCATATCAGACAACTACGATATGCATGTCAGATGCCAATGTCACGAGAGCACAACAGGTTGTAATATAATTCACATGAATTATATTACAAGCATTCATGGCTAGTGGGTATCTAAAGAAAATAGTAGAGACGGTTAATTTGTGTTTATGCATGAAATAATTATCTAAATAAACATAAATAAATGAATGTTTTGAGGGGGTAATCTGAAATCGTAGGGGGTAGGATGAAATCGCCTTCAAGCTACCCCCAGGGGTAACTTGAAATCGATTTCATCCTACCCCCCGGTAATCTGAGTGCGATTTCAAGTTACCGGGGGGTAAGGTGAATGGGGGGTAATCTGAAATCGCTACACCGGCACAAAGCCGTAGTCTCCGCCTTTACTATGGAATGCTGAAACTATTCGGTTCTTATGCATCATCGTCTCAGAGCAGGCTCGTACCTATAAACTCCAAAGTCACAAGGTGAATATTTAATGGACAATTATGTTCGCATTTATTGTGTTTCATATTTTTAGCTTTGCCCTAGGTAAGTGAAGTCATGTCTATGAAATGAAAATAAACAATTTATGTTCTTATTCGCAAATTCATGTATTATTGCTTACGGTGAGGAAGGTTCTAGTAGAGTATTGTATCCTACTGGTTGCTCCGGATATTCCAGCAGAATAGATAGGTTTATACTTAGCAAAGTAAGCAAACTGTTTAATTGCTTCGTTTCTGTATACCTTCCGGTTTGTGTCTCTCCTAGTCAAATTACATAGCACCTTGCTTTTATAATGTGTAGTTATTTTTCTTGCATAATTATTATGTGGCTTTTGATTCATTGCGTTATCTCCTTCGCTGTATATCGCATTTATAGACGTGCATTTATGATAAAAATTCATACGTGACATTTACCATAGTGTAGGATCGCGCAGCGTATTTAATTAGTTTGCTCTGGAAGTGACGCTACATGAATTTCTAATTAAAATTGCAATTACAATTTATTTGCGTTATTTACAATCATTCTATTACACATTTGCATAAATGTGTGTAATTAATACTTACACACATTTTTGTAAATTTGTATTTACTATTATTGACTTGCATATAATTGCTGTAATTATAATTAAACTGGTCAACAGTGATTTTATTGTCAATGATATAAGAGCGATTTTAGGGTAAACTTGTGGTGCTGATTCTGAATATGGAGTCGGTTTTGCTAGATTGGCTCTAGTTTTTCAGTTTTTCTCATAATTATGAGAATTTAATGGTTCAGCAAAACCCATTAAGAAATCCCAATGAAATCATCTGAAATTTTGTACAGATGTGCACACATAAAATACATAATGGCATTTTATTCGGTCTAATAACATATAAGCATGGTAAACCTTCAGATAATCAATATTAATCCATAGCAAAACGCTGTTTTTACGATTTTCTTTTATGTACGTTATCAGGAATATCACGTTGTAGGTTCCAGCAATAGTCTGCCATCATGTGTCTGTCCCATCTGCCTTGATATCTTCCCTCCATGACCTTTAGATCTTGGTGAAACCTCTCACCTTGTTCCTCACTAAAATCTCCAAGATTATATGCAAATCTATTTAAGTGGCTATGAAGAAAGTGTACCTTTATGCTCATATTAGTACCCAAATTTCTGAAGTTTGTGAGCAAGTTTTGCACCAGTTCTTCGTAATTGTCTGCTTTGTTGCTATCTCAAAAGTTGTGAACAACTAAGGCAACACTACACCAGGATAAGCTTCAGCAGTATCCTTCATCTTGGCTGAATTAACTTAAGGAAGAGGTTCTGCCTGTCTTGTCTGATAAGCTGTTATTTTCTTTTAGTCTTCATGCTAAAAGTTCAGCTGCTTGCTTTGATAGACTGAGATCCCGTATCAGGTCATTGAGTTCTTCTTGGGAGAACTGCCGAGGTGTTGAAATGCTTTCTTCATATTCACTTCCACTACTATCTATTGTGTTATTTTTGTAAGTTCTGATTTTCTTCAACATCTGACAACGGAAGGTCGGGCAGTGTGGTAAACACTGGTATGAGAACTTCTTCGCTATGTGGAATAGGTCACCTTGCTGATTCAAAATCCTTATATAGTTACACTTTTGTTTCTTGTATCGGTTGACACCTTTCACTTTCAAACAAAAATAGCAATTGTCATGGTGATTTTTCTGCTCTCCACACCATAGGCACACTGAAGTTTAAACTCTTCCTTTCTCTATTTGTCCACTGTCGTAAGCATTCAACACAGGTTTGTAGACGTTATGAGGAGTCCAAGACTTTTCATGGTCTCAAAGCACTATGCAAGGTAAGCTTGCTTCACAAAGTCTGTGATTTGTTTTGTATGTTTCTCCAGACAGTATTTGCCACAAATGTAGCAGAATGCATTAGTACTGTTTAACCCTCATGCGACCAACATATTTTACTCCTTAATATGACCAACTGGGGTCCCGGGGGACCCCAATTGTCACTCACACGTTTATGCATTCTGCTCTTGTTGAAACGTCACTTTATTTTGCTACAAGTTAAAGTTCTAACTTGTCATTGTTTACCTGGGTATTGCTTACCATCTAATAGTCTGATAAGATAAAATTAGTGTTTTACTGAGTGTCAAGACTGGACAAGATGACCTAACTAATTGCTGAAATAAACATTGTCATGAGTTGTACTGAATAGTTTTAATAGCAGCTATCACAAACAGCTTGCTGCTGACTGTGTTCGCCACACACTGGCCGGTTGCATAGAGTACATTCACGTGCTGCCTTCTTGTCATTACCGCGTTGACACAATGAGCATCGCCGACGCTTGGCCTTGGCCTTTGAGCCTTTGGAGATTGAAGCTGAGTGTGGTTGACGGGGTTGAGCTTCTACACCACAGTTCTTCATCGCAGCTCTGATTGGTGCTTGGATTGTAGGAGTCATTGCTCGTTGTTTCATGTGAGGTGTTACCATGGCATACCCAAGGTCTGTCAGAAACAGACGTCGTCGACGTGTGGCATTCAAAGTCTGCCAGTCTGGGTTGTTGCCCACCCACAGAATGTAAGAAGCAATTCCAGCGATGTCAAGGATGTTGAAAAAAAGCACCATGGGCCAACGGTTAATCTTTCTTCTTGTGGTGTGCATTGTAGCCAGGTGATCCATATTGTCAACACCGCTTTTGGTTCCATTGTAATGGAGGATTATTTCTGGCTTGTTGCTCATCTGAGCATCAGTGGTGGCATCGTGGTGCAGCGTGGATATAGCTAACACAGCTTTGCCTGGTTTAGGAACAAACGATACAAGAGTAAGTTGGTCATGAAATCCAAACAAAGAGCTCAATTCCTGGCGCCCACGCCTGGCCTTCATTGCCTCTGGAACTTGAGGTTTGTTGCTACGAATTGTACCAACATATGTCATTCGATCTGCAAGTAGCTGCTCTGCAAGATCAACAGATGAAAAAAAGTTATCTGCCACCACGTTCCTGCCACTGTGCCGCCATGGCGATACCAATTGTTTCACTACTCTTGCGCCTTGTCCTGTCTCACGCTGAGTTCCCTCCTGTCTGCCCAGATATATGTCCGCAGTAAGTGGATATGAAGTGACAGCGTCGCAGCACCACCATATTTTGATACCGTATTTTGCAGGTTTGGATGGTATGTACTGCCTGAAGTTGCATCTGCCACGGTAAGCCACAAGCTGCTCATCTACGCACAGATCAGGACCAGGAACAAAAAACTTTGGCAGTTGAGCAGTACACATTGTCCATATGTCACGGAAAGCGGCCAGTTTGTCGTGTTTCAACCTTTCATCACGCGTTGCCTTGTCGTCGAATCTCATGTACTTCATGATGCAGCGAAATCGTGTCCTAGACATGGTTGCAACAAAAACTGGCCTGCCTTCACGCTCAGACCACAAGCTTGACTGTGGCTCATGATTTCCTCTGTAGACACCTGCCAGTATGCAGAGTCCAATGAACGCAATCATTTCCTTGTCATTGACAGGTTTCCATTCAGCGCGTTGATTTTCAGGATTTTGTTCATTCCAGGCACGTATTCGTCTCCTTGCCTCCCTGTTCGTCTGAAGAACAATTCCGTCAATAATTTCCGGGGTCAAGAAAAGCTGGTACGTATCAAAAATTGTGTCACACCGTGATGTGGCAGTTACACCAGCAGGTGTTCGAATGATATCTTGAACACGCCGACGGCCTGATGCCGGTGGCTGTGTTTCCCAAAGAAAGCCGTTTTTGCCAGTCATCAGATGACCTGAAGCCGATTTTGCTTGAACTGCAACACCTTGCTGTCTTCCTACTCCTCTACCACGCAGACCACGACCACGACCTCTTGTTCCAACTGAAATAGGCCTACTGTTTTGACCACTGTTGGCTGGAGCAGGTAGGCATTGCGCACCTATGTCGACTTCGTCATCTGCACTTTCCACATCGCTATGTTCAGAGTACTCAGATACATGATCATCATTCTCTGAAACTGAGTCATTGTCATTATCTGTGCTGTCGTCACTCTCGTCAAGAATTATTCGTAGTGCTTCTTTTGCACTGTATCGCGCCAGACCAATTCTCGCTGTCATAATAAATGTTCAAACAGTACCGTTAAGTTCTCTAAAATGCACTGCTAAAGCTGGGGTCCTCCGGGACCCCACTGGATTTTATTTATTTAAAAAATAACCGTAAGAGCAAATCCGGATTTCACTAGACGTAAACAGTGAGCGATATCCAGGTGACAAATTCATAAAATGCCGTAAAAAATATCTCATAGCCCAAAAGTAGCACAAGCCTATGCAGCGCTGGGGTCCCCCAGGACCCCAGTTGGTCGCATGAGGGTTAAGCAACCTCTTTGTGAAGAACTCTCATTTCTCTAAAAAAACACGCAAAATCGAAATATTTCGTTGCTTATTTTTCATTTGTATTTTTATTTTATTTATTTATTCCCTTTTATTGGTACTTTCTGTAGAACCTATTTCAACGTGAAAGTTAATTTAATTTAATTACAATTAATTGACTTTATTCTTACCTGTAACACTCTGTTTATAAGTCTTACAAATTGTGAGTATTAATTTAAGGTAGGTGTCCATTATCTCAGGAACTAGAGCCAATTTGAAAAAACCACTTTCATTTTCAGATTCAGCAACCCCAAAATACTAAAGATTCGCTGAAAAATCCTTGGCAACAACAAAATTTTTGTTGTTGTTATCCAATGTTATCTATAGGCTCAAAAATAGTCTCCCTCTTCAGACCTTGAAAACTTCCACATACTAGAATAATCCAGTAATAATAATAATAATAATAATAATAATAATAATAATAATAATAATAATAATAATAATAATAATAATAATAATAATAATAATAATAATAATAATAATAATAATAATAATAATAAAGACCAACGCGAAGCCACATACTTGTTCATACTTGTTCCATTCATCCGGACGATTCATCCCTGGACGATTCATCCCGGACGATTCATCCCGGACGATTCATCCCCGGACGATTCATCCCCGGACCATTCATCCTGGACCATTCATCCTGGACCATTCATCCTGGACCATTCATCCTGGACGATTCATCCTGGACCATTCATCCCTGGACCATTCATCCTGGACGATTCATCCTGGACCATTCATCCTGGACCATTCATCCTGGACCATTCATCCCGGACCATTCAATCAAATGAAATAGAAATTACGATATAAAGTAAAGCAACGGAAAGAATTGAAATTAATGAAGAAGCATCTATTTGAAATTTATCAGCAGTAGTAGGTGTAGAGGTCCTGATGGTGTAGGGAAGGGACTAGTTCACTGAAAAGCGAAGAATTTACTGTAACAGTTAATGACTGTGAAGTTATAGTACTATCGGTCTTGTTACATTTCTGTAACAGAAATATCCTTGTATTAATACACATTATCAAATGAAATAAAACAAATGTTGCATTTCAATAATTTCTATTATTTTATTTAACTTTAAGTTGTGACAAAGTTTTACTCCAGCATTCCATAAACAGAGAACAGTGGTGCCGCACTCTGAGAACGATTTTGACCAATGAATTCAGCAATGTCAAAGCAACCATCTTTTTCCAGAGTCCAAAGGTGTTGTTCCTCATAGTTATGGGCAAAAAGACAATTCTCCCCACGATGACATGTATTCGGCTTCCAAAACTCATAATGTCGACAAAGCACATAGCCACCACGAAAGTCACGATGATTTATTTTACTAATTGGTTTACAACTAAGTTTCGATTTATTAATAATAAGATGTAGTTACAGTAGTAACAGTTTTAATTGTGCGACAAATGCGCAATTGCACGAAGGTACAATAACACATTTGTTTCTCCGTATCCACCAACAGCACGTCTAACTCTTTCGACCAAGTCGCGGTATTTCTTCACACCAATTTCCTGGGCACCAGTAGTTGCTTGCATGAATGCTGCCTTCTGCTTTTGACTATCTTTCTCCAGCCCTTCAATCATCAACCATAGTGAAGGGTGAGTGCACATGAACAGTGATTGTATGCCATGATGCCAGCCTTCCACTATGTTTGTGGTACGTGCTATACCATCTCCAGCTGATTCGTACTGATTCCACATCGGGATTGGAAACATGGCTGGGCCATAATTGTGGCCTCTGCCTCGGAGTCGTCGACCTCTAATGTAGGTGTGTTCGAAGTAGGATAGAAGTTCGTTCATTCTGTCATGTTCTGGCATGTCTTCAGCTAGCAAGTCGAATGATTCAGCAACATCATCAACCGGTACATGTGCGAGTGCTGATAAACATCGAACACTTCCACGTAGCACATCGTCAGTTTCGTAATCGTTCTTCATACCCAATTCATTCACCTTGCGAAGGACACTCTGGTTGAGATGAAAGTAACATCCGGTTATGGAAGCTCCGGGAAATGCATGGGAAAATGCTCCCATTGCCGCTGACTCGAAATCGGTTAAAATCGTTTTTGGTGCAGCACTTGGCATCAGATTCTTCAATTCCGTTATAAGACGGTCGTAGGTTGCTCGGGTCTTGTTCGGCAATAGACAAAATACTGCGGCAGGATTAATTCCGTTCATGAACTGGAAATGTATACTGTACATCTGGAAAAAGATGGAGGGTACCACCTTGAAAGTGCCATCAGCCAACCAGATGTCGGATCTGGCTAGACCACCAAGAAGCATTCTATCGCCCAAGATGATAAGCCGATCATCTCCCGATCCAGAATCAAATAATAGGAAATTGATAAATTTCGATGGGAAATGAAAGCTGAGATTAGTTGGTGTTGGTGGTAAGGTCTGCTGGTTATCACCGCTTGACAATACAACTTGACGATGACGACGCAGAACACGGTTGAGAGAAGTTTTCTTGGGCAAGGCCATCAACACATGTGGACCCAGATCAACCATGACCGCACCGGAAGACGAACTTGGTGTTGCTATAGTTTCTGTCATTTTCTTCTTCATATCTGCGATAGCGGCCCGTGCAAGTGCTGTTGAGACATTACCGCTGTGGGTGTGGTCTGGTGACTGATCTCCGATCACAACGTTGTTTGCATCTGTTAGCAGTCGTGCTTTGCAGTTGAAAACCTGGTGTTTGCAACAGCGCCATTGTGTTTGTCCTTGTGCGTTCTCTCCTTTTCTCCAGTATTCGTAGTTTCGATGTATCACCGTTCGCTTTCCACGTTTCGATGTTCCAAAGTTTACCGTCGTCATAACGTATTATTTTATTGTTTCTTATTCAATGTTTTCCGTTAACTAAGAAATAAGCCTATTTATTTCTTGATATTGAAACGTTTCTGATTCGAAAAACCTGCGCACTTCACACTGAACCCATACTTTGGTGACGTCATGTTTTTTGACCTAAGAGTCATTATTTCAGTAAGTAAGATGAAATGTGTGGTGTAATGGCGAACCTTGTAAATGTTTTACAACTAAGTATTGGTTACTTCATGATTTCTGTCGTATTTACACCGGAAATACCACACGAGTTCTATTTTCTTATGAATTCTACGAGTGTGGAATCCACGAGTACAATTCATTTGAAAATAGAACGAGTTTGGTACTTAATGTACTAAAACGAAAAAATCATGAAGTAACCTATTTATACCATGACCATACCATGAAAGGTGCGTTAAAGCTTCATAATTCACTTACTAACCACAATCATAGAATACTGTCCAGGATGAATCGTCCGGGATGAATCGTCCGGGATGAATGGTCCAGGATGAATCGTCCAGGATGAATCGTCCAGGATGAACAGTCCGGGGATGAATGGTCCAGGATGAATCGTCCGGGGATGAATTGTCCGGGGATGAATCGTCCGGGGATGAATTGTCCGGGGATGAATCGTCCAGGATGAATCGTCCGGGGATGAATTCTCCGGGGATGAATAGTCACCAAACCCTTGTTCCATGTAGGGGAGACCGGGGCTAGATGCAACAGGGGTTGGTTGCAACACTATCGCTAGTTAAACGCTAAATAATAGCAACGTAAAATCAAATCACCTACCTTGTAAAGAATATATTTTAGGTCAACGTGACTTAATTTCTTGGCCGGTGTCATGATATAAAGTCTCCCCCCGAAACAGAGTCTCCCCCTGGCTGAAATAATGTCTCCCCCCGGAGACTCTGTATCAAAACAAAGTCTCCCCCATTGAAATAGAATCTCCCCGTCTACGATACAAAGTCTCCCCTACTAAAAAATCGCCCCCTCTATATTTCAGTTGCTTTCCTATATAATTTTAAATGTGATTTAATATGTACATTTTCGTAAAAAAATTCTTATGTGTTTACTATTTGAATTGGACATGAAAAACATGAAATGAAATCAGAAAATTATGAAATAAATGTTTTATAAGAGTAAATGTAGAACACCACTAGGATGTCGGACGCTTATGTCAATAAAACGCAATGGATAGGCCTAGATTACACACATTGTTTGTTATAGCCTAATTAAGGAAATGGCTCTGACCACAAGTAGGCATTTTACTGGTGCTAGTTTCTGAAACGATTCTGTGATCAGTAATCCCTATCCCATTCAATAATTAATGCTGCAGTCCTTTTGCCAGCTAACGCTAATTAGCTTCCCGCTGATTCTTTTAGGGTTAGATGACTTAGATCTACCACTGAAACTGTGTTGGATATTGGTCGTTCAATATTATTAGCGTCAGATATAATATCAGGCCAGCTTATTAGCTATACAAGGAGTCTGAAACAATGCATTGGAATAACTATACCTGTACTGACTTCCTGATACGAGCTAGCACGTGGCTTCTATGCGATTCTTGATGCAGATTAGGCCTAACCTTCAACTGATATTAATCAACTGATATGAGCTTGCACTTGATTTTCTGTGAATCTTTTGATGCGGAATAGGCCTACCATTCGTCCATTGATCTGGTTAACATATTCGTTGCTTATTATTGTTAGCATTCACAGAACCACTGAATAAGCGAAGCTAAATCAAACCTATTTAGTGTCGATAGGCCAATATCAATTAAAGAAAAATAAAGCATTGTAGTCCGTGAATATCAATTAAAGAAAATAAAGCATTGTAGTCCGTGAAACCAGTACAGGCTTGAGATAAAGACTACTGAAGCATTTGTTGAACCATGGAATTATTATGCTTGCCCTTGCTTTTCTGGCATTCTTTGATGAAGATTAGGCATTCATAGAACCACTGAATAAGCGAAGCTAAATCAAACCTATTTAGTGTCGATAGGCCAATATCAATTAAAGAAAATAAAGCATTGTAGTCCGTGAAGCCAGTAGGCCTACAGGCTTGAGATAAAGACTACTGAAGCATTTGTTGAACCATGGAGTTATTCGGCTTATATCGAATGTTATTTGCTCATGGAGGTAATAAACGCTAGAACTTAGTTGATTCGATTCCTTTATAAGGGCAGACCACCATAAATTATTCGTAGACGCCAATCATCGTCGATATGACGGCGTCGTTAAATAAACTTATTACACACAATTATTCGTAGCTGAAGTTCATTAAATTTTCTGCTTAGACTTAGATGATCTCAACGGATTCAGTATTATAGTTAGTATAGGCCTACATTGGCAAGAAGTTGCTTTAAAAAGTACTACTTTGTGAAACAGTGCAAAATTATGGATAAGGCTTTGTTTAATTACATTAGCAAAAAAGAATATCCAACAGAATATTCTAAAGATGAGAAACGTCGTTTGCGAGAGAAATCTATTTCATTCTGTATCAGTAATGGAGACTTGCTTCACATTGGCGTTAAAGATAGAATATATAGAAATATTTTTCATCAATGAAACAACTATTCTCATGGATTCAGCTTCTACTTACGGGTAGGCCTACAATTTTTGTCATCAATCCAGCGTCCATTTTAAATTGACCATACGAAATAATTTACCAACTTAAAGTATGGGATTAGCCACAAAGGCCTTAGAATTAATTGACCAGATAAACACCCAACATCCTACAAATAAGCGAATTTATCCATGGTAGGCCTACCCTTGGTATGGAACAACATCCCTATCACCATTCGTCGATTGCCTAACTTGAAATTATTTATGAAGACTAGGGCCTATGCGTAGGCCTACTCGTCTAATAAATGCTTAATCATTTAAATCTCTATGTTGCTGATACTTAGTTAAAATTGTTTTTAATACTCCACTATGCTTATTATTTGCTAAAATTAATAAATATGGACTATTAGTTCCTTAAAAATGGCAACTATGACAATAAGTGCATAATTGTTGATTAAAACTGGGAACAATAAATTGTTTGAAAATGAAAATTGAAATTGAAATAAAGTCTCCCCGGGGGAGACTTTATTTCAACGGGGGATGAAACATTCTCTCCCCCCCCGGAGACTTTGTTTCAGAATATAGTCTCCGGGGGCGAATTTATTCTGAAACAGATCCGCCGGGGGAGAATCTGTTTCGAAATAGAGTCTCCGGGGGGAGACTTTTAGGGGAGAGACTCTGTCACGCGACACCGGCAGTTGACTAGAACTATCGAAAAAAGGAAAATATATTTTCGGACATCAAAAGTAAATTTGGCGATTTTGTGATTTTTCGTATTGTAGCTCAATGTTTTAGCAATTTAGTGTTGTTTGGTGCCATAAGTTGGACAAGGAATTGGGCTTTAAAATGCATTTAGTCATTTTATTTAAAAGCAACGCTGTCGATAAAAGTTTTCTATAACAATGTCTATGCATTGCTTCGGGGTTGGTTGCAACATTTTAATCGGGGTTGGTTGCAACATGTTGCAACCAACCCCTATGCATTTATTTCAATTAACCGTGTTCATTATAGGCCTGCTCGTCACAATTAGGGCAATCACAGACACTTGAACAAAGCAGCTTTAGAGGGAGGAACTCGCCGACAAAGCAGTTACAGCTTCTAAAAAACAAAAAACCGTACCAGAAGCAAAATAACCCTAGATAATTCCCAGTGAACCAAAGAGAGTGACTAAGCCTCAGTCCGCGGTCAGTGCCTAGTCAGTCGTCGAGCGTCACCAATCAACCGTGGCATAGCCAGTTGTCGAGCGTCACCAGATAAACCGGTTCCTAGTCAGTCGTCGAGCCGAATAGATTGTACAAACAAAGAAAAGCAATACACAACATACCATCATGTAAAAGATGAAAGTCAGATGAGGCAGACAGTGAGGAATCTGACAGTGATAGAAATGACGACGATGATGGAAAACGTTTTTTGTGTAGGCCTACGAGATGGGTCATCTGACAATGTCGATTATTTTGATGAAACACGGTCTGTGGAAGACGATGATGATTACTCGGTACGTCATGATCGTTTAAAACAAGGTGATTGCGTGATGGTCAAACTTCAAGGACTTTGTGTGGCTCGTATGACCGACAATTCATCTTCGGATGATTTAGAAACGGAGGTCACATAGGGCCTATTTTGCCACGAAATCGACTTGGCGTTCATTTGATGATAAAGAAACTGTTCGATTTGTAATTCCAGAAATTTCAAGAACATATCCGGTTCCAATAGAGGATAATAATCATGAAACTGCCTAGTCCGTTAATAATGGCACTAAGCGAGTCAGTACGCAGATAACATTCCCATTTTCCTTTTCTGGTTACAATTTGAAGGCTTGACAAGCTCTAACAGTTTTAATTAAATCTTGAACATTACATGTATAAGCCTATATAGGTAGAAGTAGCCTAGCCTGCTATGAGAGCTATAGGCCTATCGAGTATATAATATCGGACATTTTTTACAAAACGATTATTGCAGCAAAACAGATTGATACTTTTAATTAGATTTACTTTTGATTTTCTTCAATTTGTTACATTCTTATATGTAGGCAAGCCTTCGTAAAACCGTGGTCTATGCAACCTCAGTTGAATAATTATACTACTTTCAATACTGTTGCAACCTTCCCCCAGGGTCGTTGCAACCAACCCCGGCCCGGGGTTGGTTGCAACACTTTGAAGCCCTCTCTTCAGTTTGCTATTGTGGTTACATCTTTGGTCACTGAGATCGTCACTATGGCTTGTTTTGGTGCTGAGATATAAAGGATATATATGGGCTAAAATGGTTGTAGATTGTTCCAAAAATAAAAAAATGGCACACGGAAATATGAAAAGTGTTGCAACCAACCCCGGTCTTCCCTATATCTCTAGCCATACAGCGCTTTAACGCTGTTGCAATCTGCGGTACCTTTGCCAGCCTTTTGCCCGAGCCCGAGGAGTTCTAACCGTTCCAGACTTTTATCATTTTAATTAATCTTGAAGTCCCTGAGGGATCATGTTTACCTCGGGGCAAAAATAATAATAATAATAATAATAATAATAATAATAATAATAATAATAATAATAATAATAATAATAATAATAATAATAATAATAATAATAATAATAATAATAATAATAATAATAATAATAATAATAATAATAATGATAATGATAATGATAATGATAATGACAATGACAATGACAATGACAATGATGATCATAATGATAATTAATGATAATAATAATATGACTCTCTGCTGAGAAACGGTCTCTGCTGAATTCTGAATCTTTCTCTGACGGAGGACCAATGGTTGCACGCCTCCCTCCCTGTTAAAGCTAGTGGTTTGGGCATCCGCAGGGTATCTTCGCTTGCGCTCCCCGCATTTTTGGCTTCCGCTGCAAGTACCCTCGCCCTCCAATCCTCCCTGCTCAGCAATGCAAATACAGATACAGACACAATTTGCTGCCTCATTGGAGCATTGATGCCTAAAATACTCCATACTTCGTCCAGATGGAGAACTCTCACAAGCAATCTTTCGGAACAAGCCTATTATTGCAGAGACAATAACCGAACTTGACCACCTTCACACTAGTGATTACTTTCAAGCACGTTGAACGCAATCTCAGCACCTCGTGCAGGTGACTGGCTTTACCCATAAGTACATGCGGGATAAGGCTGGATGACGAGGAGGTTCAAATAGAGGATGGCCTCCGTCTAGTCACGGCCATTTGTCACCCATATAGCTGACGGGCAGCACTCTGGTGACCGCCGAAAGTTCGCACGGATTGTCATTCCGCCTCGGCATGGGCTGACAAACCCGACACGCAGTCCTGAACGACGTAATCTGCAGAGGTCTCATTCAGGCGGGCATCCCGGCGGTTAAGGAACTCCCGGGTTTGTCAAGATCCGATGGTAAAAGACTAGACGACCTAACCCCGATACAGTTACAGTTACAGTTAATAGGCTAGGTAAGCTGTGTAAGCTTTTATTGCCTATGTCTTTGCATCCAAATGTCCAGTTTCTGTTTGAATGTGGTCAAGCTTGTTTTAGTTATTATTTCTTGTGGAAGCCGGTTCCAGGGATCCACAATTCTTTTGCTAAAAGAATTTTTTAATGGCCAAACGCACATGTTCTTGATACAGTTTCATGTTATGTCCTCGCAAATTACACTTGTTGCCTTTCTGAAGAGCTTTTTTCGTCGATATTTTCGAGACCATGGAGAATTTTGGAGGTTTCAATCAGATACCGTGGCGCTCGGATCGTTGCTTGACATGGGACGTCACAGATGCAGACACAGTGGCCACTACCTCCAACCGGACAGGAGGAGCTGGAGGAAAGATGCTAAATAATAATATTATACTCAATTGATGCAATTCTACCACTTTGTCCAATTGGCCTTTGAAACCATGAGACCAATTAATGCCAAGGGACTTAGTTGTAACAATTCATAGACAAGTTACATACGTATTATTTTATGATTGATTATGATAACAGTACTGTCAGTGCATGGGAGCAATAGGCTCGCCCGAAGGGAAGAATCCCGCTAGATGGGAGCCTATTTACCAAACGTAGCCTATAGGCCTATCAGCTAAGGTAGGTACACATGATGATGATTTCTTTATTTGTTTGAATCAGTGTACAGCAAGAACTCAAAAAAAGAAACATAACATAGGCCTACAATAAAACAATGTTCAGAAACGGAAATTAAACAATTCAATGTATAAATTGTTCAATATTAAGATAATCAGTTCATAAACGATAGAGTAAGAACTGATGAGGAGAAGAAGCATAAAGTGCTTATCGAGTCATCCCCATACATTGGAAACCAGATGGATAGTGTGGGTACTAGAACCAAAAGAGAACGGCTACATCGGAAATAAGGAACAATACAAGTCAACAATATTAATTTCCAGTAAAGTAAGATAATTTAGGAGTATTGAGAGACCAATAAGGATTTAAAAGTATATTTAAAGGATGAAAGAGAAAGGGCAGATCGTATAGAAGGATCAATAGAATTCTATAATTCCATTATTCCATAATTCTGTCTCCTGAGCCAAATTCGAGAGAGACCAGTTACTTGTTCCAGCGACTGTCGGTTGTGATCCAACGTTTCAACGCTGTTGCGTTCACAGCAATTTTGTTCTTACAGATCTGGACAAGGATGGCCACTCCAGAGTAAACAATGCTTATTAATATCTGACACTTGTGGGATTATGCGTTTATGATAACTCGGGTTAAAAGTAATAATAATTAGACGATTTGTATAGCGCCGCAGAAAACCGCAGAAAACCGCAGAAAACCGCAGCCAAAGAAAAGGGTGCTTGCTGTACATGAGTTAAAAAGTGAACACTTAAAACACTTTCTTATCATCAGCATATGAGAGCGCGTGGTTAATCCTATCCAGCGCCGTCTGATCTGCCCAACAGCTGCTGTGCACACTAAGTGGATAAATACTAGCTGAGTTGGCTAGGCAGAAAGGTGAAGCAAAAAATATCGAAACAATTTCTGTCCTGGGGAAATTTGAACCTTCCTACCTCTCTGGTGCCAGTCCAGCACGGAAACGACTTTACTGTTGCCCCCACTTCATACCTCTTTCTAGAAAAATAGTTTACGCACTGCAACACGCTACAATTTTGTAATTGTTTATTGTGTATGCCTATGTACACAGTTATAGATGATTGATGTTTCTGTAGTTTCTCTTTCACTGCCGCTGATACATTTTCTAGCATTTTTAGAATTACTCACGGCTTCAGAAGCAAATCAGTTAAATCTAGAAATAAATTCACTTGCTTCGGCAGTTTCAAATTAACACATCAAAAGTTTGGGAGAAAATAAGACCTGACTTATCAATCTATGACAAAGGGGAAACTGTTCCTTAAAGGCAAGGTAGCCTATAAAAAAATTATGTACCCAAATCAACATATCACTCATACGTTTTAACAAAAAAGATACATGTATTATGGCATTTTAATATTTTACAAGTAGGCCTAGTATATAAATATTTACACGAGATTCAATTGTAAGTACCTGTAAGAGTTACTGTATACTTATATGTGAATAAATAGAAGGAGTGCTTAACTGTTCGATTTTAACCAGTTTCACCCTCCAATACATGTGTTTGAAATTAAATTAACGTTCCTGGTTGCATTAAATATAGTATCATTCTCAAACGTCCACCTAAGTCGATTAAAAACAATTAAAAAACAGTTTCCAATGCGAAAAAATCTTTTTCGCGAGCCTCTTTAAGATAGTCCTTAATAAACTTTTAATCACCCAACCAATCGACATTTATGTAGCGCTCCTTCGAGATCTCTACTCTATCAGTACTGGCTCTAATATCGGAACAAACGTATATTCAGTATATATCTACACATTGTCTGTAGCCTATCTACGAAAATGTAGACCACAAGTCGACAAGTCAGTTTCGTTACTTCTAATCTCCCACGCTGACAAATCAAGCCACACTATCTTTGGCAATCTCTACATAGCTCGTGCTTAGGCCTACTAATTCAGCATAGCTGTTGGAATCAAGTATTCGTTTTCTGCTTCAGTCTTTTGCTTGAATTGTTTCGTAGACATTGTTGTCTAAATGGAATTGTTCAATCTTCTGACATCTTAAGGTAGTCAGATGGTATTTCGTCACTCTCTTCTGTAAGCTGTTTAGCGCTCTTTGTTAATAATTCTGAATAATTGTTGGAATCAGGTATTGGTTTTCTGCTTGAGTTTCCTGTTTGAGTAGTTTCGTAGACATTGTTGCCTGAAACGGATAGCAAAGACTCTTCCCATACCTTACATGTAAGGTATTCGGATGGTATTTTCTCACTCTCTTCTGCAATTTCTTTGTCGCTCTTTGTGAATAATTGAAGATAGCTGTTGAATCCAAGAGTTTGAGTCTGATTGATGCCTGATTCTTCTCTGTGAATAGTTCCAACGACGTTGTTTTCTGCATAAGATTGCAAAGACTCTTCCGTTACTTTAAGGCAAGCGTCACCACCGGCTCCGTTATCATTGTAGGCATTTGTTTCTAAATAAAGGTAGCTGTGGATTCTGGTTGAATCTTCCGTTTCTGGATGTCTTGATTGATCAGACGTTGATCTTTCTGGGTTTGGATGTTGCTCACTGCAATCCATATCACTTTCCTTGTCTTCAGCTGACTTCTCCTTATGATCCATTCTCGAGTAGACTCCTGGAGGCCTAGATTCAACGGGATCTAATCCTGAGTAGTGGGGGGATGGAAGAGGACCATGTCGTGGGGAAAAATTGGCTACAAGGATGTCGTCCTTTTCGTCCACTTCTTCAATTGTGTCGTAGCCATCCGTGATTGCGTAGGGTATTAAGTCGTACTCACTTGCTAGCGGGTCCAATTGGTCAATATTTTCCATGGCCGCTGAAATTTTTTAAGAAGAAACAGCAAATTATACGTTTTGCTGGAAAGGTTTTATTTCTGACTTACGATAGCCTACTCACAATAGGATCATCAATTAAAATTTTATTCACGGAATTATATATAAAATTTATTCTTGCAAAAATCTAAAATAAATAAATAATTTCAATCAGAATAGCTGTTATTTCATTCCATTTGTTTTATTAATGCTGTGACTTAGCTAAAGATATACTAGCTTAATGCTGACAATTTGGCATTACTCTACACTTGCTTAAGTATTTGAGATGCCGTAGACTATTGTGAATCTCTAAAAGACTTAAAACTTCTGATTGATCATAGAACTGTGAACCTATGCTAAATCGTACACCACTGACATGAAATCATGAACGATTTAATGAAACCGGAAAGTCTCCATCTGGTAGAAGTTCGGCAGCGATCGATTAACCGTTGCCTTGTTCAGCTGCACATGTGCATGATTGTGTTGTTCAGTATTTACTAATTAGCACTTTTTTACTTCTATAAATTATTGAATGCAAAACCTTAATTAAATTGCCCTTGACCTTAGATTCAAAGAAGCATTAGAATACAACTGACGCTCTTAGCTGAGTTTGTTTAGAACACACAGTGTTCCAGATAATTATAGTAATTTAATTTGAGGCAGGGTTGGGCAGTTCGTTGGTGCTTGGAGTGAGCATAGGACAACTACACTGTAGTCATTGCATGAAGCATGTGAATAGCTAACAAATCCAAATTTGGTCCATACTGGACAAACATTAAGTTTGGTCCATATTGGACAAACATTGTTCAACACTGACCTAACACTGGTTCATATTAGCTAAAGTGTGAACATGTGTGTGTGGATGCTACATGTAAGTTTCCTCAGGCGTTATGAAAAGTCATTAAAAGCAACAAACTGTCACAAAAATCAGTTAAAGAGCATTGAAAGGTCGAAAGCACTGGCTCTTTCCCATCTATGAAGAACTCTACTGGTTGCTAGCAATTATTATAGCCTTCAGTTTATTTTGAGGCTTCTTTATGGTCTTGGGTTTGGCTCATTGAAGCCTACACATGTAGCGTTAAGAGAAACCTATTTAAAGGTGTCTAATCCAGTGCATCTCAAACTTGCTTTACCGGCCTTACCACCAACCGGTGCTTTTCAAAATCAGCTTACACTACAGGTATATAATTATTGCCATATTAAAATTTAGATTTAAAAATTATTTATTGTAACTGTTTATTATAAACAAGCTTAACATTTTGCTAGTGTTGCAAGGTTCAAACTGTTTATTATGTATCAACACCGTGTCAGACTATTATTCTTTATGTTTTACATTGTAAACAGTTTAATAATTTATTTAACTACAATGAATATTGTGATTCCCGTTATTATTCCCACAGGCTGGTGACCAATCAATCGCCGACCAAGGACCACAGTTTGAGTTCCACTGGTCTAATTAGTAGCATCAAGTGTTCAAAGGCGCCTTATGTTTCTCAAGGCCGTTGACGTCGACCTTACCTTACGACCTGATTTAGAAAGGTCCAGTCATTGATTGGTTTGTTATTTTAGCAGGACTACAACCCGTACTTACTACTTGACGACGCTGCGGTCATAACAGATATGAATGACGTCGCCCTCCTCCTTCATCTAGGCTTAGGACTGGCACTAGAACATTGCGAGCTGTGGCGGAGTTGACCATTGTTTTAGTTTTCTCTGCGGAGTACATAAAGTTGGTCACAAATTATTTTAAGGTATCGCTATGAATAATATCATTAAGTAGAAATAGCAAAATGTCGTCAAAGTCCATTGATGTCATAAGACGATGTTAATACCCTTGAACTAGAACTGTTACCAATCGAAACTTGCTTGAGAAAATGCCGGACTTCTTAGCTAAAAGTGAGAAAATTTCGAATTAATTTCGCTAATGTATAATTATGGTAACGTTGACTTGAACGAACCTGCTATAGCCGTAAGACAGTCTATATCGTTAAACGCACAATTCTGCCAATATTGTTGCGATCTGCTAGACACCTCTAATTGGCTCTCACCCGACGATATATAGGTGATATTTTCGCTAAATCGTTAATGTGTTTATTTGTTCAGGTTAACATAACGAAGTAAGTTTGATGCTAACGGCTCTGGCAGCCATTAAGATGTCGCTAAACACTGCATACTACCAGAGCCATTAATGCCAGCATAGAATAGATAGTTATTTTATTATTCATTGTGTAACGACATCTTATGGCTGCTAGGGTCCTCACACCAACCGCTTCTGACGCAGAGAAATCCTCATCTATTCGCGATTGAATTCCAACATGAAGAGATTCTAACAGGTTTAACCATGTTTCTTGACGCCTTTAAATATCTTTCAACCGACGGTAGATGCCGACACTGTACACTCATCCACTGCGCGTCCGTGCATTAAAGCAAGGCAATGCCAGTCTCAAGCCTAGATGAAGGAGGAGGGTGACGCTAATGGTATATGGTATATATATGAGCGCTTGTTATAGCACCCCTTCAAGATTTCTACTCAGAGGCGCTCCTGACTACAGCGCGGACACTGAATCGGAGTTTCACGCCGAAGCGCATGAGCAATATTATTGTGAGTGAAGGACTTGCCAAGGGTCCCTACGCGGCGGCTTGAGGTGGATTCGAACCCGCAACCCTCCGGCTGCAAGGCAACGAACATTCCCTACACCACCGAGCCCGAGTGATTACAAAATGACTTGCAGTTAAAAGCTTGATTAAAATAAACAAAGAAATAAACAAACGAAGAGAGAAGAATCTTCAATGGCTCAAAAAAAAACGTCTGCTTCCTGAAATAGAACAAAGCAAAGACGATAATAAAGAAGCCGAGCCTACTGGACATTAAAAGAGCCCAAAATTGAAAGACGAACGTAATGATTAATAATTATACATAAATAATATATGACATCTTGAGAACATCAGGGGAATAAAACAAACCTACGAATGAACATAATTTCAGGAAATAAGTTTTTAAAATTAGCTAAAACCATAGTATCCATAATCTGTAGGTAAACACCGAAACTACTAATTACGTTGCAACTGTTTTTACACACCTTTAAATCGTTGCATCAGAAGCTCTATATACCGCAAAATATTTATATTACGTATTAACATAGTCTCAGGCCAAATGGGAATTATAGTGAAACCATTCTTAGAAGAAATCAATATAGGAATAAATATTTAAAACGACTGAATTAAGTCGGAATATAAAAAGCAAGAGGCTATAGTTAAACAGACATTCCAAACAGAAACAAAAATTTGTTGGCAAGCACACAGCTCTTAGCTTACTATTGTATTGTATTGTATTTGAACACTTGTTATAGCGCCGCTACCAGATTTCCCATTCAGAGGCGCTCCCGTCTACTGCGCCAACGCTGAATCGGAGTTTCACGCCGAAGCGCATGAGAAATTGCGAGTGGAGGACTTGCCCAGGGTCCCTACGCGGCGGCTTTGAGGTGGATTCGAACCCGCAACCCTACGGATGCAAGGCACCGAACATACCCCTATACCACCGCGCCCCAGTATATTGTGTTGTGTTGTGTGTTGTATTGTACTCCACGTTTATAATGCGACCGAGCCACCCGCAGTAAAGATTCGAGAAATTAATCTCTGATAAACCGACCCGACCGGGAAGCGAACCCGGGGCACCGGCGTGACGAGCGGGAACCAACCCACTCGGCCACTCAGGATCCTTACAGATAGAGTCTAAAACAAAATTGAGTTCTGGTTGGAGATGGACAAGAAGAATGAATGTTATTGCAACCTATGGCTCCGTATACCTGCTCTGGCTTATAATGGTTTAATAGCTGAAAGAAACCTGAAAGCATATTCTTAGCTAAATATTGTGCAAATACTAGCAATACCTAAAATTCTATAGAAAAATTCTTAATTTATATAAAAATAATAATTCGAAAAATAACCCTCATTGGATTACCATAAATTCTGTTCATGAAATGGATATCCTAAAGGAAATTTTTAATAATATCATTAATTAATTAATTAAAACAAGCTATAAGAGTTAATTTTTATAATGAGATTTAGAAGGAAGGGAATTTGCCTAGTGATTGGCATCGTGTTATTATTCGACCCGTATTAAAACCCAATAAAGAAGCCTCAATCCCTGGATAAAGGAGGAGGGCGAGTCTAATCATATTTGCAATGACACGCTAAACTACAACTACTACTACTAATATTCGTTAGTTATTTACAACAACGGGATATTAATAATAAAGTCATTTAAGTTGGACAGCAACTAACAAACAAACGAACGAATCTAGATTTCATTCTAACTTGTTGTCACTGTTTAATGTAAGTGAAGTTATTAATGTTGAATGTTTCGAATTATTATTTCTTTATTAACGCTGTGTCTTGTTAGAATTTTTTACGTTTTAAATTGTATAATTTTTCTTTGAGTACTATAATTATATCTTGTGAATCTGGTTATCACTTGGTGGTCAAGTAACCAATGACTCGTGGACCGAGACCGAGACCGGACCGCGGACCTTAGTTTGAGTAGCACTGGTCTAATCAAATCGTAATATTATTAGTAGCATCGAGTGTTTAACGACGACCTATGGCTCGTAATGCAGAGTTGACGTCGACCTTGAATTACAGAATTATTAATATTGTGTGTTGCATCGACAAAGCTAGCGCTAAAACGAAAATTTCGACTATATACCACCGCTTGAAAGCTATTTAAAGGTGTCTGAGTAGAGCGTTATAATATTATTAATAGTATCCAGCGTTTAACGTCGTCTTATAGATCTCCTGGCCGCTGATGTCGACCTTATTCCACCCTCTAATTTCGAAAGGTCGAAGTACGGACTGATTAATTATTTCAAAGCGAATACCTTTAGTAGTATCATTCATTCATTCATTCCGAAGATTTATATAGCGCCCCTTCAAAGTTACTACTCAGGGGCTCTCCCGACCCAACCCCGGCTGAAAAGGATTTTTTCAAGGCTAGAGTAAAACGCTAGGCATAAGGAACGTAATGTTAATGGGAGTCCTTTCCAAACCATAGGGCCCGCAACAGAGAAGGCACGATGCCGTCTAAGAGCAGTTCGCGCACGTGGAACAAGAAGTTCACCATGTGTGCGCAGAGCTATAGTTACTACTTAACGATGCTGTGCATAACAGACAATTCGTAACGCCCCCGCTCCATCATAGGTTCTTAGGACTGGCACGACCAGAGGGCGGAATAGACCATTGTTTTTGTTTAATCTGCGGATTATATACATGTAGAGTTGGTTTAAAGGTATTTTTAGGAATCTAAGTAGATCGGCAGTTAACTGTATCAGGTTGAACTTATTATTATTATTAATCCAATATTTAACGACATCCTATAGCTACAAAGGCTGTTGACGTCTTTAAAGTTGTTGATGTATTTCCGTTCATTTTCTTGTAATGTTCTCACAAATGTTCTTTCTCCTTTCTCGTCTTTGATTCCGTTTCTGATAAGATGCTGACGTATTTAAAGTTTCTGACGATTTAAGTTCATTTTCATATAATTTCTATCAACAGTTTTCTTTTTCTTTTCTTGGCTTTGATTCCGTTTCTGATAAGATGTAGACGTATTTAAAGTTTCTGACGGATTAAGATCATTTCTGTATAATGTTAATAACTGTTTTCTCCTCAATCTTATTAACAATATTAACAATATTTGATAGATACATATTATTTGATTTGATACATATTAAAGTATTGTATCTCCGTTATGTTTGGCCCATTGGCTCTTTTTATTGTAATTCTTTTTTAACATCTTTTTTTCCTTTTTTTTTTTTTTTTTTTTTTGTTTCTTTTTTTTGGTGGCTATTTCAGCTCTTTTTGGCTATATCAGCTCTTTTTTGGCTATATCAGCTCTTTTTGGCTATTTTAGCTCTTTTCAAATATGTTTACAAAGTTATTAACAGTACTTCTTTAAGTTTTCTAAAATAACATGTAATGCTATTTGCAAACAGAAATTCAGCACAGATGTGTAATATATATACATGTATTATATACACATTTTATTTTAACATACATCTATTTACAAGAATGCATGTTAACAATTATTTACATGACAGAATACTTAATTAAACATTTCATTAAACATTTTCCTATGAAACAATGTAATATCATTAGAAAATGCAATGAAATAATGAAATGACCATTAATCACACATATTTTGTGTTTATTGGTATTTTAATCATAAGGAATGTGTTCAACTATATGTTTGTAATAGATTTGATCTGATACTAATATTTATGACAATAATTATAGTATTTTTCCTTTATTAATGATTTTAACAAGATTATATACTGCACTCTGCAAACATCCCACATCAAGCAGAGATTTTAAATTAAATTCTGATTTATAACTATTACATTTATCTTTTAGAATATTTGAAATATTTTCCTTTTTACACTCCAATAGAATATGTTCTATACTTTCCGTAACCTCACATGTATCACATAACCCATTAGGGTGCTTTTTCATTTGAAATAGTTTTTTATTAGTAATGGCAACACCTAGTCTCAATCTACTAATTTGTACTTCTTTATGCCTATATGGATCAGAAAATTTTATATTAGTAGAAACAAGTGGGCATATGGTTTTATAGAAGTTCCCTTGCTTTTCAACGTTATACTCTATTTGCCATTTATTTATTATATAGTCTTTAATAAAAGTATTCATCTCTTGTGATTCTAAGTATTTTGTGGAATTAATATTATCTAAATTGAGTGCTTCCTTTGCTAATTTATCTGCTCTTTCATTACCACTTATGTCTACATGGCTTGGAATCCATGCCATTTTTATTTGATTAGGTTCCAATCTATTCAATTGCATCATCAGTTCGTTAAATAAATTGGGTCGTGAATCAGATTTATTTTTCTTAATAGAAGTAAGTACACTTAGTGAGTCGGATAATATTACATATTGGCAGTTCTTATTATTCTCAGTGTTTAGTATCCATGTTACTGCTTCTTTTATTGCAGTTAACTCTGCTGCATAGATGCTGGATCCATTACATAATCTAAACTTTCTATCTAAATCTATACTTGGAATTGTAAAAGCTGCAGTAACAACTTCGTCTGCCTTTGACCCATCCGTGTAAATAAGTGTTTCTAGTTTATATCCTGATATCATTTGAAGTGCAACTAATTTCAGAAGTTCAGGGTTATCTCTTTTTTTGCTAATCTGCTTTTTGAGACTGATATCTATATCTATTTTGTTATTAGTCCAAGGGGGAATTTGGGGAAAACAGGGTCCAATAAAAGATGTATCAAGAGATGATATGAATTCATTTGTTCTGTAGTGTATAGAATGATTCTTGTTTTGTGGTGTTTTACTGACATCTGTCCAATGTGGTTGGAAATTCATTTGACATGGATGATTCTTATTTCCTAATATTTTAATTCCCATTTTATTGGAATTATACAGTCTTCTCATATGGAGGGGGAATTCCCCACATTCGTTTTGTAGTGTTAAAGCTGCTGTGTTCTTTGGGGCTCCACAACATAATCTTAGGGCTTCAGTTTGAATTGTACATAATTTATTTAACAGCGATTGACTAGCCGAAGAATAGGCCACATCTCCATAATCTAATATTGAACGTATTAATGCTTTATATATTGCTAATAAAGATTTTTTAGGTTGAACGAAAGCAAACATGATTATATATAGAGCTGTCTAATACCAATATAAAGGTGTCTACAGAGTTGGTTACATGTTATTTTTAGGTTTCGTCATGAATAATGTCATCGAGACCCGGCGAGATTAAAACCTGCCACATCTGTGGATCGAATACGTTGACTTGAAGGCCGCGTTTAAATATGACACTGGTATCCTGTTGTTAAAAGTAACGCTTTACGTTGTCGTATTTAGAAAGTTTTGTGTTATTTCATAATACTGAGCAATCTGAAGAAATCTGTAATGTAGGCAACGAGAACATCGCACGGGAGCGGTTCATGAGAGCGACATAACGAAAGAGCAACGTAACAGAAGAGCGACATAAATGCCGTATTCATTTAAACACTGATTACTACTAATAATGCTTGGATCTGTTGAGACACCTTTAAATAAGCACAAGTCGACGCCATATATATGACGTAATTCTTATTCGTTCAATAACAATTTTCAGCTGCATAGCTAAAGATTAAACGTTTCTAATCAGCAAATTGTGTCATGACCAGAGTCACGACACAAGTGGCGATTAAAGTAAATATTCATTAATTCATTCATTAATTCATTAATTCATTCAGAGGACTTATATAGCGCCCCTCAAAGATAAGGCGCAATATATTTAAAGATGTCTGCGCAGATCATAACATTATCAGCTTAGGTTATAGTTAGTTATAGTTGGTCATCGAGTGGTTCAGTCAGTAGCAGAAAGTATTTAAGTTTGGTCAGAGATCTCGCCTTTTAACGCACGGAGTACGTGTTCGAGCCACCTTCCCTGAGGCGATTACTGAGTAGGGGCCTTGAGCAAATCCTTCGCTAATAATTGCTCAGCGCCATAGATTAATGCTTGGTCATTACTTAGTGGGGCTTAATAAATGCGTAATGATGACGGCGATGATGATGTTGATGATTATGATGATCATCATGACGACGACGATGATGATGATGATGATGACGACGATGATGATGATGATGATGACGATGATGATGATGACGACGACGACGACGATGATGATGATGATGATGATCATGATGATGATCATCATGACGACGACGATGATGACGATGATGATGATGATGATATGAATTTCATCGACACATTTCTCTGAAATATTAGTAGCTCTGTTTAGACACCTTTTAATGGTTATTTCTGCCATATAAGTATCGCTTTCTTCGGATTGCATAAGTACTGCATTCGCACACCTTCTCCTTTTCTCTGCATTGTATACATAACTTCTTTACTGCCCTACCTATGGTAATGCCAGTTCAAAGCCCCGAAAAAGGAGGAGGGCTCCTCTAATCACCCTCGTTACTACACATTTTCGTTAATCAGCAACTAACCAATCCATTGTATACGTTTCTGAATTGTCGTCAACGGTCTTTGATGTCATAAGAGGACGTTACACTTTGGAATAATAATAATAATTTATAGTTCTCCGGACAGATCACAACATCATAAGGATAGGTTAGGTTAGTTACTGTTTAACGACTACTACTGCCAAAAATCGCTACATCATAATAATATAATATATTTTCTTTAATAAGCGCCTGACAAACGCACTGCGCTGTACATTTACATGTTATGCAATTTAAATCTAAAACTAAAACAACTAACAGAACAGACAGCCTGCAATACAACGGCGCTAATAGCAGCCTACAAAGCATATCCGCCCAACGGAGGCTCGAACTCGGTACCTCTCGCTCTCCATGTCAGCGTGTTATCCAATGCGCTATCGGGCTCCCCTTAGACACCCTTAGACATGCCTTAGAACATGTTTAAAGTACTTTTGGAGGTCATCTTTTTGCCCATTTATAAACACACTGAACCATCACAGGGCATCTCTTTTGATTATCGGTCATTGTAGGACGGGAATAACTACGGATTTTACGCCCAATGGATTGTTTAATCATTCTATAGTTTATCTTGTTTGTAACCTCATTGGATAACAATATGGATTTATCTGTGGTAATGACGTCCTCTGGTCTTACCATATTTGCACTTGATATTTCAATCGTTTTCATTACACTCAAACTCTGAAAATTCGCATCTCCTTGACTTGTAACAGATTCATCAACATAATTTCTTTCAACACATACCTCAGACGATTGATTGAACGCTGTAACTAACTACCAAAAATTAACTGCTTTCACGTATAGCGCGAAAATTACACTTAGAAGAGGTGTGTAATTATCTTCAACAGTTCACACCATTCGTATGGTCAATTATTAAAAAGCAGCTCTTCTGCTCTTACTTATATCTTGAATATCTTTCTTGAAAGGGTGTCTAATTAGTTTGAACAGTTCACACCGTTCGTGTTGTCATAATACAGAAATAAAATTCAACTTACCTACTGCCCATACTCTGGGAGCGCAAGTTCTAAGCCGGGCTTTAGAAGAAGGGCAAATACCACGGCCATAGTATCTATGAGATGTCGTTAAAACAGAAAACTACTACTGTAGTCTGGCAATGTCCAAACCTGGATACAGGAGGAGGGCGACGTGAATCATATTTGTCATGAAAGCGTCGTTAAACAGCAAATAACCAACTCTGCTCCTGTTTGATACCCGGGTGGCATGGGTCCAAAGGAAAATTCAAGCTATCATCAGAGTTTCGAAGGAAAAATTCCAGCAATAATGAGAAAGGTGCAGATGAGATTTAGGACTAATAGCAAAATGTCGTCAAAGTCCATTAATGTAATCGACCGACGTTTAAACCTTTGACTTAAAACTGTTATCAATCGCCACTTGCTTCAGAAATAAATAACAAGCTTTTAAAGTTACAGCGAGATCTTCACGAATTGATTTAGTTGACCTAAACGACGCTGCCAATCGTAAGATCTCGACGTGAAACTAACAATAATGTTACGATCCGCTTAGACACCCTTAAATGGCCTTTATCGGACGTTATATATAGAACATTTCGCTCAATGTTTACTAGCTTTTGCCGTTTCCTGGTGAAAATAATTATGAAGTAACCAATCAATATTCGTTTAGTCATGAAACCAAGCAGTCACAGACGCAACTTGTTAAATGAAGTAAAAGGAAGGTTGACGTTTAAAAAAGGCCCTGACAACCAGAAGATGATGTGTAACACTGGATACTACCAGAGCCTTGTATATCGTTATAAGATGGTTCTGTTACTATATAATGTGTAACGACATCTTTTCGGCTGCCAGGGTCCTCATATCGACCGCTTCGAGGCAAAGCATTCGTTATCATTATTCGATTAGATTTAATTCCAACGAGAAAAGATTCCATCATTTCTAACATCGGCGTAAAATTACAAGAAGGAAAACAGATGCATTGTAATTATTTCCACCTAATCGTCACCGACGTTTTTTGCAATAAGATGTCAATCTTTGAAGCAAACCGATAATTAAATTGGTCTATGAGAAAAGTAGAATATATCGTCAGATTTAATTTACTGAGCAATTCGGAAAACTCTGTGATGCCAGTAGTGAGAACATTGCATTATCCAGTTAAACACAATGAATACTACAATCTCAATAATGACCCGATTTTCGCAAACACCTTTAAATAGCTTTACGCCTGTGCTATATATTCGACATTTTCGTTCAATCGCAAGTTTATGTACATCACTCACCATTAATATTGAAGATTAGGTCAAATCAACGGTTCTATGAAATTACTCAAATCTATCTCCGCTCAAACTCTGGCAATGTCAGTCCAAAACCTGGGGAAAAGAGGAGGGCGACTTCCCTCAATGGCAATACTATGTCGTTTAAAACTGCAGGCTTCTTCTTTAAGCTTTCTGCATCCGTCTGTTATATCCACATTGGTGACATTCGTCGACTGCGCCTGAGATACTAAGTTTTGATTGCAAGACCGCCTGCACACAAAGCCACCTCAATTGTTCATTCCAAATTAGACTACTGTAACTCCATTTTCTGCAACATCGACTCCACTCAAATAAAACGCATGAAAACAGTCCAGATCGCTCGCGCCCGTGCGGTCACCAAACTAAAAAAAACACCCCATTACCTCTGTTCTCAAAGAACTTCATTGGCTGAAAGTACCACAGCGTATTCGTTACAAAATTGTACCTCTTACCTATAACGTATTGCGAACTTGAAAGGGTATAGCACCGGTGTTTTAGCTGATATTCCTGATGTAGGTTTTATGTGGCGCTGAAAAATATCGATAGATTTACATTTACATCTATCATAATCCAGTCCAGCGGCATCTGTATCGGTCTCTTCCTCTATCCTCCACTCTGCCATCAGTAACGTTAATCAAAAGAGAGCCTCCTCTCGGGATATGACTGATTCTGCGTGTTAACATTTCTCCTACACCCAGTTAATATATAATATAATCGTTTATTGGTATGAAACAGGAAGACACACCGCTATCTGATACATATAGTAGTAGGAAAGTTTAGACTGAGTGTAGTGTTTTTAGTCATACAATGTCACATTAGCCTATATCACCAAGAGAGCTTCTATATAGGACTCTATGGATAAACTGTCTACCGTCTTTCGGAGGCAATGAGTTGTTAATGATCGGGTGGGTCCAAAGCTTAACATCTTGTGGCGTCTAAGGTCGTTGACGTCGGAAACATTATTTTGGCATAATTCAACTGTTTCTTTTCTCCTTTTTTATTTAAAGGTTTGACGTCATCTTGTGACATAAAATCCCGTTGATGAAAATTTAACCTTCGGAGGCCGAAGCTCCGTTTCTGGACACGGAGGCCGAAGTGGGGTAGTTTTCTACCCCAAAGAAATATGTAATATCTCAGCTCACAGGTAAGCTACAATGACCAAATGAGGTGTCGATTCTAATATATCCAAGGTCAAGGAATCGAAATATCGCATTGTGAATAGTGTGGAAATAGTACTATCAAGATGGCGGCCAATATGGCCGCCGAAACTCAAAAATATGTATATTTAAGCTCATACATAAGCTATAATGACAAATGAAGTGTCCATTATGATAGGTTTAAGGTCAAAGAATCGAACTATCGCATTGGCAATAGTGTGGGAATAGAACTATCCAAGATGGCGGCCAATATGGCCGCCGAAACTCAAAATGTGTATATCTACGCTTCATATGGCCGCCATCTTGGATAATTCTATTCCACACTAATGCCAATGCGATAGTTCGATTCCTTGACCTTGAATGAAGTGTATAGGTTGGTTAAGATAATTAATAAAGGTAAAATTTTGCGACGCTAATCATCAGTGTTGTGACACTGTGTTGTTAAAGAGAAACTGCATACATTGCTAGGATGATCTGCCACTTTTTATTACAAGTAATTATTCTTTTGTTAGTGCGGTATATTTAAAACTGTTCATTGTAAACTGTTCATTGTACATGAGCAATATGTCGTCTTCTCATTTCATGTTGTCTTCTGTGCACAATCTAATAGTTTATTTGAGAACCAAAATATTTGTGAACCCACTTATCTTTCATCGCCCAGGTGACCAATCACTCGAGGATCGGGACCGGTCCGTGGACCATCCCCCTTTTGAGTAGCACTCGTCTAATATTAGTAGCATAAATTGTTTAACGACGACTTAGCGATAGCGCATTGGATAACACACTGGCGAAGAGACCGAGAGGTACCGAGTTCGAGTCCCGTAGGGCGGATATGCTTTGTAGGCTGCTATTAGCGCCGTGTATTGCAGGCTGTCTGTTCTGTTAGTAGTTAAGATTGTTTCAATTGCATAACATGAAAATGTACATCGCAGTGCGTTTGTCAGGCTAAAGACAAATTGATTAAAGAAAAGATATTATTATTATTATTATTATTACTTGTCGGTAACAGAACCGTTGACGTCGACCTTAAAATACATGTTAATTATTTACACTGAAGTCGTAACTAGCATTTCAAACGAAATTTTCAAATATATACCATCGGTTGAAAGCTATTCAAAGGTGTCTAAGCAGATGGTAATAATTATTTATTATTAATCAAAGGTTTAACGTCGCCTTATGACATCAAAGGCCGTTGACGACAATTCACAATGTAAGCTTATACCATACAATGAAAACGAGAAATTTAACGTCCAAACGACACCATTTAAAGGTGTCAAAATAAATCCTTACAATGTCACAAAATTCAATGTTAAACAACATTTCAGCCACTTACTTACTTTACCCTCAATTAATCTTCTCTCGGGATATATATATATATATTCGTTTAATTGAAAATCACAATCTGACAAAAACGCAGAAATGCTCACATAAGAGATGGAATAGAAAATAAAACACAGAAGTAATAATAAGGTATAGTAATAATAATGTAATAATAAAGTAGCGGCAGCCATAAACAGACGCCCAGTCCTGGTGTAGGACTAGCAAGCAACCTGGAAGGCGCCATCGGTCAGGTTGATGATGTTAAGTGTTAGAGGTAATGGTGTGTTCATGGGTAACCGGTTGATGCTGCAAAGGTGTCGTATTCCAGGTATAACGGTAGATGTTAGAATCCTGTCATGATATTTGAAGCTACATATGGTGGTTGATGTTATTGTTATATGTACTGTCCAATGCTGTGGGCCTGCGGAGAAGCACTTGGAAAACGCGGTTGTTCGCCTTCAACACACACAAAGTACATGACGGCGGCAATGTAGTGACGATTGAAGTTCTTAAAATCGTCCAAAAAGGCGTAAATCCACGTGGGTGGCTCTGCAGGCATTACAGAATCCGAATTGGTCGAAAAATATCCTCGAAAGAATGTGGTGATTGATGTAATCTTTATTGTCTAATTCAGAAAGCCTACGGAGGAGCACGTGGATAACGAGCTCGTTCGTCGTTAGCAAAAACATAGCGGCAGCCATGTTTGTCGATTGAAGGTATTAAAAATCGTACCAGAATGCGTAATTCCTCGCGGCCGGCTCAGCAGACAGTACAGAATCAGGCTAGAACGCCTTAAATCCCCGAAAACACAAGCCTTTGTCAGCAAACGGCTTAAAAACCAAGAAAACGTCACATTTCCTCAAAACAAAAGTTGGCGACGACCGGATGCGCCGCCATCAACCAAAGACTCCAATGTGACCAATCCTTTTTCTCTTTCGATCCCTTATTGTAGCCATCATAGATCTTTCTTCTTAACCAATCCTTTCCAACACCTCCTCATTTGTTATGCCTTCCATTCAACAATTTTTCCATCCCCCGAAATATTCACAAGGCAAAGAGAAAACGGTATCTTAGTATCCATAAGACCACGTCGTTAAAACAGAAAACTACCACTGTAGTCTGGCAATGTCACTCCGAATCCTGGATAAAAGAGGATGGCGACGTGAATCATAATTGTTACCGTCGTTAAGCAGTAACTAACCAACTTCCCGAGTGGCACGAATCCCAGGTTCTTTCAAGAATAATATGCAAAACTATCATCCGAGCATCGAAGGAAAAATTCCAGCAATAATCAAAAAGGCTGCAGAGTAAATTCAGTAGAAATAGCAAAATGTCGTCAAAATCCTTTTGAACCAGAACTGTTACCAATCACCACTTGGTTCAGACCAATGCCGAGCTTTTAAACTAGAAGTGAGATCTTCATGAATTGATCTAGTTGACTTGAACGCCTCTGCCAGTCGTAAGATGTCGCTAAACTCACAATACATATGATAATGTTACGATCTGCTTAGACACCTTTAAATGGCTTTTAACCAACATTATATGTTCGACATATTACCTCAATTGTTGTTAGTATCCAGAAGATGCTGCTATGCACAAAAACCACTACTGTAGTCTGACTGCGCTAAATCACTCCATTACATCTACTACTAATAATATTGTGACCGAGAATGGGATGGCTTAACAACATCAGCACGTGGATGAATATGCCTTTTCATCGATTGTTGACAGAGACGGAAGATAGAAAAAGGTGGAGAAGACTTGTCCATGGAGCGACCAACCCTCGGATCGAGGATGGTTGAAGACAAGACAAGACTAATAATATTTGTTTGTCAACTTGAACTTCATCTTAAGTTTGACTATACTTAAGCTGGCTTCCAATTTGCGTTGATAATTTTACTGCATCTTTTACACGTCCCTTTTAAATTTGCTCAACCTTCCTACACCACTTTTATCTCAATACCATTAAAAAAAACGTTTAGGCAAATTTAGTTTAATTTTTATCATTATTTGCCTATGCAGTCATTGTGAGAAGCATATAAAGAAAAGTTGATCTAATCGAACAATTTTACGATTAAAATTAGCTAAACAAAATTGCTAATCAATTTAGAATAAGAATTACCATCAGGCGAAAGCTAATTGATCAGAATTAGCACTTTGTATAAACGATTAGCACATTGATTATAATTTAATCGATTATTTACTCATCTAAACCGTAGACATTGTCAGATGTATAACTTTATGTCGTTAAAATATGAATATTTGTGGTGATATTCTTAGGCTCTATTTAAACACCTTTTAAAGATGTCTTACGGACGATATAAGTTTCGCTTGTTTTGCAATGTTTAAGTACTACATATTGTGCTACATCTCGTTTTATTTGCATTGTATACATAACTTCATCACTACACTACCTGTGGCGATGCCTGCTTAAAGCCTCGAGAAAGGAGGAGAGCTCCTATAAAAATTATCGTCGTTACGACACATTTTCGTTTATCAGCGACTAACTAATCCAGTCCATAAGTTTCTGAATTGTCGTGAAGGCTTCTGCTGTCGTAAGACGACGTTACACCTTGGAATCATAATAATAATAATAATTATTATTTAGAGGTGTCCGAAGAGATCACAACGCCATTAGGTTATGTTAGGTTAGTCACTGCTTAACGACTACTACTGCTGCTAATCGCTTCTTACTGTCGAACATGTCTAAAGTATATTAAGTAAGTTAGTAAGTAAGTATATTCTTTATTAAACCAATTGCATATCCGCACTTTGGTGTACATACATTTATACAGAGTAGCCTATGACATTCTGCTTATTATAAACGATCTGCGTGTGAGATTGTCCACTTGTGGAATAAAACGGTCATGTAATCTCGGGCGCAGGGAGTAGGAGAGGTGGCTTTTTGGGGGAGTAGCCCATGGAGTAAATGCCCCGGGTTTCCCAAGACCGGAGAGAAGAGGCCTGAGTCAGCAGTGTGGCATTAGGAGGTCATCTTTATGTCCAGCTATTTTAGATCTATAATAGACACACCGTGGGGCGCTGTGGTGTAGGGGTATGTTCGATGCCTTGCAGCCGGAGGCTGCGGGTTCGAATCCACCTTAAGCCGCCGCGTAGGGACCCTGAGCAAGTCCTTCACTCGCAATTTCTCATGCGCTTCGGCGTGAAACTCCGATTCAGTGTCCACGCTGTAGTCGGGAGCGCCTCTGAGTGGAAATCTTGAAGGACGCTATAACAAGTGTTCATACACACACACACACACACACACACACACACACACACACACACACACACACACACACACACACACACACACACACACACACACACACACACACACACACACACACACACACACACACACACACACACACACACACACACACACACACACACACACACACACACACACACACACACACACACACACACACACACACATACACACACACACTCACACACACACACTGACCCTCATAGGGCATTTCTTTTGCTTCTCCGTCATAATATGACGGGAATGACCGCTGCCTTGTAACAGTTTCATAGTTACTTAGCTCAGAAAAAACATCTGACGGAACTTGATTGGATCTGATTGAACCACGCTTTTGTTTAAATGTATACGGCGAAAGCAACACTTAAGGAGGTGTGTAATTATCTTCAACAGTTCTAAACGTTCATGCGGCATAATTCAGAACCGTTAGCTGCTTAGTTACTATTTCACGACACTGCCACATATCAAAGATGACTAGAGTTGCCCTCCTCCTTTCTTCGCCCTTCGGACTGGCACTACACTGCACTCCTTCCTTCACTTATAGGGCGAATATCATACTTAAGCGAGATGTGTAATAATACTTTCAACAGTTCTCACGGTTCTTTTCGGTATAATACAGCCATAAAATTCAACTCAGTCACTGTCCGCACTCTGGTAGCGCAAGTCCAAAGCCTGGATAAAGAAGGAGGGCGACGAAGTAAAGCCTAGTATCCCTAAGATGTTAGACTACTACTGTTATCTGGCAGTGCCAGTCTGAAACATGGATAAATGAGGAGGGCGACGCTAATCACCTTTGTTTTGACAGCGTTGTTAAACAGCAACGAGCCAATGTGCTCCTGATTTATACCCGAGTGACAAAACTATCATCAGAGCATCGAAGGAAAATTCCAACGAAAATCGAAAAATATACAAAGGAAATTCAGTATAAATAGCAAAATTGTCGTCAATTTCCATTGATGTCATGCATAGGACGATGTTTTAAAACGTTTGAGCTGCAACTTGCTTTGAGAAAAAACACGATCTTCTAAACTAAAAGTGAGAACTTTACGAATTAGTTTAGTTAATATAATTATAAGGTGCATTTGAAGTCAACGACTCTGCCCGCCTAAGATGTCGTTAAACTCACGATACGTCGAATAGGGCATGGACACCTTTTATTGTCTTTCAATCGACGCCATATTATAATTGGCAATTTCGCCCAATCAGTTAACGTAATCCGCATCATATTTTCAAAATTTTGCGTAATTTTATTATTGAGCAATTTGAAAAAATCTGCAATGTAAGCAATGAGAACATTGCATAGTCCAGTTTAAAACTGGATGCTAATGATAATGTTCCGATCTGTTGAGGCGCCTTTAAAATTAATAGGTTTAAGTCGATGCCATACATGTAGCCTATGTTCAATAGCTTCATGGAATTGTTTATTTATACATTGCCTTTAATCGCTAGACATACCCAGAGCTGTAATATGCCAAAAATAATTTATGTCGAAGGCAACGGCCTCTGTTGCAATAAGCTGTCGTTATACTCTGGAACCCCCTCCCCCAATTGTTTATTTATTTATTTATTTGAAAACCATGTTTAAATAGTACGCTGGTATCCAGTTTTTAACGCAACGCTATTACGTAGACGTCTTTAAAAAGTGTCGTGTAATTTTAAACTACCTAGCAATTTGAGAAAATCTCTAGTGTAAGAAGTGAAAATTATTTAGTTAAACACTGGATACTACTACTAATGTTACGATCCGTTGGGACACCTTTTAATAGGTTTGAACCAACGATATAATAAATATTCAACAAATTTTAATATGCCAAAAATAATCTTTGTCGGCGGCAACGGCCAATGTTGTCATAAGCTGCCGTTAAACTGGGAAACCAAGGTAACGATAGTAAATCCAATTAGACACAGCAATTATATAATATCTCAGACCTTCCCCCATCATTAAGGGCTAAACTAATCACTAGGTTTTCCTCTTTGGTCTCTCGTTCTTTAAAGACGTTTCTTTTCCCCGGAGTTTTCGTGCTGAGAGCGCTTCTGAATAGTTATTCTGAGAGAGGCGCTATATATATTTTTATATACAATACAATACAATATATGTGTGTTACTTATAGGCGATAACTGATTAATTTCGTTTTAAAGATATCACTTACATAGATTACTTAAGTTAGTGACCTATATGTTGCGCGTAAGAACGCAAGTTGAACTCAATAATATTTTAAACTATCGATTCATTTTACATTATTTGAAATGAAAACAGGCAATCGCGTTGCATCAAAAGACACCCTTTTCAGAGAAGTTTCCGCTATATATACATGTGAGCGTAACATCGCGCCCTATTATTTAACTCCGCCGCTGTTCGCTTTCTGACAGTGCCAGTCCCAAGCCTATATAAAGGAGGAGGGCGACGCTAATGGTCTTTGTTACCACACAGCTAGTCGTTAAACAGAAATACCGCGCCCTATTATTTTTGTCACTTTCGTATTCTTCGCTCCCTAACTATACTGACTATCAAAGTAAGAACATTTTAACGCCGTTGTGTCAAAAGATGATAAGCGTCGCCCTCCTCCGTTTTCCAGGCTATGGACTTGCACCACCCGTTTAAGAGCAATTTTATGAAGTCGGTCGACTGTAGCAGTAGTTTCAAGTCTAGTGATGTTTGTAACGGTGTGCTTTAACACCTTTTATTGCTGTCTTTCTGAATCTATAAGCTTATCGTTTTCTCTGCATCGCTTAAGTTGTTTCAACGATATACATGTAGAAAATGTAACAAAATGGGATTTAAAAAAAGCATCAACTTGAGGTCTATTAATAGGGCCTCATCTTTGAGACGATAAATTTAGGCTATTTTATCTAATGATTTATGTTGAAAGGGTTGTTCAATACAAGTGAATATCGAGTTTAAGTTGTACATAGTCACGCATTTGTTAGAGGAAGTGGGAGAAATTTGATTACAGGGAAGGGAACAATTAAGGATGTGACATCGTCTGAAATTAATAAATCGCTGTAAATATTATACGAGGATGTATAGTTATACGAAATGTGGAGTGATTTGCAATAGTTCTCACCGTTCTTTTTAGCATACTACAGAAATGAAATTGAATTCGCCTACTGCCCATATTCTGGTAGCGCCAGCCCAAAGCCCTGATTAATGAGGGCGAAGAAAACGGTCATAATATCAATTAGATGTCGTTAAAACAGAAAACAACTACTGTCGTCTGACAGTGCCAGTCAAGGACAGGATAAAGGAGGAGGGCGACGCTAATCATCTTTATTATTGATAGCGCCGTTAACACAACTCTTTATGTAAACGACTTTAGAAATATAATTTGTGTAATCTTGTATAACTGAGCAATTTGAAAATCTCCAATGAAGCCAATGACAACATTGCATTTTCCAGTTGGAAACAATGCATAGCCTATTACTAATAACGAATTGATCTGTTGAGACACCTTTAAATAAGCTTGAACCGATGTTATATATTTGACATCGTTCAACAATTTTTGGTCGTCGACGTTCAGTGAAACATAGTTAATATTTTAAGATGAGGTTAAATCAATGGTTCTACCCAAATACTCAAATCCTCCTCTGCTCGTGGTCTGGTGATGCCAGTCCAAACCCTGAATAAAGGAGAAGGGCATATTGTCACGTTTTTCGGAAGATGCTACTCCTGGCACCAGTGTTATTTAAGTTAACTAAAACTGAAGGTTACTGTTTCGCCAACTGAAAATTTCTAGTTCAATTAACTGACACTAGGACTGAAACTGAAAAGTTCTGAAAGCTGTTGCTAAATCTAAGTTGAAAGGTACACAACTAGAACTATTAAAGACGAAACTTGAATGCTTGAAACTGAATTAATTTGTTTAATTAATTTATTTTCTGTTTGGCGGCTAAACCGTGTGGCAACGGTCTGCAACGGTTAGCGGCGAGTGCTAAAGTAAAAGGCAGAGAGTGGTCACTCTTTCAGTGAAGCCTTGAACAAGACATGTAATTTTCCATGCCTGTTGTCAATTTTATCTCATCGACTGCCCGTACTCTGGAAGCGCCGGTCTGACGCCTGGATAAAAGAGGAGGGCGACGAAAGCGGACCCTGCATGGCTGTATCCAAACGATGCTGATAAATGCAGAAGACTAATACTCTAGACTGGCTGTATACCATTCCTAAGCCTGGATAAAGGAGGGGGCGTCGTTAATAATCACTCTCATGGCAGTATTTTGAACAGTAACTAACCAAGGATAATGCAAAACTATCACATCAGCATCGGAGGAAGTATTCCAAAAACTTACCGAAAATGCAAGAAAGAAAATAATATTTTGTTCAAATGAAACCAGTCCCAAGCGCGCTCTCCTCTGTATCCAGGCATGGGGTGCGGCAGTACCATGCTCGGATAAATATACACCCTGGGAATGCTGAGATCACACAGCCTCACACAGTAGGCAAGGGAACAAGAATGGCGCACCTAATGTATGCTTCGTCACGTCGGTGAGTCATTAAATAAAACGTGTCTCAACATAACTTAACATAATTTACGTAGATAATCATCAGTTTTAATGAAATTTCATAACAATGACGCTCAACCCTAGTGCTACATAAATTATTTCTTAAAGAAAGCTGGACCAGCCTAAACTATGATGAAGTCACGACATCCCGACAAAAAGACTAGCAAGCAAGCAAAATGCCAACGTTCCATTCAGCTATTGAGGTTTCACTTTGCAGGCCTAGTCAATTTCATCTGGTTTACTGATAAAAAGACAATTATTGTTAAAGTATAATATATAGGCTAAACATACTAGCAATAAATGTATTGCGCATCAGGCTGTCGGCTGGAGGGACTATGCGGTCATAGTCGCGGGGACGGAGGGAGTAGTAGTGTAACGACCGTGTATAACACGGGTTACTTCCGGTTGCCGGTCATATTGGAAAGACGCCATTTTTATCGACGCGACGATAGGAGCGACGCCTATCGATCGCGATTGTCGCGACGAGGGTCTAATAAGTTCAAGTTGCGCTAAGTTCCCACGATCGATCGAAGACAGACGGCGGTCATAGTCGCGGGGACGGAGGGAGTAGTAGTGTAACGACCGTGTATAACACGGGTTACTTCCGGTTGCCGCTCATATTGGAAAGACGCCATTTTTATCGACGCGACGATAGGAGCGACGCCTATCGATCGCGATTGTCGCGACGAGGGTCTAATAAGTTCAAGTCGCGCTAAGTTCCCACGATCGATCGAAGACAGACTCGAGTAGGCGTGGGAGAGTAATAGTTAGACGGACACCGACGATGACTGACAGATATACGCGCTGGCAGCGACTAGGACACACAAGACGCACCCGCATCGATGGAGCTCCAGAAATATCGTTGAATTCGCGTGCTTAGTGCTAGATTCAACGGTTTAGTGCGAATTCAGGGGCGATAATAAGTAGATCGGTGAGATATCGAATCGAAATAATAGAGTTCGATTTAGGTGTCTGATTTGGTCGTCTGGAAAAATTATGATTTCGCCTAGTTAGGTCGGAGGCTTCGCCATTTCCCAAGTTTGTCGTGAAAAGATTTGAACCTTGGACGCGCCACAACCGAACCAGTAAAAGCGCCATATCACTCGACCATCGACCTGGAGGATTGTCGCGGTGCAACAATGGAAAACCCGAGCGAATACGACACATCTGACTATCCCACTGATCATTTCCTCTACAGTAGAAATAATGCAAAGGTGATAGGTAAGTTTAAAGATGAAATAAACGCTATACTACCCTTGGAGTTTGTGGGTCTTCGTTCCAAAATGTATAGCCTATTGCTCCCAGGTCTTCTTCTTCACGTTCTCTGCCCTCAGGCAGGTTCATATGTCCAACGACGTTACCTGCTCCCAGGTAACAAGGAGAAAAAGACTGCCAAGGCTATAAAGAAATCATATGTGTCTAAAAGAATACGACACGATGATTATAGAAATTGCGTTTTTAAGGAGCTGCCAACCACGTCTAATTTCTTTGCCATACGAAGCTCTAATCACCAATTGCACACTTTTGAAATTACCAAAGCTGCGCTTTCACCTTTTGATGATAAACGATTTCTGGTTAATTCTACAGATTCGTATGCGTATGGACACGTTAATATTGCTCTATTCTAGCTAGTAAATAACCATGAAAACAAACAAGTCAAAAAGAAATGAGTCACTGTTCCAGAATAAAATATTAAGATAGACAAAGTTAAATGTATAATATTTCGGATAATGTGCAATTGTGCATATTCTAGCTAGTATTATTCACATAACTTTGCATAATATTTTAACTATGAACAGAGACTCTTATTTCCTTTATGGTTTCTGAGTTGCTTGTGCTTAAAAATTTTGTCAAACTACAGACTTTGTGTTTGTCATTATTTCTGTAAAGATGGTACATTTAAAAATATCGTCTAAATAACGCTTGATCTTAGGCATTCATTGGTTAACTTTCACAAAAATTAAATTTTATAAGGAAATGAGTTTTATGGTTGAAGAAAGAATGGTCAGTGAGCTGTGGAAATGTCGGTCGGAAGATACAAGGAAGAAAGCTTGAATTTGTTAGATTGTACACGACTTAATATTCACCATTATGTATAAGCCTTTAGCAATACAAAAAAAGAAGACGTGTTCCGTTTCAATAAATTTAATGAAATCGTCTGGTAGGCTGGGCAGCACTCTTCCGGGAGGACCTGGTAGGCTGAGCAGCACTCGTATGGGAGGACATGGTAGGCTGAGCAGCACTCGTCTGTGAATAGCAGCTGATGACATCATTTGAACTCTGAATTGGCTCCAGAAAATACAGTCGTGAAATTCTAGCTGATTACATCATTGTGACCTTTGAATTGGCTCCAGAAAATACAGTCGTTTCTAGCTGATTACATCATTGTGACCTTTGAATTGGCTCCAGAAAATACAGTCGTTTCTAGCTGATTACATCATTGTGACCTTTGAATTGGCTCCAGAAAATACAGTCGTTTCTAGCTGATTACATCATTGTGACCTTTGAATTGGCTCCAGAAAATACAGTCGTTACTAGCTGATTACATCATTGTGACCTTTGAATTGGCTCCAGAAAATACAGTCGTTTCTAGCTGATTGCATCATTGTGACCTTTGAATTGGCTCAAGAAAATACACTCCTTCCACTACTCCCGCCAGAGGGCCAAAGTTACGAAAAATAGCGTTTTTTCGAGAAAATCGCAGGTTTTCTTTTAAAATATTCTAATTGAAAACTAATTAACTGTCATTCAATATACCGTTGGAAAGATCTCTTAAAACTGAATAAAATGATGTATTAATTTCCAGAATATTCCCGTATTTATAGAAGTTATTAACTTTTTACCATTTCCCATGTTTCCCGACATGTCGCTAAGTCTGAAAACGGTTAAACACTAATAACTTTTTTTACCCTGCGAGGTATTTCAACCGATAGTATGTCATTCGATTCAGCCCTGGACCGCCGTTCCAACGGTACATTGTGATGCGGGATTATTTAACAGGACACGTTTGTTTTAAATTTTTTTTACAGTTCTAGTATAGTTTTGTTTGCAATCTTGCATTGATTCTGTTGTCATTTAAGCTTGTCCGATGAACTGAGCGCTAGGAACATTTCATTTTGTTCATGAATAATTGCGACATGTCGAAGCATAAAAAGTGCTTCTGAATCGTTGCTTCGAGTCATCGACTGCTTACGAACTACGGCACTCAAATCTCTATTATTATTATAGGTACAATGCCTACTCGTTCTAAAACAGAATAAATATAAATTCCATGTATATGTATATCTCATTTTAAAATTTCGTGTTAAAATTCCATATGGTTAAATTTGTGCCACGTGGTCATATTTCAAAGTTTGATCGCATATGAAACCACACAAGTTCGTTGGACTTTGCCAATTCTCAACAACAGAGTGCACAACACAGCTTCGAATACCATAAAATAAAACAGAAATGCGCTCTAGCCAATCGGCGAACGAATACTCAACCACCTCTTTCATAATCTGTCAAAAGTCGTATTAGCGTAAGTAGTAAGCAACATGCGAATTAACACCCAATTGGGCAAGACTGAATATGTCGGTCTCAAAATGAGTACTATAGTAACTTTTCTTTGCAAGCATGACAATAATTTATTAATTCATAAACAACTTTCATAGTATAATTTTTTTGCACTGCATCGTGCGTTGGAAAATGCAAAATTTTTCGAAACGCTTAATTTCTACAATTCAAGGTAATGAGATTTCCTCTAGTACAGTAGCATTTCGTGGGTATCCTTCAGTTGAGTGAGTAACAGACTTATACATTTTCATATCTAGAAACTTTTATTGCGCGAAGACGAACATTTAGCCTAGTTTCATGAGAGGACAACTGTAAGGACAAACACCCATTCTTTGTTGTGTAATTACAACTATGCAAACTTACAACAGCTGAAACTTAAAGCTGAGAAAAAAGTTAAACCGAAAACTCACAATCTCAAATTCTTTTACATTCTTGACACACGGAAAAGTCCAATTGGTATAAGGCTGATATTATTAGCAAGCGACTTTTACAAAGGGAGAGCGTATCGCTCACAATAAAATACGCGTTTTAACAGAGGAAAATGAATATTTTTCGTAGCAAGAAGGAAAGTGAGGAGAGCTTACTTAAAATTACTGAAGCATAAGCTTTGGAGCAGATCTGCTGGAGTGACAACCATGCATACACGATGAAATTGCAGACTTTACGGTTCATTTACGACGCAGACGTATGAAACTTTATTGTAATTTCAGAAACGATACCATGGTCATTATAATGAGCATGCCGTGGAAGGATGTGCCAGCAGACAGCTCACTATACTCCGAGGCTAAGAAAGCGCAAAGTCGCCGCGCACGTCTCGAGAGAAAGAAACCTAAAACCTCTGTAGATTGAAAAAATTAATTACAACGCAGTATGTCAATATGGTTTACTTGCTAAGGGTGAAAATTTGATCGATAGGAAGGTTTCTAGCTTGTAAAATGGTGACTGACATACATGTAGCAAACTTACAGTTTTCTAAGATGCAAAGACACAAGCAGGCAAGGAACTTACGAATTTTAGGCCGTGAAACGAAGGTTTGCGTGATAAACTTAAGCCTGTAGCTTGTATGCAGCTATCTCTGAAGAATTACACAGCGAATTTGTATGTTTTTTAGGTTGCATTAACAAATTGAGCTACATTCGATGTATGTTTCTAAGCTAAAACACGTTAAAAAACGTTATGTATGGTAAAATTTGCAATTCTTATGTTGCGAGGGTACATGCGATGGTGATTTTGATACTAAACCTGCGAGTTTGCGTGTTTCAAATACATATACATACGATGCATTGAAGGTGTTTAATCGAATTGCTGTTCGTTTTCAGCTTGCACACTGGAGAGCCGTAGTGTAGCTGCGGCTGCCTTTCGTTATGGGTTTGAATTGGGTCCAAAACCAGCCATGGGTTTGAATTGGGTCCCAAACAAGCTAAAGGTTAACTACTGATATGTATGACAATAAGAAGCAAATTTGGTAAAATAAAGTGGCTACAACGGGCGCCATTTGGCAGCAAATGCTCTAAGATTCTTTGCCAGACCCTGCTTGGCGGCTTACGACGCTCTCTAATCATTACAGACTTGGTCCCAGTAGTCCAACTCCGTTAAATAAATGTACTGCACGCACTATAGGCTAACCATAAAATTGAAATGTTAATATGCACTATAACATTGCCAAAAAACTTAGGCGAATTCACTGTTTGAAATCAATGAAATACCACACTTTTTCAGCTTGGGGGCTAAACCCATGACCAAGGGCTTTCCCTAGATCCCACTGCATGTGGGCACAGCCCTCGGACTCCCTAATTCGTACTTCCTGTGCAGGTGAGAAAGTTTCTTAGAATAAGCCCTGATTGCAACCAATTGCATACTGAATTTTGGTGTACAAAACACTTAGGCCTACAAAGAACACAACCGTATAGGTCTACGGTCTGTCATAAAGTCCCACATAGGCCCCATATAGAACCTATATTATCTTACCCAATGCCCATTGACTTAATTGATTCATATAAAAGCCTAACATCATAGTAAAAGTAAAATCAGAAATGTTGCATTAAACAGTAAGTGGATTTATTTAGGATATTAAATAGTAAATTGAGTTCTGAAATCAAAACTGTGTGTTTTCGTGAATCATGATTAAACATGACGTCAGTCAGTTATGTGAATGTGTAAAAAATAATAATGCGTTTAGATTCACTGCAGAGGTGGTTGTAGGGGCTTACGAATGCAAGAGTGTCTAGAGCCTACGACGACCTTGAAACGGCCATGGATAAAGGAGCTTGAGGCAATAATGATAGCGAATCTGCGGAAATCACGAATTGAATTCAGGTTAGAGTTAGAGCCCTGCGCCGGCCGCGCCGACATTTTTTGGACGCCGCCGCCGCCGATTTTTGTGGATCGGCGCGCCGACGCCGCCGCCGCCGAAAATTCCTCGGCGCGCCGCCGATGCCACGGTGAAGTGTTTAATTGTTTTGTTGCATTTTTTTTATGTTTTATATGATTTCACGATAAATTGTTGCTTCAGTGGGTAATAGAAGTAGACACAGACAGACATACGGCCAGAAGAAACAGCCAGACAGAGACAGACAGACATACAGAGACAGAGACACAGACAGACAGCAGACAAATGATGGGATGGATGGTTAGATAGATGGATGGTTTTGGTGGGATGGATGGATGGATGAATGGATAGATGGTCGGATTGAATGACTGATAGATAGAATGAATAGACGGAAAGGAATGAGAGACGATCGAAAAGGTCCTCTGTTTTACATGCATACTGCATATACATGCAAGATAGAGGATATATATATATATATATATATATATATATACGGTGATTGAATTGTCGGGGGTTGGGAGTGCTCAATCCCCGAATTCATTTTCAACCCCTTCAGTTAATTCCATAAAATTTACCTGTGGGGCTAAGTAAACCCCTCAGTGCAGCTTTCAGTGAATGGACGTACATGTAAAGAATACTTTATTGTAATCTATACAATATCGGAAGTATTAAGTCATAGGCCTGGGACGAACCACCCTCGCACCCCTCCTGGTTGTATGCCGGCGCCCCTCACGACCAGACCCGCCCGTCATGGTGCGCTGCTATAACGGGCCACGGTCTTGGCATGGGCGAGGTTTAGTTATTTTCTTAACCCAAATAATGTGCTTCCCAAGTATTGCTGTTCTGTCTATCTTAAGGTATGTAAGTAGGGAGGGGCCGAAGGGAAGACAGACAGCATCGACATGCCACGGAAGATTGGCATGACCCTAAATTGACCCTCATTTTTCGAGTGAACAAAGTGTCCTCTCTCTCAGGATTTAGGCTAAAAGCTCCAAAGTGTAAGAGTCATCCGTTCACAAAACGCATACACAGTGAATGAGTCATCCTTGATATGATACCCCATATGATCATCTTGCAGGCTTAAGCATATCCACCGTCAAATTAGCACATGCAATTTATGCTCCAACAGTGTAATATAATTCTATCAAATTTCTAGTGCATCTAAGCCCAAGTCATACAGCGTTTCGGATAGGCATGCATTTCAAGAAATTGCAAATCCATAAGTAGCCTACCAGTGGCTTTTGGATTGGCGATCTGCATTTTAAACTGCTATGGATTAAACTGCTATGAAATAAGGACTATTTGGTTTTACAAAATCAATTCACGTTCTTGAAATAAATAACATTAACTTTATTTGTGATAAATTGGATATAATTGTAAATAGTATCGCGATGGCTGAAGCTACTAAAAAAAACTCGCCTTTTGATATCAAACAGATGGCATCAGGACTCCTTAATCTATAAGTACAGGATGTACTCTTCCTGTTACGTTGAGAAATGTTTTATCAAATTGAAAATAATTAAAATTAATTACTTGTGATACGCCGTGGAGGGGCTTTATGGTAAATGGAAACACTTTGGCACGAAGAGTAGAAGATCAGCATGGACGCGGGATCAATTCCCGCTACCCTCCAAAGGTCGACTCAGCCTTTCATTCGCCATATGGCGTTCGTAAAATGAGCAGTAGGACGTGATGGGCGCCGTTCATGGCTGCCAAAGAGTTAAATTCAATTTATCTAATATCTTGTGATAATCCGTTCATACTATGAATTGTAATCATACTGCGGTGTGTCAGTTTGAAATAATAAAAGAAGAGTATTATATTTATAATTGTGTCTTGTAGTCAGCAATTCGTTTACTAAAGGCTTATGGCGTTCTTGGAAATTGAACGTAGGCCCTGTTTTCTAGTTTTTATATTAATTTCAATAAAATGTCGGGTTTGCTAGTATTGTCTGTAGTCAAACTCAAACACGACTCAAACTACATTCTAACTGCGAATGACAGCTGATTCCTATCAGCACTGAAATAATAAAGCAATTTGCTCAGATGACAGCTTAAAATGCTAGAAACACAGTGTGGAAATTCTAACTATTTCAAAAGTTCGTACGCCCATTTGACCCCCTCATAAACTTTTGGACCCGTCACTGGCGCCGTCGACGCCGCGCCGCCGCCGCCGCCGATTTTTGTTGGTCGGCGGCGCGCCGCCGCCGCCGACCAAAAATGACCGGCGCGCCGCCGCCGACGCAATGAAGTCGGCGCAGAGCTCTAGTTAGAGTATATATGAGGAGTCGTTACTGGGTGTATATGCAAGAGTGAGATAGGAGAATGATAGGATATATTGAGATGACTGGATGAAATTAATGGTTTAACGGTTAAAAAATCAGCATTGATTGATATTGTATGCGTCACTAGTCAAGGCTTTTAGTCTAAACTCAGTAAATGACTTATATATGTCATAGCGTTGCTGCTTAGACTGTGTCTTTTGTTAGGCAGTACTAATTGAAATGAACACAAAGGTTATACATTATCGTACAACAGCCTAGCAAGCCTACAACAAGAACGTTTTGGTCTTTCCTTATTTCTATTCCGATAGACATTCTGTTAGATACTGATTTTCTGCCGTTAGGTCAGAAGCGCCTCTTATGAGTCTCGCCCTCGCAATAGAATATCAATTAAGTTACAGTACTGAAGTCAAACATTTTATTCAATGCACAATACTTGTACACAAATTACAACCAGCGCTAAGCAAATATGCGCTTTTATTTGAGTAATTTTTGCTATTGTTTCCATAAAAATGTTCTTGACTATTATACATTTAACTAACATGATTGTATATAGAGTAGTAATGACAATAAATTTCAATAATCTTAATAGGTAGAATGTGTAGATCCGTTTAATGTCCTTATGATTGTGAATATATCAGTATATATATATATATATATATATATATATATATATATATATATATATATATATATATATAGGTATTTGCTAATAACCTCTTCATTCTGGTATTTTTCTGCGTTTCAGTTTAAATATATCTTTTGAAACGTTTTACACAATATGTTTAATAGACTGAAAACAGGCTGAAAGCGCGCATGTCCTGAATATAATTATAATTATTGTTAAATCCTTAACATTAGATTCGTACAATGTCCACAAAGGACTCCACATACGAGGGTAGTTGTTCGCGTATCAGTGACGTAGGCCGATACTGTGGTTGTGTGAACCTAAACAATTTTCCCTCGAGGTGGAATTGGTGGACTGAGGGTGTGGTCAATGAAGGGGTACTCTCCCACAACACTGAACATATTTGGCTCAGTTGGAAGCCTAACAGGCATCGGCTGTCGACCCATTGCATTTACTTCCATGTATTCCGTGCCATCAGCGCCAAAGTATTTCTACATGTACAACAGCACATATGAACAAAATTACACGAACGAACAATAATATTTACGAGCTCAAAATTTGATAATCCTTAAAGACTGTTTACATTGTGCACGATAATTCTCGTCACCGGTATTAAAATCCGGCCAGATTGAAATCATAACAGTCGTTCTTTCCTAGAATCTGATTTTAATCTGATTTGAGCCAAATTATTTTCTGTATAATTACATTTAACTATTTATGTCATTTATGTCATTTATGCTCTGGATTAACTTGAGCAAAAATACATTTCGGTGAAGGAGGCAGCTGTCAAGGCTCACATTTCAAATGATAGGGTGAGTCAACCTTTATGAGGATAGCGAGTGATGTTCAGCTCTTCACGCCAGTGATGTTGCCATTCATCTGTTGCCCCTCCTCACCATTAATCATCGACAGTGTGACCACTCCTCGGGATTTTCCCCAAGATTTGTGAAGATTTTGGGGTCGACTTGGGATCTGGGGATTTGGCATTGCAATCCTGCGATTTTTTTCTAAGGTCTAGTTTTTACCGTACATTTCAACAGTGGCAGCGAATCGGATTAAAAAACTCGCTCAGTCTGTCTGAAAGACGATTATTATTATTATTTTTACTTGCAAACATTGTAATTTGTTAATTCAATGTTATACTCTGGTTTTTCTTTGCGAGTTCTTAGCTAGGCATTTTTGTGAATAATTGTGATTGTTAAAACGCATTTCATATTTCATCAGCACTTTTTCCTTTTCAGTAACTAGATAATTGTTGGTACACTTTTGGCCAATCTTGGTATTTTTTCTGGAAAGATCTTGGGATTTTATCCAATAGAGAGTGGTCGCACTGGTCATCGATGCCAAAATCCGGTGAGATTGCAATCATGATAAGCATTTCGTATTATCTCATTTAATCTAATTTTTTATATCTAATTGCATTAAATATTTTTTTGAAATTTGCACTCTCAATTGGACCTAACTTTACCAAAATAAACAGGAGATAGGCCTATAGTTTGTTGAATTTTTCGTCAAAATTAGACAGGTCCAGTGGAGGAAAATGATGTCACAGAGTCCATGAAATTGAATAAAGGTTTTTCAAAACTTAGTTTTAACTACAAACCTTATTGCCCATTAAAGGCTTTACAGATAAAATAACATGACACTGTTAGGAGTGCAGACTGCAGAGGAGAATATTCATTCATTTGTTCAGCGGTACTTCCAGCCCGCATCACATTAGGTTGATTATATGAATCTTAGACCTTAACTTGCACTTCCAGTTTTCTATTAGTAATTACAAAATTCATGTTTATTTGGAGCAATAGTATCCTTGGTACAGATTAGGTAGATCTGTGATTAGAAAGTGGTGGTCCGCGGACAGGTGCGTCAAGAAACTGGTCAAATTATCTCGGAATCAAGACATGGCTATTATATTTTTAAAACTCATAACAAAAAACACTTATTAGGCAAGCGTATAAAGGGCAATTGGCTAAACATGCATTTAAATGCATTTGATATATATTTAAGATATTCATTTCACATGATCCAAAAAGAAAAATAATTAATAAATTGGGCACTCCTGCATTTTGCTAGTTGGGTGTCGCCACGTTTCCAAATTTGTCACTGATGTTTTTCTTATTTTTCCTGCTGTCCATCATCATTGTCATCATCATCATTTCATCATCATCATCATTATCGTCGTCATCATCATGACCATCGTAAACATCGTCAGAGTCATCGTCATCATTATCACTTTCATCGTCATTTTGAGAACCACCTAATTCAACTGCATTCAGGATCTTAAAATGTAGGGCAACATCCTACTAGTGATATTGAGTTTTGGGCATCGTGAGTGGCAGGCACAGAAGGTTTTGTGCATGAAGACCTAGTTCCTTGTTTCGATTCAACTGCTGTGCACTCGGTACGTGGTCCTAAAACAGAAAGAGAAAGCATGAACCAAATACAAATCGCAAACTGAACAATCACTTGATAAAGAAATCCTTTCAAACTACCGACCTGTCTCCAACCTGTCATTCATCTCTAAACTAACTGAACGCATAGTCCTGTCTCGGATAAATGACTACCTGACTTCAAACTCACTCCTTAACCCACACCAGTCTGGTTTACCAAGCGGCATTCAACCGAAACCCTTCTCACTTCCCTCTACAACAAACTTGTTTCTGCCATTTCTCATCAACAAGTCTCCTGTCTGTGCCTTCTTGATATTTCTGCTGTCTTCGACACCATTGACCACAACATATTACTCCAAAGACTGTCTACTTGGTTCGGTTTTACTGACACTGCTCTCCTCTGGATTCAGACCTATCTCTCTTCCCGCTCTTTCTCCGTTAAAACACCAGAAACCTCATCGCAATCAGGCCCTCTCACCTGTGGTGTTCTTGGACCCCTATTGTTCATCCTTTACACTACTCCACTCAGCTCACTCATCAAAGCATCCTCGGTTGACCATCACCTCTACGCTGACGACACCCAATTATTCATCTCATTCTCTCCAAGCAGCTTCTCTGACTCCATAGATCATCTTCTCCGTGTGGTAAAACAAATCTCCTCCTGGATGACTTCAAACATGTTGTGCCTCAACCCCTCTAAAACTGAATTCATTCTTATAGGCCTCCGTGAGCAACTCAAGAAAATCCCAGATCCCTCTATTTCCCTCAACCTTGACTCTGTATCCACTCACACATCCATTGCAAATTCTACTGTCCGCAACCTAGGTGTGACTTTTGACCAGAATCTTAGCTTTTCCGATCACATCATCCATCTTTCCCGTTCTTGCTTCATGCACATCCGTGACCTGCGTAGAATCCGCCCTATACTCGACTTCAAAACCTCACCAACAATCGCCACATCAATAGTTCACGCCAAATTAGATTACTGCAATGCTCTCTTCCTCAACATAGATACCACTCAAATTAATCGCCTCCAAACCATTCAGAATGCCCTCACCCGTGCTGTCACCAAAACACCCAAACACCACCACATCACCTCTGTCTTGAAATCACTCCACTGGCTCAAAATTCCTGAACGAATAGAATATAAAGTCCTATCCCTCACCTACAATACACTTCAATCCTCTCAGCCCTCGTATCTCCGTCAGTTGTTCTCGGTCCAACCTCTTCGTTCAACCCGTTCATCTTTCACCCTCACACTGCTCCGCCCTTCCGTCACCTCATCGCTTAAATTTGCAAATCGCTCCATAGCCATAGCTGTCCCGCCTCTTTGGAACAAACTCCCGAATGTGCTACGACAAATATCCGATCCATCCTATGAACTCACCAAAACCTCACCTCTTGCTATCTCTCCACAGGTCTTCCACTCAAAACTGAAAACACAAATCCTATCCCGATTCCTTCTCCTCCCCTCACCTCCCTCGCCATTTCAACTCTAAGCATCATCCACCTTAGCCGTCTGACTGTCTGCCTGCCTGACTCTCTGGATTTTGACCCCCTGCCTATCGATTCTGTTTTGGTTAAGCGCCTGTGAATAAGCTGGTTCCCGCGACTTCGCTTTTGTGGGCGCTGTAGAAATATCGAGTTTACGATTACGATTACGAATCACCCGACAGACACCCACGCAGGGGAGAAACAGTCGTAAAGAGATAATAATAATAGATGAACTGCTATAGTTCCAGCTTTTGTACGCCATAGTCACTATAATGTTTTATATATTATCTCAATGTATTACTTTAGTGCCTTGTCATGTGCCAATTCCACAATTCCATATAGGCCAAGAGCACGTTGATTGCAACTGACTTCGCCACTGCCCGTACTCTAGTAGTGCCAGTCCCAAGCTGGGAAAAGGAGGAGTGCGTCGTTAACACCCTTAGTAGCCATGAGATGTCGTTAATCCGTGAAAACTACTGCTTGATTGTAATCGTAATTGCAATAACAGATTTAGCGTATGTTAATATTTGGTTGGTGATCACTCATTATCACACTTCTCTACCAACAGTAGTTCTCAAAGGTGCCGTCATTGTGGGACTGGTCTATCAGTAGAGCGTTTGCTCCGGTTGTTTCCGGCTCGATCTAGCTGCAAACAATTTTATAATTTGGCTAGGAACGTTGAACACGTGAAAAAATCTTGCGCGTAGTTGGCTGAAGTTTTAAATGGTCGGCTTTGAGAATGCGCACTCGCATAACCTAGTTAGCTTAAATGTCAGGTTAATAGAGACGGTGAAAGGTATGAATTCTTCATTTTTCGCTTAATAAACTTATTCTTCAAAATGGAGGATATTATTGCGAGTTTCATAAATGCAAAAGGATCGGATCGAGCGAAAGTGTTGTGGGAAGGAGTCGTGTGGATTTGGTATTGTTGAAAATAGCAAGCGTGCTATCAAATTATGTCCTTGTTCAACTAGACACGTTCAGATAATTTATTACACCAGTTTAAAGAAATAAATTTATATGTCAAACTATCTCTTTTGTAGAGTTTACCTTCAGCATAAAACGGATCTGACGGATATCCGTGTTGATTATTGACCAAATCATGGATATTAGCCTGCCCCAAAGTCGATGCTTGAAGAAATGAACAGAGATCGTCGATAATTCATACAATAAATACTCACAGACAGTCAACTAACCGTTGTAATTTGTAAATGGTAATGATCGATGTCTAAACATGTAAACTTACTGACTGGCTAAACTACTTGGTTACTTAATCACTTATTTATTGGGTTACTTGGGTTTGTCTATTCATTTCTTCATTTCTACAGAGAATAGTAAGTAGCTCATCATAAGCATTGTCAGAATAACTTTAAAACACATTTTGTGGCAATTACTACGTTTAAGCAAGCAACTAAGTAAATAGCCTTTATTTGCTTCTGACAAGCGCACCTGCGTTTGACGGCGGCTTCACGTGAAGCGACCAAAGATTGTTGCCTCGTACGCTATAGAAGTCATTACATTTGATCAGATCAGATTAGCTTAGATTGGATTAACTTGCTGTGATTAACCTTCGGAGGCCGAAGTGGGATAGATTTCTACCCCAGCGGTGTTTGGATGTTGATTGCGGAACAACTGTAGGTAGTCATAACTTGACGTCCCACTTGTTTACAAGTTAACACCCCGACATTTTCCCACACCAAAAAGATCATGATGTCATGTTGTCTGAGAAAGTTATTTCAGTTTCAAAGTGTCATGGGGTAGAAATCTACCCCACTTCGGCCTCGACGTTACTACTTTTTCGTTCATAATTAAAATGTATTTATAGAAGATAGTATCTCATTATTATGCTCCAATTAGAAATGAAGTGTTGATTCTACCACGGAATTGAGGTTTGATATTTGCCTAATTGTGGAAAGGTCAGTTTCCAAGATGACGGCCAATATGGGCGCCACAGCAATACATTGTGTATATTTGAGCTCATAGATAAGAAGCTACAATGACACATGAAATGTCCATTGTAATACTATCAAGGTCAAGGAATCGAACTATCGCACTGGGAATAGGGTGGGAATAGTATTTTCCAAGATGGCGGCCAATATGGCCGCCGAAACACAAAAATGTGTATATCTAAGTTCATACATAAGCTACAATGACAAATAAAGTGTCCATTGTAATAGTCTCAAGGTCAAGGAATCGAACTATCGCATTGGCAATACTGTGGGAATAGTACTATCCAAGATGGCGGCCAATATGGCCGCCGAAACTCAAAATGTGTATATCTACGCACATAGATAAGCTACAATGACAAATGAAGTATCCATTGTGTTAGATCCAAGGTCATGGAATCGAAATATCGCATTGGCAATAGTGTGGGAATAGTACTATACAAGATGGTGGCCAATATGGCCGCCGAAACATAAAATGTGTATATCTAAGCTTATTTTTAAGCTAAAATAACAGATAAAGTGTAGAATGTAATATATGCGGGGTCAAGGAATCGAACGATGGCAGTGACAATAGTGTGGAAATATTACTTTCCAAGATGGCGGCCAATATGGCCCTCAACCCTAACCTATGGGCTCAGATATAGCCATTTTCGTGTTTGGGTGGCCATATTGGCCGCCATCTTGGAAAGCAATATTCCCACACTATTGTGACTGCGATAGTTCAATTCCTTGACCCTGAAAATATTAAATTCGACGCTTCATTTGTCATTGTATCTTATCTATGAGCTGAGATATACATATTTCTGTTTTGACGGCCATATTGGCGGCCATCTTAAATATTTAAATTTTCACACTATTGCTGCTACGAGAGAGAGATTCCTTGAACCCGAAAATATTAATTTCGACGCTTAATTGTTTATTGTAGCCTGCCATTAATGTGAGATAGACATATTTCTGTGGTTTGGCGGTCATGTTGGCCGCCATCTTGGATAGTAACATTCCCGAACTATTATAACTACGAGAAATCGATTTTTGACACTGAAAATATGAAATTCGACACTTCATTTGTCATTGCACCTTATCTATGAGCTGAGTTATACATATTTTTGTTTTGACGGCCATATTGGCCGCCATCTTGAAAAGTAACATTTTCATACTATTGCCACTGCGATAGTTCGATTCCCTGACCCTGAAAATATAAAATTCGGTACTTCATCTGTCATTGTAGCCTTCCAATGAGCTCAGATATACATATTTCTCTTTAAGCGGCCATATTGGTGGCCATCTTGAATAGTACTATTCCCACACTATTGCCAGTGCGATAATTCGATTCTTTGACCTTCAAAGTATTTATCATTGTATCTTATGTATGAGCTTAGATATACACGTTTTTGGGTTTCGGCGGCCATATTGGCCGCCATCTTGGAAAGTACTGTTTCCACACTATTCCCAATGCGATAGTTCGATTTCTTGACCTTGGAAATATCAGAATCGACACCTCATTTGTCATTGTAGCTTACCTGTGAGCTGAGATATTACATATTTCTTTGGGGTAGAAAACTACCCCACTTCGGCCTCCGTGTCTCGAAACGGAGCTTCGGCCTCCGAAGGTTAATATAGGGTTACCCGTCAGAACGGCCCAGGACAAATCGGCCCCGACAAATGGGCCCCGACAAAACAGCCCCCGTCAAAATGGCCTCGACAAAACAGCCCCGTCAAATCGGCTCCCGTCAAATCGGCCCCCGTCATACCAGCCCCCGTCATATCGGCCCCAGTCATATCGGCCCCCATCATATCCGCCCCAGTCATATCGGCCCCAGTCATATCAGCCCCATACAAAATATCCAATGTTCCAAGTACTTTTAAGCTTACGCTGACAAACCATGTTGAAATGGGGCCTCAAGCGACGGTTCAGCTGGACAATGGACTAGGAGCGTGTACATCGTCTAATGCTAACTGGATGGCGTATTTAATTATTTAAATGCTTTCAATGAAAACAATCATAAATCCAACTTCTATTTACGCAACGAATTATTTTTCATAAATCCAGCTTCCATTATAACGCCAAAATTATTTTCTGCTATCCAACTTCCATGTTAAAATGACCACATAAAATAATTTGGCAACGTAAACTACGGTTTTACCAATCCGAGTTCTATTTACGCAAAGGATTCTTTTCGTCAATCCAACTTAAAAGTACTTGGGACATGAGATATTTTGTGAGGGGCCGATGTGACTGGGGCCGATATGAATGGGGCCGATTTGACTGGGGCCGATTTGACGGGGGCTGATTTGACGGGGGGTCGATTTGACGGGGTCGATATGACGGGGCCGTTATGACGGGGGCCGAAATGACGGGGCTATTTTGTCGAGGCCATTTTGACGAGGGCCGTTTTGTCGGGGCCGTTTTGTCGGGGCCCATTTATCGGGGCCGTTTTGTCGGGGCCGATTTGTCTTGGGCCGTTCTGACGGGGTACCTTAATATAGGCACCTCTTTGGGGAATTTCCTCCAGGATTTACCCCCCCCCCCTCCCAGAAATACAACCAACTAATAAAGTTTTGAGTCATTGTTGACATTATAGCATTATATGAACGGTAATATAAAAACAAACTAGTAAATATTCATCGATTTTCAAAATTTCACACCCGTTTTAATCCTGACATAATTATCTAATACCTGTTAAAATATACAAGTTCATGTTATGCGATAATGATGTCATAATGACGTCATTTCTATCAAAAGTCAAGTGTTGAGGATGACAAAAAATTGGTGCATCGGCTCTTGGTATAAAAGTAAATCCATTTCACAGGACCAGGTTCGAAACTAAATGGAGCTTATTACCGGGATTGTTCGCTGTCGGAAAAATTATTGCCTGATATCCGGGAATATTCGTATTATTACTCATTTAAAGATGGCGCTCCAGCTCACCGAGCTCTTGAAACTGTTGAACTGCCGACGAAGGAGTCTCTGGATTTCATTCCTCCTAATCCAAACAACCCGAACTTAAATCCGGTTGATTACCAGATATGGGGCTAATGAAAGAGAAGGTTTACAGGAAAAAGAGTAGAGACAGTGAAGGACCCTGTGAGCGAATCGTTAATCCTGGGGAGGAATTTGATCGGCTGTTTATTGGTGCTGCTATTGGCCAATGGCGCGCGCGACTTGAAGCTTGTGCTGAGGTCAAAGGCGGACACTTTGAACATACCTTGTAGTCTGATATTATTCAAATATAAAAATCTAATTAAACTAAAATTTATAATTGATAAATGACATTTACAAATAATATTGAAAGTTTTAGATGATTTTTGTGCCGTCCTTAACACTTGAATTTTGATGCGAATGACGTCATCATGACATCATAGCTGGATGACAGGAACTTTTATATTTTAACCAATGTTAGCTGATTATGTCAGGGTTAAAATGGTTTCGAAATTTTAAAAATCGATGAATATTTTACTACTTTATTTTTATGATACCAGAAGGGGTCCTTTTTCTCGGTCATTGTGTATAATGATTTTATTAAATGTTATATGATGTAATGATTATATAAGTTTACTACAAATATTATATGATACTATCATATTATAATGAGCACTGTTGACATAGTATTTGCACAAGATTAATATTATATTTTTTACAACTAAATGGCTTCTCTCCAGTGTTGCCTTTCAAATTTCAAAATTTTAAATTTCAAAATGTTTTGTTCCCTGGACATTTTGGCAAAACTACATCATTACTACATGGCTTCCCATTTGGTAGTATTTGGTAGTGCCCATTTGGTAGTTCCCTGGACATTTTGGTAAAACTACATCATTACTACATGGCTTCCCCATTTGGTAGTTCTTGCTTGGTTTGAGTCCATTTATAAACTATTTCTGCTGATTTTGTTTTGGTCAGCAATTTTCAGGACCTTAACTCACACACGACTCAAACTACATCGTAGCTACGAATGACAGCTGGTGCTCCGATCATTCAATGCAATGTCAAGATACTAATAGCCTACACTTTTTACGAGTATTATTTTGACACTTGCAAGATACTAAAAGCCTACACTTTTACGAGTATTATTTTGACATTGCACCCGAGCAGCATCAGAACTTGGGAGAATGTCCTTCATTGGGACATGTCCTGCATTGGGTCATTGGGGGTATCTAAGCCGTGGTTATATATTATCGCGTGTGGCGTCGCCCAGCGATCGTATTTTTGATGTAGAGAATCATCATGCGTCTTATGCTGCGAATTAAAAAGCGTTTGACAGAGATACTGCAAATCTCCATTTTCAGGTTAAAATAGTAAATTTTTACTCATACAGTCTCAGTCAATGCATTACATATCTGGTGCTAATTTAGCTAAAAATTTCTGTAAGCTATTTAGAACAGTATATTGAGAAGCATATAGTGAAATTTGGAGGTCATAATTATGCATATTACCTTTTGTATTATCTGAAAAATAGGTAACCGGTCATTGATGGTCTGCCTTGGGACAGACCCAATACATGCCATTCATAGAAAGTTGAACTTAAATAGTTTTGCTGTATATTTTATGACTTCAGTAGATGTATATTAAAAAATATTTGGTAACAACAAAACATCAATTTTATGCATTAAAATGAAACAAATGACCCAATTCAGGACACGCTAATAATAAGATTTTAATTCCTGGTGGATCTGAGGTACCAGGGACAAAATAATAATAATTTACTGTATATTTTGTGAAACAGAATCATCTTCAACTGCAATGTGATCTGTTACACTCTATTGAACATGATTAGAACAAGATCAGTTGCTTGACCCAACGCTCTCCAAGCAGTGTCCCAATGCAGGTCTCTAGTATCCCAAGGCAGGCTATAGTGGCCTGCATTGGGACGATTTTTTCCAGTGAGGAAAATACTAAATTTTTATGGTTTATTCTTGCAATAATGTTGCAGTATATATCAAATTCGATTCATTAAACGTTGCTCTTTCTGATAATGACAACAAAAATATATGTACTACAACTAATACCAATTATATGCATTAAAATGTAAAAATTGACCCAATGCAGGACATTCTCCCCAATTGCTGAACTTGATGAGAAAATAAATTATTATCATTATAAATATATGTGTTGAAGTCGTAAACCATTCATACCAGCCATGAAATAATAAAGCAATTATATTAAGATGACAGCTTAATATGCTACCATTACTTTGCGGAAATTCAAAAAAAATAAAAAACCACTCTCTCCGCTCGGCGCTTTGGAGATCGTCCTTTCGGGAGCTCGCTCGCTCGTAACTGTCCTCACTTACCTTGATTCTCCCTCAGAAAAGGGACTAAACTAAACACTGATTAACCTAAATCATACTATAATAGATTGGATTGGATTGGATCCGATCGTATCAGATGATAGCATTTACCTCTATTATGTCTTTTACGACAGATGCAGCCGATTATTGCAGCCACCGATAATGAAGCAAACAGAGACACCGCAAGAGACGCCACGACTATTGTTCGATCTGCAAAGATTGATTCATTTTGTAATTTTACTTCGTTTCATCTAAATCGAACTTAACATCTAAGTACTATAACTACCCGAATATCAACTGATGAACCTTGCGTCAGGTGAACTCAATAGAATGTTTCACTTAAATCATTAAGGCTCTACATGATTTCACGCAAGTCCGCGTCAGCACCGTAACAAAACTAAGAAATAACAAAACAATTTGCAAAGAAAATAATAGTGCGTGAATCCGCATTAACACCCTAATAAAAAAAAAGAAGAAATAAAACAGTTTGCCATGAAAACAACGATGAGTGACTGCATAATTACTTATTAGCAGTAAGAAAGGAAATAGGCTACGGATATATTTTCATATTGGACAAAATGAATCAGCATAGCATTTTATATTCCAACTAGCAGTTTTTACCCGGCGTTCGTCCGGGTTTTCCTCAGCGCCCGTGTATTTGAATTTAACGACATCTTCGTCGGCGCCCGTGAATTTGAATTTAACGATGTGCACATTTTTCGTGTATCCTTCTGGCGAATTTACGCGCTGGCTTGAAATTTTTTAAATCAACTCTACGCAATATATACTCCTGCTGAGTCCTGCATAGCTAGATTTCAATGGCATTGAAACAGACTATGACCACATCGAACTTAACCTTCGCAGGACGAAGACATTTTACGATACACGGAGGACGAAGAGGGGTAATTTTTTACCCCAAAGCAATTTTTAATATCTCAGCTCATAGGTAAGGTACAATCAAAAATGAAGTATCAATTCTAATAGCTCTAAGGTCAAGGAATCGATCTATTCTAGTGAGAATAGTCTGTCAATGCCACTTTCCAAGATGGCGGCCAAGATGGCCGCCAAAACACAAAATATGCATATTTCCGCTCATAGGTAAGCTACAATGACAAATGAACCCTCCAATTTCATAGTTCCTAGGTCAAGGAATCAATTTATTGTAGTGAGAATAGTCTGTCAACACCACTTTCCAAGATGGCGGCCAAGATGGCCGCCAAACACAGAAATATGCAAATTTCAGCTAATAGATATGATACAATGAGAAACGAACCCTCCAATTTCATAGTTCCGAGGTCAATGAATCCATTTATCGTAGTGAGAATAGTCTGTCAATACCACTTTCCAAGATGGCGGCCAAGATGGCCGCCAAACACAGAAATATGCATATTTCAAAACAGAGGTACATGTAGGCTACAATGACATGAATCCATTTATCGTAGTGAGAATAGTCTGCCAATACTAATTTACCTCTAGGCGATGGCCGCCATCTTGGAAAGTGGTATTGCCAGACTATTCTCATTACGATAAATGGATTTCTTGACCTCGGAACTATGAAAGCGTAGGGTTCATTTGTCATTGTAGCATACCTATGAGCTGAAATATGCATGTTTCTGTGTTTGGCGGCCATCTTGGCCTCCATCTTGGAAATTAGTATTGACAGACTCTTGTCACTACGATAAATGGATTCCTTGACCTCGGAACTATGAAAGTGGAGGGTTCATTTGTCATTGTAGCATACATATGAGCTGAAATATGCATATTTCTGTGTTTGGCGGCCATCTTGGCCGCCATCTTGGAAATTAGTTTTGACAGACTATTCTCACTACAGTAAACGGATTCCTTGACCTCGGAGCTATGAAAATGGAGCGTTCATGTGTCATTGTAGCTTACCTATGAGCTGAAATATGCATATTTCTGTGTTTTGGCGGCCATCTTGGCCGCCATCTTGGAAAGTGTTATTGACAGACTATTCTCACTACAGTAAATGGATTCCTTGACCTCGGAACTATGAAATTGGAGGGTTCATGTGTCATTGTAGCATGCCTATGAGCTGAAATATGCATATTTCTGTGTTTGGCGGCCATCTTGGCGGCCATCTTGGCGGCCATCTTGGAAAGTGCACTCCCAAAATTATTGCAACTATTGAAATCGAAATCCACGGTAGATTCAGTACTTTATTTCTGATTACAGGTTACTTATGAAAAATATCTTTGAAAAATGCATATTCACCATGAACGAATAATTAACGACGTCGAGGACGAAGAGGGGTAAATTTTTACCCCAGGACACTTTGAACTCAAAAATCTTCTTCCCCCAACATGACATTTTCCTGACTTTGGTGTCAGAATATGTCAGAGGTATTAACTTGTAAACACATGGAACGTCAAATTATAACTGCCAACGGTTGCTCCGCAATCAGCATTCAAACACCCCTGGGGTAATTATTTACCCCTCTCCGTCCTGCGAAGGTTAAAATGTCCAAATATCGGAATTTCAAGTACATTTTGGGTTGAAATAAAGTTGTGTTGAGATCTATAGAAATTCAAATGAAAACGTTCGTTAAAAATTTCGTTTTCCTAAAGTGTTGCATTGGCGAATTTTTAAGTCCGATGACCTATAAATTCAGCCGTGGGCGTGACCACTTCTGATTTGAAATCAGCGGTCATCGTGATTGGTTGCGAATGAGAGCGTTGACCTAGATGCTCCGCGTGACGTAGGCTACGATTGCATAGTTAGCCGGCGTGACGTGGACAAATGGCCATACTCTGGCCGGTATTGAAATACTCTCGTTGAAAAAGTTGGAAATTTAAAATGTCCATATATTGGTGTTTGAATAAAATTGCGAGCTGAAAATAGTCGCGTTGACCTAGACGCGGTGTAATAATGTTTTGTAATTTTTTTCAAATCGCTAAAGCGTTCCGTTTCGGAGCCTTTAGCAGGACAGACAAACATACGAAAGGACAGAATAATCAGACTTTGGATTATAATATAGATATAACGCATTTAGTTACTTTTATCGCGCCGGTTTCTAATGCTCGAGGCATCAACTGATGGAACAACGAAACCAAGCCTTGATCAGGTCATTATCCTGAAGATCAGTCTACTAAAACTGATATTCTGGATATTGACTTGACTATTTTGACTAACTTCTAGGCCTACTGCACACAAACTAATTAGCATTGATGATCTCTGGGAATAGAGTTCCCACGGCCATTGCGAATGTGCAGTTTTCTACAGAAATGAACAGAATGGGTGTCCATTAAAAAAGTAATAGCTTATATTGCGACGGTGTCTAATGCACAAGGTATCAACCGAAGACGCACAAAACGAAGCCTTAAGCAGGTCAATATCTAAAAGACTAACACTAGAAGCACCGGGGTCAATCTGACCCCTTTTGGTTTTTAGCAGAACGCACCTCGGCCCCAGATATAGCCCGGATCCTGTAATTTCATGACTTCTCCTAACTTCGTAGGGCATACCCTCTGCCAAAATTTGAACTCGGGAGATTCACAATTTCTGAGATTTTTGCTGTTCTACCTTTAACCCTAGGGCTACCAAGCTTTTTTTGTAACACGGACTACCAAGGGGGTGGTTACCACCCCCCTGGATTTCGTGTTTGGTTTTACATATCATAACTTGTAATATAGCATTGGATTCAGCATTCATTTCTGCACAGAATGGTGTATTTAGTTGTACATTATGTGAATGCACCTCGAAATTACATCACTTTTTACAACGGAACCCATTAATTAGCAATATTGTATATTATTGCGTACATTTTGTACTTTTTGGATAAACAAATATAAGATTATGTGTGTTTTGAAACTAATCTATGTATAAAAGATACACAAAATCATCCCTACACATGTTTATATAGTATAAATATACATCCATACATATATATCCATACATATATATCGGTTTACGTTATAACGCTGTATTCAGCCATTTTCACACAGATTACGCGTATTATTATTTATTTTGATCACTTCCGGTATTCAAGAGACAAAGATGTAAGTATATAAATGAAGCCCTTCATTCCCTCTAAAGAATGGTATCTTTGTTTCTCTTCCAGGAAGACAAATGAATACGCTACAGACAAAAACTAAGGGGGGAGTCCTTCCATTCAGCCATTTTCCACGCATGTTACGCGTATTATAATTTAGTTTGAGCACTTCCGGTTGTCTCAGGTCAACTAAGTGACCATAGAAATGTAGCCCCACATTCCCTCTATAGAATGGTATAATTTGGGTCTCTTAATATTAAATGACGGATAAGATATAGTCGAAAATCTAGGGGGTGGTATCCACCCCTCTGGTACCTCAGGTATATTGGGTATAACTTTTGAACGGTGTGAGATATCATCTCACATTTCACCTCAAAACGTGTGCAAATGAACCCCCTACAGCTACCTAAAAGGTCAAATTTTTATTCCATACGGAATAAGTTTGAGATGAAAAAAACCTAGGGGGGTGGCAACCACCCCCCCTTTGGTAGCCCGAGGGTTAAGCACCGAGGGTCAATCTGACCCCTGTATTAGTACTTGCATGTAAGGCTACGCATTTCTTTTTTTATATTTAATAATATTATAGATCAAAACTAATTACGAAATCAAATGTGAGAAGATAGGAGATCTGGTGAGAGAAGATCAGTCGAGAGGATAGGAGATCTGGTGAGAGAAGAGGAGATCTGATGAGAGGAAAGGATATCTGGTGAGAGGAAAGAAGATCTGGTGAGAGGAGAGAAGATCAGATGAGAGGATAGGAGATCTGGTGAGCGGATAGGAGATCTGGCGAGAGGAGATGAGATCTGGTGAGAGAAGAGGAGATCTGGTGAGATGATAGGAGATCTGGTGAGAGGATAAGAGGTCTGGTGTGAGAAAAGAAGATCTGGTGAGAGGAGAGATATAGTGAGAGGATAGTAGATCTGGCGAGAGGAGAGGAGATCAAGTGAGAGGATAGGAGATCTGGCGAGAAGGATGATTTGGTAAGAGGAGCGGATATCTGGTTAGAGGAGAGGAGATCTTGTGAGAGGAGATCTGGTGAATAGGAGAACAGATCTGGTGAGAGAAGAGGATGCATGGTGAGAGGACAGAGGATCTGGTGAGAGGAGAGGAGATCTGGTGAGAGAAAAGGAGATCTGGTGAGCGCCGAGATCTAGTGAGAGGAGAGGAGATCAGGTGAGAGAATAGGAGATCTGGCGAGAGGAGAGGACATTTGGCGATGGAAAAGAAGATCTGTGGAGAGAAGAGGAGATCTGGTGAGAGGAAAGAAGATCTGGTGAGAGGAGAGATCTGGTGAGAGGATAGTAGATCTGCCGAGAGGAGAGGAGATCAAGTGAGACGATAGGAGATCTGGGGAGAAAGGTGATTTGGTGAGAGGAGCGGAGATCTGGTTAGAGTAGAGGAGGTCTGGTGAGAGGAAACAAGATCTGGTGAGAGAAGCGATCTGGTGAGAGGATAGTAGATCTGATGAGAGGAGAGGATATCAAGTGAGAGAATAGGAGATCTGGCGGGAACGTGATTTGGTGAGTGGAGCGGAGATCTGGTTAGAGCATAGGAGATCTTTTGAGAGGAGACCTGGTGAGAGGAGAACAGATCTGGTGAGAGAAGAGGATATCTGGTGAGAGGAGACGATATCCAGTGGGAGAAAGAAGATTTGGTGAGAGGATGGAGATCTGGTGAGAGGATAGGAGATCCGGTGAGAGGAGATCTGGTGAGAGGAAAGAAGATCTGGTCAGAGGAGAGAAGATCTGGTCACAGGAGAGAAGATCAGATGAAAGGATAGGAGACCTGGTGAGAGGAGATGAGAGATGAGATGAGATTATAGGAGATCTGGTGAGAAAAGACTATATCTGGTGAGAGGAGAGGAGGAAAGAATATCTGGTCAGAGTCGAGGAGATCTGGTGAGAGGATAGGAGATCTGGTCAGAGGAGAGAATATCAGATGAGGGGATAGGAGATCTGGTGATAAGATAGGAGAACTGGTGAAAGGAGAGGAGATCTGGTGAGAAGATAGAAGATCTGGCGAGAGGAGAGAAGATCTGGTGGGAGGATAGGAGATCTGGCGAGATGAGATGAGAGAGGAGATGAGAGGATAGGAGACCTGCTGAGAGGAGAGGAGATCTGGTGAGAGGATAGGAGATCTGGTGATAAGATAGAAGAACTGGTGAAAGGAGAGGAGATCTGGTGAGAAGATAGAAGATCTGGCGAGAGGAGAGAAGATCTAGTGAGAGGAGAGATCTGGTGAGAGGGTGGGAGATTTGGCGAGAAGATAGGTGATAGGTGATAAGATCTGGTGAGACTATAGGAAATCTGGTGAGAAGATAGGAGATCTGGTGAGTGGATAGTAGATTTAGTGAGAGCAGAGGAGATATGTCGAGAGGATAGGAGATCTAGTGAGAGCAGAGGATCTCTTATTATCCCATTCCAACCTAGTTATTACACTTGTTTATGCTTATGTCATTTATGTTAATAAAGTTGGTAGTCAATTTAATTGAATTTGCAATTGACTTTGCATTATAAATTATGTGGGGTCTAAATGACCCCTTCGGTGCTTCTAGGAAGTTCGATTTCTCGGTACTTCTAGTGTTAATCCGTAAACAGAGGAAATACGGGTGGTGAATAAGCAATTTGGAAAAGGTAATTAAGTTGGGATCGAAATGACATAAGCGAATGAGTAGAAAGAGCAGATACAAGGAGTGAGAGTACGAAAATCTGGGTTCAGAAATCTTAAAAGACGTTCAAGTTGGGTAGGTGTCACATATCGAAGCTTATAATAAAGCGGTGGAATGTTTCTTAGGCAATTGACGACGCCTGTTTGTTTTTGACATCTTTCTATGGGTGGTATGACTACTTTCTGCGCTCCGCATAGCCAATTGCTAATTTAGTTCCTGGTCTCTGGCTCTTCTTGCCTGTCTGGTTGCTTGACTCTGTCTCGGTCTGCAATTTTCACTGTATCCGTTGCTCCTTCTAAGTGGGCGCTCGTCCTGCATCTGCGCTCGTGGGAAAAGGCGTTTGCACCTGCAACCGTATGGCAGTTGACAAAATACAATTCCGACATTAACCTACTTTTGAATGACTACTTACACGCTGTAATAAAGAGATTTTAATAGGAAGAAGCAAAACAATATAATAAATGAATATTTGCGGTTGATGTTTACTGTTGTACCTCTTGAATGCTGCTCTGTGACTGCAATCAACGCTGATGGCCATTCAGACAGAACCCTAAGACATCGTCTAATAATTGGAAACAAGAAAAAACTATTGAAGTCATTCGAGGTAAGTTGGTTTTCACAATACATACCAACTTGCAAATGCGTTGATGGGATTCCAGCCACAAATATCTTCCATACGTAACTGTAGTTTGGTGTATTGGTGGCAACTGTCAACTGTCAACTGACTACTGTTCACTGCTCTGAAGTTCATCTTGAAGTAGTAGAAAAGCTGTTTGGTGATTGAGGTAAAAACGACAGTCAATTCTGAATTGATAGTTGCATTTTGAATGTTTACAGTATCAGCCAAGTCTGTTATCTCTCGACCTTCCTCGTACTCTTCTCCATGACCCTCGTATTGTCTCCATTCAACATTTGGAACTACGTTGCCTCTGAGGATGACTGTACATCGCATCCATACATATGTTTCTTCCTGCACTGTTGCGTTAAGAGGCAAAGTGGAGTTTGAGGAACAAACTGGTTCTGGAAGAGCGAACAGTTTTACTGCAAGATTGCTAACAAAAGACATCGGCAGATTTCAAATGTGACTTTAAAAGGTTTAAAAGTGATTAAAGTATGCAAATCCAGACATTTATGCAAGTGATTCTTGCATCTTACTTGCTCAATACATAAATGTAATTATTTCAAATTCTTAAAAAAAGGTTAGATGAAAACCTACCAAAAACTATCAAATGGGCGCTGTATTTCTGTGCCTGTCCTGTTTCCTGCTGCACACTACATATGTAAATTCCTGCATCATCCAGTGTCGTTGAGTTAACATAAAGTATTCCGGAGCCAAAGTCGTTGACATCCACTCCAAAGTGTGCATTACTAATACTGCTTCGGTTTTTCCAATTTGTGAAAAGCTTCTCCTCTGTCTCCAAAGTAGAGGTTCTCTTAACCGACCACTCACGGACTATCAACTCATTGTCCACTTGACATTTCATTTCCATCCTTTGGCCAACAATAACCGCCGTATTACGTGGAACAACGACAAACGTTTCACTTCCTAAACAGAGAAAATATGACACTGAGTGAGGAAAATGCATACAAAGGGTTGATATTGCGTACTTTTAAACATGCGTTGTAGGCTGGTATAAGCAACTTGGGTGTTTGCCTTTGGTGTGTGTGTATAAATGTCTATCATATAATTTGTATATTTATGCAAGTATCTTTTTTATGAGAGTATGTATTCCTCAAGCTACTAACGAAGCATGCAAATGTAGACTATATTAAACGTATACGAATGCATACATATAATATTATGTATGCTTGTATGCATATTATACTGAATTTTCAGAAACGTTTATACAATTTCAAATCCACTTCAAAACTTCTTCGTTGCAAAATAGGATTGAATTTTGCCTTGTTATTCAATTCAAATTAATATCAAATTGTTTAGTGGCTTGACGTCATCTCACTAGACTAACAAATTCCAATATAATATTTTAACTAGCATGGTCGACATACCGAAAATAAAATTCAGCTGAAGAAGGATCGCGTATATCCACATTTTTACAACGCTTTTCGTCTACCAGCCTATAATTGTTAACACGGGTCTAACTTAACAATGGTAATCTATCGGCTTTTGCGATTTGATCCTCACTAGTGTTGTCTATGTCTATTTGAAGTATTGGAGACTCAGTACAAGGCTAGAATAGCATCCTGTTTTCAAACACATCAATCGGCTACACCATCGCAACGATATAGGCTATATTTTACTGCAGTTTACAAAGGGCCTAGGCTTATTAATTCACTTTGTAAGTTTGTAGACCCTAATCATTCTAAATTGTGCGTTGAACGGATAATTGCTTGCTCAGGGAGCATAAACATTATTTCATGATAGCCGATCAGCGCAATTTATTATAAACAATCGCCACTTCGTACTCTGCCCTGTGCAGTAATTTCTTCAGGATTTGGCTATACGACTTATAATGGGAGTGGCAGTCTGAACAATTCACGGACAGTTTATTAAGTTTATTGCGGAACATAAGTCTGGAAATTTGAACCATTTTATTAAGTCAACATTTAGATTGCATTTCGTTTGCAAGCAGATGAAATTTTCAACGTAAAGAGTAGGCCTAATTAAAATATGCAATACGACAACAAGGTCTATAGGTGAATGAAGGTATATTAACGGTCTCATTGTAGCCACAGCCTCACATCATAAAGAATAAGCAGCATGGACCTACTTTTGGCTATTTAACGAGCTGCATAAAATAATGATCCTTTCGGGTTAAATGGTGTCAGGATAAACATAGGCTATAAATCATTACTCCGTTTATTTCAATAAGTTCCGGTTTCAAGTGGTCTGCGTCATTTCAGGTCATGTGTACTGACGCTAGATACAGATCCAAAACATACTCACCGCCAGGATTTCTTCTGGTATCTTTTGAACAGCTCCGGCTTAGCACCGGGAAGCAAGTAGGTCTCCCTCATGCAGTTCTTTTGTAGATCTGAGAAATTTAGGTGAATATCATGAACATTCTGTAAGTCGGTGTCGGGGGTTCAGGGTAGCCGCTCCATCCGCTCTGCTGAGAGGGGGGTAGTGGCAGTCCCGTTTGCCCGCAGAGCAACCATGCAGAACCGAGCATTCTCTGTGGTAGGCCCTAGGGTTTGGAATAGCCTCCCTCGGGAGCTACGCTTGTTCCCTAGAACATGTACTGATACTTTTTATGGTCACTTGAAAACTTACCTTTTTGGCCGGACTGGAGTTGGGAGCGCTTCTGAGTAGTTACCTTGAAGGGGCGCTATATAAATTTTTGAATGAATGAATGAATGAAAATTCACCTTTCCAGCACTGTTTGTCTTGAACCAGACGACGACGACAATGATGCTGATGATGATGCTGCTGCTGCTGCTGATGATGATTATGCTGATGATGATTATGCTGCTGATGGTGATTATGCTGATAATGATGTTGTTGATGACGAAGACTTCGACAATTCATTCATTATGGAGATTTAGGGCCTATGTAGTACCCCGTCAAGATAACTATTCAAAAGCGCCCCCGACCCAACCCCGACTATAAGGACGGACTTTAAAAGCTGCCGATAGAGAAATGGTAACATGAATGGCGTAAAGAGCAGAACACAAAGCAGGAAGTTGGATCGATTCGCTACCCCTTAAGGTTGCCCCAGCCTTCCATTCGCCAGAAGGCGTCGTTAAAATGAGCATCAGAACAGATGGGCGCCTTTCGTAGCTGCCATACAGTTAGATTCCACTCTATTGAACTAGTTATCGTCTTTTACTAGTGTGTCATGTAATCTTACTGCGTACTTGTCAGTTTAAATTAACAAAGAGGAATATTAATATAGAATTAAATAAATCGCGTCTGAACAATGAAGTCACAAAAACCTCATCTCCTGCAATCTCTCCACAGGTCTTTTACTCAAAACTGAGAACACTTCTTTTCCGCAAATCTTATCCTGATTAATTTTTCACCTCCTGCTTTCACCTTTCTTACCGCTTCAATTCTGAGCACCATCCATCTTAGTCTGGCTCTCTGCCTGGTTCTTGACCTGGAAACAATTTTGGACTTACTTGTCTATCGAATTATGACTGCAGTAAACGCTTGTGAAAGAGCAGGTTCCCGTGATTTCGCTTTTTGGGATGCTGTAGAAATCTCGAGATACCGATATTATTGCAATAAATGTAATGCCCCGCAGCTTTTTACAGTCTAGCTCTTCAGTAACACTAACCTAATATCATTAGGGTGTTTCTAAAAAAAGAAAGTGTTAGAAAGTTATTCTCCAACCCATCATTGCGTGATACTAGATAGAAAGAGTAACCAGTAAAATTTCCAGCGTGATAAAATAATATTTAGGACTTGCACAAATTAATCAAAGTTTGTTATATATAGTGTTTCAGTAATATCGTTAAGTGAAATAGTAAAATACTAAACAGCAAACACACTAAATAGTAAACACGCATGAAAAATGTAAACTGCAGTGTAGTGGTAGAGTAGCAGTGCAAATTACGTAAAATAGTCATTCAGTAAAATTATTAAAACACTTGAGCTACCGTGTAGCAATGTAGCAATGTAGCATCTACTGAATGCAATGAACGGCGAACGCTATACAAAAACATTATGCCCTCTGTTTAAAGTAAAAATGCAGTTACCATAAATCCACCAATAGCTCATGTTGCCGGTTTCTCTGGAGTTCTTGATAGCTGCTCTTCTTACTGGCACACTGAACTAGTTTCTAGTGCCCTTAACTACTTTTATCTGTTTTTGCTCCTCGTTGCGTAGGCCCTATTAACGAGGCATTGAATTCTTGAATCACGGCAACTCCCATTCTGCAAGATCGTTCACAACCTTCACAGAGGTGGCAACCATCTGTCCTTTAGATATGATTCTTGGAATAGCCATTCGCTGGAATCATTTTGCAAGAATTCCTCACCGATGATCTTATAAAACGCCCTGTACATGACTACGTCATGTACCGGTAGTACCTTTGCTTCTGGATTGGCGAATAGTGGAATCCGTTTTAGAGGTTCATCGTACCACTCAGTATCTCTTACAGTAGAGCCATGACCAGTAATTTCTTCTATTCCACCGAGACATTACCGTTGAAGAATCCAAATCCTATCAGTAGCTCACATAGGTATCATAATTAATTGGCGACCAAATGCTGTGGTGGCAGCTTCCGCGACCTCCATGTCAAGGTATGCCGGCAGACTACAAAGCAAGGGGACAGATAATTTCTTGGAGCAGCTGCAGACGATGGGCTCTGGACCCAGTATCTGGCATACACATTAGGGTGGAGTGAATAAATATTATTTTTGAGCAAACGTTTTCTAATAGTGATCAAATGTTGCCACTATGTTAGAGTAAGTTGTATGCAAAATATTTTAGATTTTGCTTTGTGTCTTCTGCCCTCTACCGGCGGTAATATTTTAATAATGTGAAATTCTGTGGAAAAACGTCAATGTAGTGCATTTTTTCTTGAACTGTGGGCGAATCTTCAGATCTATGGGCCATATCAGATCAGGCAGTTGTGGAAATCGCATCTGGTGTGATAGGCTACAGGACTGTGGAAGCCGTCTGAACACCAAACACCATCCACCTTAGCCGCCTGCCTGACTCTCTGGATTTTGACCCCTGCCTATCGATTTTGTTTTGATTGAGCGCCTGTGAATAAGCTTGGTTCCCGCGATTTCGCTTTTGTGGGCGCTGTAGAAGTTTCGAGTTTACGATTACGATTACGATTCCCCTAAAGCAAATCATCCAGGATGGAATTAACCGGTGTAGAGTATCCGGGGGGATAAACCATTCTATCCCCCATCGTCATACACACCACGATAGCCAAAACGAAAATCCAGTCAAAATCACCATAAACGAAATAAATTAAATTCAGGTCGACGTACACACTAAAGATACGCAACTTAAAAAAATTCATGTGTACAATAAATCCAAACAGTACGACTGAATACACTTAGAAACCGCCAATAATGCAAACTAAACCGGATACCACATTTCGCTAAGGGATACTCATTTAAGGGGATACTCTATTTCGTGATACCGGCTGCAAAATACAGTGTAACAGTTATGTTGACATAATGCTATTCAAAAATGATTATCCACAAATAATCAGATCTGTACCACATTTTCAGGTTACATAGAATACTATCTTCCCAGCACGCTGGCATGCTTTTAGCAAAAAAGGTAGGTCGACATGCCTGGTTATCGAACTTCATTAAATAATTATTATTGTCCTATTTACAAAAAATCAGCATTCAACATAGGCGTAAACAGACAATGTAATGTAATGTAGGCCCCTAAATCTTCGAAAATTTCTCAGCGCCCACAAAAACCACGTCAGGGAAACCAGCTTAATCACAGACGTTAGGCCCCCTATATTAAATCAAGTCCGCAATAGCCAAACTCTTCTGTTCGTTTCGGTGCCAGAAAAAAAAACACAAAACATCATTATTTTATGAGTCATTTTCAATTTGCTTCAACAGTTAGTTTTGTGGATGGCTATTGAATTATAAATTAACAGTGAACGTTAAAATCATTTACGTGTCAGAGATTTACACATTGCACTTACATCATCATTTGTATAGTTACATTTGCAGTTAGGCTACATTTGCATTTACTATAAATGCCGAATGATTTTCAACCACTGAAGGAATGAGTTATCTATATTAAATAAGTTTAGTTTACATCATCATTCATTATTCAACTGCAAACATTTAACTCGGTGGTGACTGGTGAGTGTGTTGAACTGTCAACAACACGAGATGACCTGGACGTCCACATAAATTATGCCTCTTTCGATTAGCCCAAGACACTTCCTTTATTTAAATATAATAGCATAATGATTATCCGGGCAGAGTCTTAATGTTAAGTGGAGCGACGACATAGCCAGACATATATCCATGCTTACGGATTATGTAATGTAATGCACATCTCCAAAATTATGTACAACTGCACATGTACATGGACGTAACAGGCCGTCCATGATCCTGTATTTCCCTCTATGCCTGTGTTAACTGTTTGTAAGTGCGTGCAATCCCTGACTTGCATGAAAATAGGTCAGCCTTTCCTGCCGTTGGCATCCATTGCTTGTATGACTCTAGGACGACAGGCTGTAACCTTTTTCACAGTGTGCCTTTTGTCTTTTGTTATAGAGCTGTACACTTCTGGCCTAGGTCCATATTGTAGTGGTAACATCAGTGGCGTGAATCCTCCCAAAAAAGTCCACTCAGCCTATCATTCGCGAGATGGCGCGTTTATAAAATGAGATGTAGGACGTGATGGGCGCCTTGCATGGCTGCCGTATACTGTAAAATTCGACTCCTGTAATTACTTGTGATTATCCGTTTATACTGATTAGTAATCATCCTGCATTGTGTTAGTTTGAAAATAAACGAAGATTATTATTATGATACGAGTCTGGCTCTCTGGAATCAGGCCGCTGTTGTCATGGATCGGCTAGCACTCAGAGGCGAAAATCTGTACATAACTTTGGGGGGGACAGATTTGGAAGGACATTTTTTTTTAATTCGTTAGATGGGGCAGAGGCAGGGGCGCAACCACGGTCCAGAAGTTGGGGGACCTACTAGAATGTCTGAGTGGCGGGGGGAATTGCGAGCGCCGAAGGCGCGAAGCTGCGATTGCCGAAGGCAAGAAGCCCATAACGACTAGGGGGCATGGGGGAGCGTCGTAAGCTCCCCCATCGGGGTCTGGGGCGGAGCCCCAGAAGCCGACGCAATTTTGAGCATTTGATACCAAATGGAGTACATTTTGGGCTCTAATTTACATCAAATTTTTCACCAATGATTTCGATATAAAAGTACCTAATCCATCTATATCTGTGAAAAATGCCTCTATTATATAAATAAACTGAGATTTTAGGTTTCAGAAGAACACCATAATCAGTCGCAGCATTAAGAATTGAAATGTCCTCCTAGGCTTCTACCGCGAGCCTTAGTCGTATTTTAAAAACGAGAAAAGTAAAGTTTTAGAGTGAAATTATACAGCAACATTCTGCACTGAATTCTGATAGTCTTGAGTTTAGCGGCTTTAGCCTGACCCTTTATTTTATCGGCAGCAGGGCCAGCGATTTGTTGGGGGAGGGACCTACTAGAACGTCCGAGTAGGGGGAACTGCGAAGGCGGAAGGCGCACAGCCGCAATTGCGGAAGGTAAGAAGCTCCTATACGACTAGGGGTACGAGTCAGCGGGTCGTAAGCTCCCCATCGGGGTCTGGGGCGGAGCCCCAGAAGCCGACGCTATTTTGAGCATTTGATACCAAATGGAGTGCATTTTGGGCTCTTGTTTACCTGAAAATGTTGCATTTTGGGCTCTTGTTTACCTGAAAATGTTCGAAAGTTGGGGGGACCGTCGGCTAGGGTTCATTAGATCGGAACTAAAAGTAATATTTTTCCAATAGGGGTAAGGATGAGGTTTCTCTAAACTCTCATAGAATCTGAGTGAGTGCAATATCGATGGTTCCAAGTTCAGAGGGTACGGACTCGAAGTTCAGATCCAACGAATCCATCTCTTGGCCAGCTACAATGCTGACATCGAGCTTTATTGGAACTGATATAATATTTTCTTGTAATACGTACCCGGTTTCTTCTTTTTGCTGGAACTGAAACTCAACAATGACTGTATGAGACGTTTGATTGAAGCTGCATTAGAAGTAGAAGCCATGTTTCGTCAATAATGGGGTCTCAAGACAGTGAACAGTGACTTGGTCTTGCTCTCGATTTGAGCCTGTGGTCTGAGACCAAATTTGATATCAAGGACAATATTAAAACGATATTAAACCGTTGGTCTTGTGTGCGTGTCTGCCGACATGCAGTGCTAGACTAAATACAGAGAGAGACACATATATAGACAGAAATGTGAAGAGAGAGACAGACAGAGAGACACAGAGGAGGCATAATGATGCAGAGGCCAGCTAGCTCGACAGAGGATGACTAAGATGGAATCCCGAGGCACGAGGAATTTTGTGGCCCAACAATTTGCTACACAAGATCATGTTTCAAGCGACAACCGAACCTTGGAAGTTGGAGCTGATTGATGTAATCTGTACACCCTAGATGATGGATGAGCACGATGCTGGTCCTCTTTGTAATGCACAGAGGCCTTCCGAGCCACATTACAGACAAGGTTTTCTTTGAGAATTGTTAGAAAAAATGTTTAACTTTGGGGGGGACAGTCAACACTGCTGTCCCCCCAGTCAAAACTTTGGGGGGGGGGCAGTCCCCCTCTGTCCCCCCATGATTTACGCCACTGCTAGCACTCAGCAACAAAGGCGAACAGCCGAGAAGACTGAATCTGATATTCTGGCTACGGTATATGCAATCCCTGAATGTGGACTGAGGGAAAATAGGTTAAGAAGCGGGCTGCACTGCTACAGCCCTCCCTGCCGTTAGCCTCCATAGTTTTTATGACTCTAAGGCTGAATCTAATCATTCTGGCTACGGAAAGACGGCTACGGTGGGTGTTGTTTCAAACAGTGCGTCGTATTTATTTCAGTTACATTTTGATACTAGCAAAAGGTTCTTGTGTCGTTTGTCGTTCTAATTCGTTGGGTGTTAACTCAACAGTCACTTGTCGGTGAGTGTTTCATATTCCCTTTACGTCTACGGTCTACCTGACTAAGCTGTATACAATTATGTTTCAGGATTCGGTAATGTAAACGACAGGCACTCCTTTGTTTTCTCCCTGAGCAAACGATAAGTTCATACTTCATCACCGGTAATCATGCAAAAACAGGAAATAAAAATCACCTCCTGCCATCGGTGGGTTGACGATTACGTAGTTGACAATGGCTGAACTATCAACCAAACGAGAGGGTTCAAATCTCTGTCGGGACTTAAAGATATTTCAAGATTTCTCTTTCACGAGCACCCGTTAGAGAACTCATCTCTAAAATGAGAACACCAACCGTACACCACGGGACAATGGAACGACGACAAATGCCGAAGCCAAGAAAATGAAATTGCTAGCATTTTATATTCACATCTCCCACTTGGATAACATCAAAAGACTTCTTTTCCTTACAGTGTATTAAGCATAGTGTTTATTCGGACAGAGGCTTAGTGATAAATGGAACGACAGAAACAGATACATCCATGCATACGAATATAGATGCACAGTTTAATTTGTATGTAACTGGCGATATATATAATATATATATAAAATTATATACATATATATACATACAAACCCTTTACGCGTGTGTTTACGGTGACTGTGTGCACAGATCCTTTGTTCTACATGAAATTATTTCATTGGTCCTTTAATATAGAAACTCAACACGTGTGTTCGCTCCACCCAGGTATTACGAATCTAGGCCGATCCACCATTGGCCTACAGAGCATGAGCTGATTAATTTCCGACCCTTAACACTTATTACATCGTTTACTCGCAGTCCTAGTCCCTATAACCCTAGGGCTACCAAGCTTTTTTTGTAACACTGGCTACCAAGGGGGGTATGGTTACCACCCCCCCTGGATTTCGTGTTTGGTTTTACATATCATAACTTGTAATATAGCATTGGATGCAGCATTCATTTCTGCACAGAATGGTATATTTAGTTGTACATTATGTGAATGCACCTTGAAATTACACCACTTTTAACAACGGAACCCATTAATTAGCAATATTGTATATTATTGCGTACATTTTGTACTTTTTGGATAAACAAATATAAGATTATGTGTGTTTTTAAACTAATCTATGTATAAAAGATACACAACATCATCCCTACACATGTTTATATAGTATAAATGTACATCCATACATATATATCCATACATTCAAAAATTCACTACTTATAGAAATAAATTTAAGTCAATTCGAATTCAAGCAGAACGAAATTACTATGCCACAGAATTTTGTAAATATCACAACGACCTAAAGATGACCTGGAAATTAATTCGTTCGGCAATGCAATTGGATATTAAGCATCCAAAAATAGATCACTTAGTAATTAATGGGGCAAAAATTGATAACGCTGACCAAATAGCTAACAGCTTTAACAATTATTTTATTAACATTGCTAACGACTTAGCTAATAGGCTTCAAGATCCACCTTGCCCTTTTGATGATTATTTGCCACCTTCTAATTTGAATTCTATGGGACTAACTTTGACCACCCCAGAGGAACTCATGAATATAGGGATGAACTTGAAAAAAACACATACTAAGGGTCTTGATGGTATTGACCCCTACATAGCAACTCCTAATCTTGCTCCAGTAATCGTACCCTTAACAGAAATCATAAATTGCTCTATAGTACATGGTATTGTCCCGGATCAACTCAAAAGCGCAAAAGTAGTCCCAATCGTTAAGAAGGGAGAAAAGGAAAGCCTGGCCAATTATAGACCCATCTCTGTTCTCCCCTATTTTGCAAAATTCCTAGAAAAAGTCATGTACGATAGGCCGAGCTCCTATGTTAGTAAAGCTAAATTAATCCACCCATCCCAATATGGATTCCAGCAGGGACACTCCACATTTATGGCATTACTTGATATGGAAGAAAAAATTTCTAAAGCAATCGATAATAACGAACACTCGATTGGAATCTTTATAGACTTAGCGAAAGCTTTCGATACGGTAGATCACTCTATCTTGTTAAAAAAATGGCAAATTATGGTATTCGTGGCTTACAACTAAAATGGTTTCGCGTAACCAGGTCTTCCATAAAATTACGCAGTTTTGAAGAACTCTGAGGGGAGGGGTCTGGGGAGGGGGCTGTGCCCTCTCCCCAGGGTAAGAAAAATTTTCATTTAGGGGTTTGTAATGGTGCATTTTGGAGACCAACTTTTGATTCAAAGTAATAACATTTTACATAAGTTCTTTGGAAAATTATAATTATAATTTCATAATTTGATTTTTAAAATGGGTTCAGCTGCAAAGTCCCAGCAACCAACGTAGACTAGAAACAGACAGACTCATCAAAGCAATTAACTAAAGCATAAGAAAATAAATTTATTTGTTGGTTTGTAATGGTCCATTTTGGAGACAATCTTTTTGGTTAAAAGTAATAACATTTTACATCAGCTCTTTGGCAAATTATGATTCATTCATTCATTACAGAGATTTACATAGCGCCCCTTCAAGATTATCTACTTAGGAGCGCACCCGACCCAACTCCGAAGTCCGAACAGTCTTGAAGTTAGAATAGAACGTGATCTGAAGGGCTCTCGGCATTAGGCGTAGTGCCAAAGGAAGCCCATTCCAGATTGCAGGCCAGCAACAGAAAAAGCACGGCGCTGCAGAATAGAAGTCCGCGACCGGGAGACAAGAACCTCAGCCTGCCTAGAAGAGCGAGGAGAACCACGGTGCTGGATGCTGAGGGTGGTGCTCCTGTAGATAAACAGAGACCACATCAGCGCCAGACCAAGGAAGAGATCCGGTAAGCGATCCACTGTGGGAAAGGAAGCCAATGCAAGACATCCCGCATATAGTCAGTAACATGGCGGAATCTTGGGATGCAACCAATATAGCGTGCCGCCGAGCGTAAGACCCGAACCAAGCACCCAACCCGAGTCGCCGGAAAACCCACGCAGAGGGCGCTGCAATAATCAAGACGGGAAACAACAAAGAAGTGGATAAGCATTAAGGCAGCATTAAAGGTTAAGGAACGGAAGACCTCTCTAAGCTGACGCAGCTGGCTGGTATACACAATCGCGGCATAGCAGGCTGATATGCCGCGTGAACGTTAGTTCTTGGTCTAATGTGACACCAAGGTCCCGGACAAAGGATGAGAAAGCAATGGCGTACGGAGCTGAAATGCCGCCCGGGGCGACGGCCCAAAATGCTGCCCTTGGCCACTTAATTTTGGATATGTTATTTTCTCTAAGAGATTGCAGTTTTCATGACGATCGTCGATCTCATTACATACACGCCTATAATTTTATTTTATAAAGTTGATAGCCTGCCTGGATTTATCAATTAATTAATTTCTTGCCACTGTGAGAAAGTAATCTGCGGGAACTCCTGGGCAAGGGCCTCCAAATCAATTTTGGCGAGCTGCTGGCGCGTGCCAAGCCAAATGAACTGGGTCTTAGATGAGTTTAGCCGCAGGCGATTGGAGGACATCCAGGCCTCGAGAGCCTCCATTGCCCGGTTCATGGCCCGGGCTTCGGTAATGGCTGCTGACGCAGGACAGTGCAAAAACGCCTGCAGGTCACCCGCATAAGATTGGTTCAGCACAGAGCAAGGCTCAGCAAGAGGCCAGGAGAGGACCAGTATCAGCAGTATAAATAATATAATTAGAGAAGAGGGCCCAGCACAGATTCCTGGGGCAGGCCAAACGGGACAGGAACACATGGAGTCCTAGTAGACACGTAGACCGCAGAGAAGGAACGGTGATGGAGGTAGGAAACAATCCAGTCAAGAAAGTTACCAGAAAGGCCAAACGAGGTAGATAGGCGCCTAAGAATGATATCGTGATCGACGGTGTCAAACGCCGTGCTGACAGCAAATAATGCTAAGAGGATGACCTGTGACCTATCAATAGCCCCATAGATATCAGAGAGGAGGCGAACTAACAGGGTCTCCGTGGAGTGGCCCTTACGAAAACCAGATTGAAAAGTCGGCAGCAAATTGTCCTTATCAAGATACCTTAACATATACAGAAACCAACTTCATAAAGCTGCTGCTTTACGAGTGTCGCAATAGTTTCGCCAGTGGTGTCAAGCGTTGGGAAAACTTGGGATGACAGTTAGGCCCTATAAATTGTTCTTTTGCCACATGCTGAGAACCGGGTTGTTCACGCTATCAACATATCGTATAAGCTGACCGATATCTGTTCTGTGCTCGCATCAAACAATAAAGTGTACAATAGGGTGGTTCACAGATGCATGGTCAAAAACGAAGTGCAAGCTAGAAACCAGGGCACCCTCTCAGTTTGTTAGACCTATCAATAGTATTATTTAGACAAAATTTCAGCTTTTAATTCCAACGAGAAGACGGTGCTCACGGACTGTGTCACTTTGCCTGATACCGATAAAAAGACACTAATTGTGGAATTGAATGCGTCGAGCATACATTCCCGTACGAATGTATTTTATTTTACGACAAATCAAATATTAATGTAATTTGACAACACTTGTGATAGTAGACCAGTTAGTCAGGTTGATCTATAAAATTTCAGTAAGTTTGAAGAATTGGAAATGTCAAAAATTTAAAAAACACATCGTTCTAACCACGAATATCGATTGTTCCTGTTTTATGACTTCAACACTCGCTACAGTCTTAGAGTCTAGAAACTGCAAGCACTGCGTCAACAACAGACTTCTTTGTTGTTTTGAGGCAAATAGCATTCCTATTCGCCACGACCACTTGAAGAAGACACTGCTTTTCTTCATTATTGGTGATGAGTCGGTTGAATTCCTCGAGAAAATTCACACACCTCTGAGCCGTGTCGTTCACCACTCTCAACTGCTGAATTCTCTCTCTACCTTGCTTGTAATCCTCATTCTCGATCCATTTCTCTTGTGGAAATGTAAGAAAGTAATCACTAATATTCAGGTGTGACAGCAGGTGTGTCAGTTTTCACTTGGTTGCAAAATCACCCAGGCAAGCCCCCTCCTTCAGTACCACAGCATCACCTCTCACCTTCCTTTCACCAGGCTTTGCAGTTACTCTGTGAACAATATTCACCTTATCTGTTACTGGAAGTTGGTCTGAGAACAGTGCCAGACCTACAGCCTCATCTGAACGGTACCACTAGTGGTTTCTAGGGCCTTCCTGGCAGCAACGCTGATCTCGGGGTCAACTGACTCGTGTTTTCCTAGAGTAATACAAAGTTACAGATCTTGTCCACGATCTTCAGCAGCAAGTGAGGCTTTTGTCCATGCTTTTGTGTAAAGAAGGACAACAAAGCTGCACATGAATCTGAGTTTCTTTCTTCTTTGTTAGATTGAATACACCACGTAGAGATCACGAAAAGGGTAGATTTTGATGGCATACAGTAACGTGGCCATCCAACTTGCGTGGTGAATTGGCACAAGGCTCTCCAGTGAATTATTGAAGGCTAACTTCCAAGACAACCACTTTCAGCTCAATGAGTTCTTGACCTCTTATGTCTGAATCTGATTTTCTTTCAGTTAACTTCTTGAGAAAACTGAGTGCTGTTTCATTATAGGGTTCAGTGTCGGATATGACATTCAGTCCTGTATCACACTTTCCCAAGCAGCTTTATATGTCTGGAAGATTGGAATATGTGATGAATTAGATGGACCGCAGCACAAGGTGAATACTTTAGCTAAAATCATCACATGGTGACGGCAGGCCAACCACAGGAGCTCTCGACATATCTTGTCTTCCAGCAGAACGCACACTCCGTTGAAGAACTCAGTGTTGACAGATATCAAAGCTCAGGGTTTGAACCTTGACAGAGAGTTTCCACAACTCCAGAAGATTATGAATGGCCATGGATTCATTGTATCCTGCCCACAGGCTAATTTCGGCACACCGAAAAGTTAAAGTGTTAAATATGAGCTCTTATATTTCATTGGCAAATGGTAAATTCGAAAATTCACTTGTGAAAACACGTCTGCCAAAAACACAGAAAGTAGACACCATGACCTTCAGCAAGAACTTTACACTCTGTTCAAAATACCAGTAAGTAAGTAAGTAAGTAAGTAAGTAAGTAAGTAAGTAAGTAAGTAAGTAAGTAAGTTAGTTAGTATAACACAACAGAAACTATTTGAAGCTCATCTCCATGACAAATGTTGAGATGTTGACCAAGTTACACGGCATCAAGATTTACCGCTAATGCTTCTATATGGTAATATTTCTATGTCATTGAGCACCATCTTCCAGCTGGAATAAGATGCTGAAATTTTTTCTCAATAATACTATTGACAGGTCTAACAAACTGAGAGGGTGCCTTGGTTTCTAGCTTGAATTTGGTTTTTGTGAACCACCCTAGTGTACAACCTTGCCGCACGCCATTCTGCCACAATAATGTCTCGAACTCACACGCCACACAGGTGGATCAGCTGATTTTTGAATCAACCGACTTATGTACTGCATGGGTTTTGCGTGGACCAGATGACATTAGCTTACGATGATTTAATCTATAGTGTCGGTCTGTGATCGAAATTTCAGAAGTGCCACGAAATTTGCAGAGTCTTCACTATGTCGGCGAAGGGAAATGTTTTACTGACTGTACAGTAATAAAGTCTGCACATTAGAAATTCAACGAATAATAATAGTAATCTAGAATGTCAAAAAGTAATCTAAACGGTTAAAAAATTTGAGAGCTGCTAAAATCTTTACGCAGTTGCGTAATTGCGTAATGCTAGTTACGCGCCTGCTTCAAGTAGACTCCACCAAGTTTCTAGGGGTGTTTCTAGATCAACATTTATCATGGAAAACACACATTAATTACATCTCACAAAAAATAGCCAAAAACATAGGAATAGTCTCAAGAATCGCGTATCTGCTCCCACTAACAATTAGGCTGAACTTATATTACTCACTAATCCTCCCATATCTAAGTTATTGCAGCTTAATCTGGGCCTCGAATTATGAATCTCGAATCCATAAATTAATAATCCTTCAAAAGAAGGCAGTTAGACTAATTCAGGGAGCCCGTAAAGACGCTCATACAGCCCCCATTTTTAGGGACTTGAACCTGCTAAACTTAACACAGATAAGAAGTCTGCAAATAGGAGAATTTATCTATCGCTACGAACACAATTTGCTACCCACGTCATTCGCAGGGTACTTCACTCTCGGCTCTCAGATTCATGATCACTTTACAAGGAGGGCTGCATCTTACCGTCCAGCAAAAGCACGGACCAACACAAGACAATTTAGCATTAGAGCGGCAGGACCATTATTTTGGAACTCTATCCCATATGAAATTCGTTCTTCTAAAACCCGACACGAATTTAAAAAAACATTACGCTTCTTTCTCATGGGCGAACACCAATAGACATGATGAGGAACTAATATTCTGAAAGTATATAGGCACATATAAACTTACACCTGTTGCACGATGCACCGGTCCTCGAGTTATTTAGTTAAGCTATATTAGATAAGTTTAGTTAAGTTACCCGATGTACGACTTTCGTCTCCTTTGTTCTTTTATGAAAAAATAAAATAAAATGTTGGCTTTCCTAGCCCAGCCTTCTTCCGAACCTTTGCTACTTGACGCAACTGGGTGTCTCCAACCAGCGGGATTTCAATCCCTTAGGAGCCTCCCATTGCTCCCATTAATAACCCCTCCCCGATACTGTTAAAATAACTGTTATGTGCCTTTATTGTTCATTGTTACAATTACGCTGTTTTTGATTAGCACAAATGTATGTATTTTATCGGTTGTTAAAGGTTGCAATAAATATTGATTGAATTGAATTGAATTGAATATAATATTATATCGGTTTACGTTGTAATGCTGTATTCAGCCATTTTCACACAGATTACGCGTATTATTATTTATTTTGATCACTTCCGGTATTCAAAAGACAAAGATGTAGGTATGCAAATGAAGCCCTTCATTCCCTCTAAAGAATGGTATCTTTGTTTCTCTTCCAGGAAGACAAATAAATACGCTACAGACAAAACACTAAGGGGGAGTCCTTCCATTCAGCCATTTTTCACGCATATTACGCGTATTATTATTTATTTTGAACACTTCCGGTTGTCTCAGGTCAACTCAGTGACCATAGAAATGTAGCCCCACATTCCCTCTATAGAATGGTATAATTTGTGTCTCTTAATATTAAATGACGGATAAGATATAGTCGAAAATCTAGGGGGTGGTATCCACCCCCCTCTGGTACCTCGGGTATATTGGGTATAACTTTTGAACGGTGTGAGATATCATCTCACATTTTACCTCAAAACGTGTGTAAATGAACCCCCTACAGCTACCTAAAAGGTCAAATTTTTATTCCATACGGAAAAAGTTTGAGATGAAAAAAACCTAGCGGGGTGGCAACCACCCCCCACCTTGGTAGCCCGAGGGTTAATCTGCACACTGTTTCAATGGATATAGGGCTTTAGGCTATAAATATCCATAATAGCATCGGAGGCGAACAGCGGAGAAGTGTGACTATGGGATTCTGAAAGTAGGCCCTATTGCATAAATTTTCGTAGAATCTTGATAACTTTAATATGTCGTTTTTCGCTCGAAACCTTTGGGCGTTTGCGTTACAAAAACTTGTCCTTGAGAGTCGTATGTTGCATTAAAGTCATTCTGACTAAGTTGTAGGCTTACATACAAATGTGCGTCAGGGTTCGGTGTCCAATGATTTCAACTGCTAAGTTAATAAGCTAACTCTAATACTAGTTTTGGTATCCACTGGGCATTCGATAAGTTTTGTTTCCTTCAAGAATCATAATTCAACTTCAAAGGTTAAAATTGCCATTAATTGGTTTACGATTGCTTAGTCAGGGTTTCTTATCTCGACCAGGACTGAAAGATATATCCTGTTTCAATAGCTTCCCTCAGAGAACTCATTATGCCAAATGAAATTGCTAGCATTTTGTACTCAAATCGTCCTCCAGGAATTAGCTTAAAACCTTCTTCCTTTTCTTAAATATATCAACATAAAAACACATTATATACCGTACTGCTCTGAGGGAAAACATAGCCAGATGCATCCATACATAATTGCTTATGAACCTACAATTTTGCTTCTGTGTGTTTATATAATTATGTGTGTGTCTGACGATTCATGATCATGCATTTATCCAATGCTTATTGGCAGAGCATCAACACCATGATATCACAATAGCAGTCAGTTTCCCTCTAAGTTTGTGTTTACTCTTTGTCAGTAGGCCTACGTACAACCACTGTATAATGCTGTGAAAATAGGTCAAGCTGCAGGCTTAAGTCAGTTCCGCCGTTCGCCTCTCGTGCTGAATGTTCAAATATCGACCAGGACAAAAAGATATCTCATATATTTCTGCTCCACTTGCACTTCTTAAATCTTAACAAACTCGTCTCGAAAATGAGTAGGCCTAGATCAACCATAAACCACAGTTGATAGGACGACCTGGCAAACCACATTTGCCGGTCTAAGAAATGAAATTGCTTGCATTTTATACTCTCACCTGCCTTTATGATAAGCTTGAAACATTCTTGGTTCTCTTAAAATATAGACTAAGCATTGTGATTATGTCTAGAGAGGAATATTAGTAATAAGAGAAACGACACAGCCACATAGTTATATCCATGCATAATGATGTATAATTATGCGTGTTTCTGGCCTTTTGTGAACATATATTATGCCTACAGTTACACTCTAAGCCTGTGTTTACTGTTGCCAATACGTATAACCACTGGATTATACCGTGGATAACGAGAATGTAGGTCAAGCAACAGCGTTCAGTCATTTCTGCCGTTCGCCTTCTGTGCTGTTGTGTAGGCCTATGTACTGTAGGGCGAAAAGCTGCAGACTATAGGCCTACGGTCAGTCTTTTTATAGAACTAACTCCTGTGGTACCGGTATAGATCTAGTTATACTGCCGGCTCATTGGCTTATCGCCAATAAACATGCGTAATTGCATATTCTAGGTCGCTGGATTCTGCGCGTTGTATTGGAGGATCGGCCTAGATTCATACGGCAATCAGCGCCCCAAAACGAAGTAAGTAAGTAAGTCAGTCAGTCAGTCAGTCAGTCAGTCAGTAAGTATATTCTTTATTTATCCAACTGTAAAACCGCACTTTAGTTTACATGAAATTAAACATTATAAAGCATTCTTGTTAAAAACTTTTTCTGATTAAATTGTCAGCCCTTGGGACAATTCGGTCATACGGTCTGAGTCGCTGGGAATATGGAAGTGTCTTTACAGAGTGTCTTTATTGTTGCGGGAACCAGTCTATTCACAGGCGCTCAGTCAAAGCAAAATCTATCTGCCGGTAGTGTCAAAATCGATTCCAGTTCAAGATCCAAACAAATATTGGATAAGGCAGCAACGGTGAATGGTTTTTAGAATTGAGGCGATCAGAGAGGTAAAGGGAAGTGGAGGATCCAGGATAGGATCTGTAAAAGGATAGTGTGTTACGACGCCATATAAATTGTTGTCATTATTGTTATAAATTCAGTTTTCTGTGAAGTGAGAATTTTGTGAGTACGTACAATGGTTCAGATTTTTTTAAATTCTTGCGGAAATTTATTCCACCGAGGCGGAACAGCTATTACTATGGAGTGACTTGCTAATTTTAGTGATGAGGTTATGGTATAGGGCGATAGAGTTTTAGAATGGGCGAGGAGCAATTGAGGTGAACGACGGAGAATGGTTTCTGATTCTATTGTAAGACTTACACGTTGTATATATACAGTATAGCGACCGCGTGGCCTATACCTGTTCATTTTTCAAAGAATCGATCGGCTGAGATCCTTCACCACCGCCACTAGGGTGCTCCAGAATGTAATGGATTTTTAAAAAGTTCCAAAAAGTACTGCTCCCCGGCGATTTTCCCATTCCATTTATCACTTTGTACAACTGTACCAAGTTTCAGACCAATTAAAAAAGGCTAAGCCTTGCCCCCGGCACAAAATTTTAGAATTTGTGAAAATATGCGAATTTGCTTAAAATCGGCAATATCATGGAGGAAAAACACAATTATTTTCATGATGATTAACTTCTTTCGTGAACTATTGTGTGCAGAGGGGTAGTATTGGTACCTGTACTTGTACTCAAGTGCAATTTGAGTACAGTCTTTAAGTACTTGAACTTGTACTTGAGACCTAAGTACTTGTACTCGTACTTGAGACCTAAGTAGGCTACTTGGACACAAATGAAATTTCTACAGGCACTCGGGGATACTTTACCAGTAGGCTTTGTCTTTCCTTTAAGTCATTAATTCTTACATTCTGGATATTTTGGCAGTTCTGTATGGACCGCATCTTGTTCAGAATTTCTTCCGGTTGTCTTGCTAAAATAGCGGCCACGGACGGTGATAATGCTAACAAAATAATACCAATATTCCTAGAGCGGTTAAGTTTGATTATGATAATTTCACTTTCAAGGTAAATGCTACTTCTGCTAAGTGCAAGTTTTGTAGTGAGAAAACAACTGGCACAACATCAAACTCTAAACGCTATTGTCAAGAACAGTTTTGCTGGATTCCAAACGTCCAAACAATCAATTTTATCAAAGTCATCATGGCCTCTGATATTTAACCAGGTTGTCACTTGTGATGATAAGGTGCTCGGCTTAACAGAAGATCATGCAAATTAGTGAACAATTAGCTTAGACTTTTTGATGCATGAGGTCTGCAGTTTCGGTTGCTGCAACCGTCTCTGTGATTATCGTGCCAAAATGAAACGTTTGTGTAGCACCTGCTCCACCACTGCCAAAGAAACTTGATGTAGTCCCCAACAAAGCATCTGTCTCATTCACATAAGACATAATCATATCGGCACACATTAAATAAGAACATACTAGTTGTAGGCAGTCTTTGACTATTGGAGCAACACGAAGCAAATTCCTTAATTAGCTTTTACGTAAAACAGAAAAGTGATTCGCAAAATAATGACTACCGAAGTGGCCTATCTAAGCGTGTTTTGATACATATGACAATGTTTCCATAACAGAGCCATATGCACCATCTCGCACACGCAGCGGAAGACTTTTTCGAGAGGAACATAGAACACAGAGGAACATAGAAAACTCACAATTTTCACAAATGAGCCCCATTCACATATGAATTCCACGTATAAGCCATAGGTTCAGTGGTTTATTGCTAGAAGTCCTATAATACAATTCATAAAATGCATTATTTCGGTGAATAAGCTGGTTTCCCTCTCGCGGCTTTCGTATGGGGCTGAGAATGTTCGACGAACATTTACATTTCTCGATAGAGTTCAAATGTAAAATTGTATAAAACAGTGCAATAATAAGATACATAAGTTCATAACCGATGGAATAACACTAATGAGGAGAAGAAGCACAAAGTGCTTATCGAGTCATCCCCATAGGTAGGAAAACTAGATGGGTAGGGTAGGCACTAGAACCAAAACAGAAAGGCTACATCAGGAAAAGGAACACTGGAAGTCAACAATATTAGTTACGAGAAAGTAAGATAATTTAGGAGTACTGAGAGACCAATAAGGATTTAAAAGTATATTTAAAGGATGAAAGAGAAAGGGCAGATCGTACAGAAGGATCAATAGAATTCCATAGTTTGGGACCCATGATTCGAACCGAGGATGAGCGCGCCCCAATTCTAGATATAGCAGATCGATAATCATGCTTCTTACGTGTGTTGTAACGGTGGAGGTCAGAATTAGTCGTGAAAAAAATTTTAAATATGGAAGGAAGAAGACCCGACTGATGCCTATACATAAGAGTGGCCAGTTGATGACGATAAATATCATATATGGAGAGTAAATGGAGAGACTTGAATAGTGGGGAACTATGGGCAAGGTAATGTACGCCAGCAATGATTCTAATCACTGCTAACCTCTCCGTACGGAGTCTTTGCAAGTGTTTGCACGATCTTCTGTTAAGCCGAGCACCTTATCATCACAAGTGACAACCTGGTTAAATATCAGAGGCCATGATGACTTTGATGAAATTGATTGTTTGGACGTTTGGAATCCAGCAAAACTGTTCTTGACAATAGCGTTTAAAGTTTTGAGTGTGCCTGCATCTAGTGCTCTGGTTGAAAGTGTGTTTAGTTTAATACTAAAACAGTTTCGATTGAATCTGAGTGACAAGATGCTCACATCCATTATATTTCTCAAAAAGCAATATTAGAAATGAGTGCATGTGGCAATTAAATACACCATTGCTTTGTCAAGGAAGTAAATCCTTGTTCTTGCAGTAGCCATGTGTACTTTTACTTGTACTCGATACCTTAGTACTTGTACTCGTACTTGATACTTAAGTATTTGTACAGGTACTTAAGACCTCAGTACTTGTATTTGTACTTGCAACCTTTCATGTTCTGGCCAATAAATATGAAACATATTAGTTTTTTCATATATACTTAAATACCGGAAATTTGTGTTTTCAACAGAAAAATGCGATTATTGTTAAAACTTCATCGTGCTGGGGGCAAGGCTTAGCCTTAATGTAAAAGCCTAAAATTTGGATTTTTAGACTCATCTGTATGAGACGCATGGGAAAATGCCCGGGGAGCAATGAATTTTCAACTTTTTATTTTCTGGAGCACCCTAACCGCCACCCTTTGAATCGACGCCACCCCATTTAAGTTGTTTGTCGATTAAATTCCTGTGTCTTTAACTTTATCAGAACTTCCCTATAGGTGCAACACTGTAACAGGTTAGCTGTAAATATGAACATGTTTAAGGTATGAATGGTGTTAAAACAAAGTCTGTGAGGCGACTTGACATGAAGTGAAATAAATTTTTGCTTTTCAATACACACGGACACGCGTGCATTTGTGTTAATAAAATGAATGGATGAATGAATGATCGCAAAAATTGATCAAATAATATTATTACCAATCTAGGCTTATATAGGCCTACTGTCTGAGTCCATAGATCTTTCTGTAGGTGTGTGTGTGTGTACAGGTGTGTGAGTGTGTGTGTGTGTGTGTGTTAGGGTGGTTCACAAAAACCAAATTCAAGCTAGAAACCAGGGCACCCTCTCAGTTTGTTAGACCTGTCAATAGTATTATTGAGATAAAATTTCAGCATCTTATTCCAGCTGGAAGATGGTGCTCAATGACATAGAAATATTACCATATAGTAGCATTAGCGGTAAATCTTGATGCCGTGTAACTTGGTCAACAGCTCAACATTTGTCATGGAGATGAGCTTCAAATAGTTTCTGTTGTGTTATACTAACTTACTTACTTACTTACTTACTTACTTACTTACTTACTTACTGGTATTTTGAACAGAGTGTAAAGTTCTTGCTGAAGGTCATGGTGTCTACTTTCTGTGTTTTTGGCAGACGTGTTTTCACAAGTGAATTTTCGAATTTACCATTTGCCAATGAAATTTAAGAGCTCATATTTAACACTTTAACTTTTCGGTGTGCCGAAATTAGCCTGTGGGCAGGATACAATGAATCCATGGCCATTCATAATCTTCTGGAGTTGTGGAAACTCTCTGACAAGGTTCAAACCCTGAGCTTTGATATCTGTCAACACTGAATTCTTCAACGGAGTGTGCCATCTAATTCATCACATATTCCAATCTTCCAGACATATTATAAAGCTGCTTGGGAAAGTGTGATACAGGACTGAATGTCATATCCGGCACTGAACCCTATAATGAAACAGCACTCAGTTTTCTCAAGAAGTTAACTGAAAGAAAATCAGATTCAGAGATAAGAGGTCAAGAACTCATTGAGCTGAAAGTGGTTGTCTTGGAAGTTAGCCTTCAATAATTCACTGGAGAGCCCTGGGCCAATTCACCACGCAAGTTGGATGGCCACGTTACTGTATGCCATCAAAATCTACCCTTTTCGTGATCAACGTGGTGTATTCAATCTAACGAAGAAGATAGAAACTCAGATTCAACGACTTGTGCAGTTTTGTTGCCCTTCTTTACACAAAAGCATGGACAAAGGCCTCACTTGCTGCTGAAGCTGCAGGACAAGATCTCTCACTTTGAATTAATCTAGGAAAATATAAGTAAGTTGACCCCGAGATCAGCGTTTCTGCCAGGAAGGCCCTAGAAACCACTAGTGATACCTTTCAGATGAGGCTGTAGGTCTGGCACTGTTCTCAAACCAACGTCCAGTAACAGATAAGGTGAATATTGTTCACAGAGTAACTGCAAAGCCTGGTGAAAGGAAGGTGAGAGGTGATGCTGCGGTACTGAAGGAGGGGCTTGCCTGGGTGATTTTGCAACCAAGTGAAAACTGACACTGCTGTCACACCTGAAGATTAGTGATTACTTTCTTACATTTCCACAAGAGAAATGGATCGAGAATGAGGATTACAAGCAAGGTAGAGAGAGAGAATTCAGCAGTTGAGAGTGGTGAACGACACGGCTCAGAGGTGTGTGAATTTGCTCGAGGAATTCAACCGACTCATCACCAATAATGAAGAAAATCAGTGTCTTCTCCAAGTGGTCGTGGCAAATAGGAATGCTATTTGCCTCAAAACAACAAAGAAGTCTGTTGTTGACGCAGTGCTTGCAGTTTCTAGACTCTAAGACTGTAGCGAGTGTTGAAGTCATAAAACCGGAAAAATCGACATTCATGGTTAGAACGATGTGTTTTTTTAATTTTTGACATTTCCAATTCTTCAAACTTACTGAAATTTTATAGATCAACTTGACTAACTGTTCTACTGTCACAAGTGTTGTCAAATTACAGTAATATTTGATTTGTCGTAAAATAAAATACATTCGTACGGGAATGTATGCTCGACGCATTCATTTCCACAATTAGTGTCTTTTTATCGGTATCAGGCAAATTGACACAGTCCGTGAGCACCGTCTTTCCGTTGGAATTAAAATCTGAAATTTTGTCTAAATAATACTATTGATAGGTCTAACAAACTGAGAGGGTGCCCTGGTTTCTAGGTTGCACTTTGTTTTTGACCATGCATCTGGGAACCACCCTAGTACACGGTCCGTATGGCTCAGGCTCAACCTTGCATCAGAAGGATGTATTTCATAGTCTCTGGATTTTTGAGCTCGGCCAAGTCTCTGCAGCTTTGTTTAACATGTGCATAGGATGGAAAATGCCTGCGCCTGGGTATTGGAATGACAGCACTATCTGATGGGTTTACATCAGGCATGGGCAACTTCTTTTAACAGAGGGCCGCTTTAAGGTTTGAAGGGCAGCTCAGGGGCCGTACGCCAATCGCGAGCTAATTTTTGCAGATTCATTTGCCTCAGAAAATGAAACGATATTAATTTTATTCAAACTAAATATTACAGAATAACCGTTAAAACAAGTGAAGATAAGTTTTATGATGGAAATCTAATTATCCTAATATGTAGAGTCCTACATTAAAAATAAAAAAAAGTTTTATTCAGTTTTAAAAATACATAAAACTGTTAGTCTGTGCAATGTATCCATTTGTTTAGTGTGCTATATTTAATGTGAGATCTGGCACTTCTTCTCACGACACACATCTGGAATGTTTGCTTTGAAGTTCGATGTGGCAATTCGATATTCATTGGAGAGATTGTCATCTGTTAGTCTGCATTTGTTTTTGCACTTTGTTAGTTTCATCTTTGAGAAGACATGTTCACAAATACTGGCATAGGTGCACCGTGCATGGAAACAGTGCAACCATGCAGTTTCAGGCTTTGAAAATTTGAATGAAGAGTTAGAATCCTGAGAAATGTAAAGTTATGTAGGACTGAATCAGAGGTACCTCACGAAATTTCCTTTCCAACTCACTGTTGCATTGAAGTACAATCAATTCCATTTGCATGGAGCTTGGTGCTGAATTGGCATCGATGGAAAAGGGAGATTCAAACAATTTAAGTCTAGTTCATGAGCAGTAAATCAGCAAACCTGGGACTGGAACTCTACTTTCAATACAGTTATTTGTTCTGTGCACTTCTTGATATTTGCAGAATCAGTAAAACATGGAAAATGCACAGTTTTTCCTTTCGATATTTGATTTCCCAGAGTAGCAACTTCGTTTGAAAAGTTATGATAGATGGTTTCTAAAGTAGCGAACCTACCCACTTGTGATTTTGTTTTATGTAGAGAGTAGATTACACTGATGACTGAGTAGTAAACTAATTGACTATAGACTAGAGGCCGGATTCTTAATAAATAAGTAACAGATGTGTTAATTTCGGCCTATGTACAGAAATTCATTTGTGTAGGGCTGGATTAAAGGTTCCCAAATGAGGGCCGGATAAAAGGTCCCCAAAGTGCCAGGTTCAGTGCTAATGTAAATGACATGCCAAGGGCCGGTTCAAAGGTCCCCGGGGGCCGGATCCGGCCCGCGGGCCGCCAGTTGCCCATCCCTGGTTTACATGCTGTACAAGCGAAGGTCCTGCTGTCCCGATGATGATGATGATGATGATGATGATGATGATGGTGATGGTGATGCTGATGCTGATGCTGATGATGATAATGATGATGATGAGGATGATGATGACGACGACGACGACTACGACGACGACGACGACGACGATGATGATGATGATTATATGATGATGATGTTGATGATGATGATGATGATGATGATGATGATGATGATGATGATGATGATGATGATGATGATGATGATGATGATGATGATGATGATGATGATGATGATGATGATGATGATGATGATGATGATGATGATGATGGTGATGGTCATGGTGATGGTGATGGTGATGGTGATGGTGATGGTGATGGTGATGGTGATGGTGATGGTGATGGTGATGGTGATGGTGATGGTGATGGTGATGCTGATGCTGATGCTGATGCTGATGCTGATGAGGATGATGATGATGATGATGAGGATGATGATGACGACGACGACGACTACGACGACGACGACGACGACGACGATGATGATGATGATGATTATATGATGATGATGATGTTGATGATGATGATGATGATGATGATGATGATGATGATGGTGATGGTGATGGTGATGGTGATGGTGATGGTGATGGTGATGGTGATGCTGATGGTGATGCTGATGCTGATGGTGATGCTGATGCTGATGCTGATGCTGATGCTGATGCTGATGCTGATGCTGATGCTGATGCTGATGCTGATTAGGGGTCTGCGGGTATACCCGTACCCGCGGGTTTACCCGTACCCGACCCGTACCCGCGGATCGGGTACGGGTCGGGTACACATTTCACGGGTCGGGTCGGGTACGGGTAGGGTCATCACGGGTACGGGTATACCCGGTTTTACCCGTACCGAAGTGAAGTTTTGGGGTTATATTGTCACCGTTACATATAATAGAGAATGTAGGCGCGCAATGGGCCCGACCGGGTCTGCAATTACTTAGCGTTCTCGGAATCTAGGTGACAGCATAGACCACGGAGATAAAATGTACAATGCAATTGAGAAAGCACAAAAGTTGCATGTAAACAGGTTCCATAAGCTGACTGTCTATTATTATTACTACTACTACTATAATTGCTGCTGCTCCTACTACCGGTACTACTACTACTAGGCTACTACTACTACTACTAGGCTACTACTACTACTACTAGGCTACTACTACTACTACTAGGCTACTACTACTACTACTACTACTACTACTACTACTACTACTACTACTACTACTACTACTACTACTACTACTACTACTAGGCAACTACTACTACTTCTAGGCTACTACTACTACTACTAGGCTACTACTAGGCTACTACTAGTACCAATAGGCTGCAGCTGCTAGGCTATTACTGCTGGGCTACTACTACTGGGCTGCTGCTCAGGCTGCTGCTGGGCTGCTACTACTGCTGCTGGGCTGCTGCTACTGCTGCTGCTGGGCTGCTGCTGCTGCTGCTACTGGGCGGCTACTGCTGCTTCTAGGCTGCTACTGCTGCTGCTGGGCTGCTGCTGGGCTGCTGCTGCTGGGCTGTGCTGCTGCTGGGCTGCTAGGCTGCTGCTGCTACTGCAGGGCTGCTACTACTACTGCTGGGCTGCTGCTGCTACTACTACTGCTAGGCCGCTACTGCTACTAGGCTGCTGCTACTACTGCTACTGGCTGCTGCCTATGCCACTAAGCTGCTGCTACATAACAGCTGCTGCCAGCAGCTGCTGCTGCTGCTGCTGCTGCTGCTACTACTACTACAACTACTACTACTACTACTACTACTACTACTACTACTACTACTACTACTACTACTACTATCATCATCATCAGCAGCAGCTTATTTATTGTTATTGCTACATGCTGAGTTGTAATCCTATTGGCATGGTAGGGACAGGGACTATGGAAAGGCGTGCTAATGACGTGATGGGTACTGTACGGGTACGGGTATACCCGCGGGTACGGGTAGGGTCGGGTAGTAATTTTGAGTACGGGTCGGGTACGGGTACGGGTAGCGGTTCTGTGTTACGGGTACGGGTCGGGTAGCAAAAATGCTTTACCCGCAGACCTCTGATGCTGATGCTGATGCTGATGCTGATGCTGATGCTGATGCTGATGCTGATGCTGATGCTGATGCTGATGCTGATGCTGATGATGAAGATGACGATGATGATTATATGGTGCTGATGATGTTGATGATGTCAATAACAGCAACACTTGCAACTAATTAACTCTTGCATGTTTCATTAATAATATTTCCTTCAAAGATGTAAAGAATGTTTAATTTAATTAAGTGTGAAAATAGTGACTTGATGGTTAACTCACTTACCAAAGACGATCAAGTTTGCGCTGTAACGCTCAGGTTGGCTTCCTACTTTCTGAACAGCACATGTGTAGATTCCTGCATCATTCATTTCAGTCGAACTCCGCCACTGTTCGCTTTCTGACAGTGCCAGTCCCAAGCCTGGATAAAGGAGGAGGGCAACGCTAATGGTCTTTTTTACCACACAGCTAGTCGTTAAACAGAAAAACCACCACCATCATTTCAGTCGAATTTGTGTACAGAACAACTGAGCCATTTATGCCTTCGATAATTCCAAAATGCGGATTGTTGATGTTTTTCCGATCCTTCCAATTTTTAAAAATTGTGTCAGTGTTTGAACTAAACGGCCTTTGCATAGATCACTCTCTTATTATGGAATTATTACCAGCCTGACATTTCATTTCCATCCTTTGACCAACTTTAGCCACCATATTTCGTGGTCCATCTATCAAATCAGTACTTCCTGAACAGACGAAATGTGAGATAAAATCAAATTTAAAAATAGCATAAATTGACCTATTTCTTCAAATTCATTGCTGTGGTATTTGTATTTCATTTACATGTACACTTTAAGTTTCCAAATTCGTGTAATGTAAGAAGTTGAATTCTTTAACTTTAGATTTTATACCTGGGATATTTCCTTAGACTGGCTCTTATGAAGATCTGTATCTTTGGTACGTTGTGACCTTTACAATTATTAGTAGGCCTATTGTAAATGTCAAAACTGATGTCAATGAGCTGTATATTCTCTCCGCGTTACAAGGTGAACGTGAATTGTTTTATGGTTCCTGTTGCTAGTCAATAACTCGCCGACCCTGTAAATTCTTTGTATAACTTAGTCCCATATTTACTTAAGCATGTCATTTACTACCTATGGCCTCATTGAGATCTTAAGTAAACCATGTTTTGCCTTACTGGACGATACTCTGGCATTTTGACACTGGTCTACAGCCGATTTGTGAAGTTATAGGTAAAACGTGAACTTATTCGAACATTTTCTATCTACACTAATCATTGCATAACTAACAATTCCTTGAGAATTTAATAATTATTATAATGCTATAAGGTAAATTGCCCCACGAACCGATATGAGCCTATTGTTCTCTCCTAGGATTGGCAATATTGTCCTTAGCTATAGGTCTATGTGCTACAGAGACTACTAGAATGTCTATATTTTTTTAATCAAGCACCATTTCCATTAAGAGATAGTTCATAGTGACAGTTCTGTAATGTTATTTGTTTTGTCTGTTTACCGCGACCTAGAAGGATCGCAGACCTACATCATGTATTCAGAAATGCACTGCACAGCAGTTACTTATTTAACTGCATTAGCAACTATTCTCTCTCAGTCCGGTAAGAAACATGAAGTAAAAATCTGCATCGCAAACATTTGTTTATAACATTTTTCGTCTTACCCTAAGAGCACATAATCATTTGGGTTCAATACTAGGCTACGTACAGTCACACCGCACAATATAAGACTGAATATAGACGGCAATGCTATGTCATGTAGATGATGGAAGTAAAGTAAAAAAGAATATGCAGTCAACATTAGTTTCATGTTTTATTAGTTTCATAGTTTGAACTCTATCCTTATTATTCTGTTCGACTTAATATGTTAATAAGCTGCGTTATGCCAGCGTTTTGAGCGCCAATAATAAGCGAATAAAATTATACTAATAATTAGCCTAGTCGTCAATATTCGCTCTGGTAATACTAGTACTATCATCGCAAGAGATAGCAGCTTCTGTGCAGCCCGTTGTAAGAACTAAATTGGTGAAGTACCTTTTTAATGGTAAAATTTAAAAAAGATCAATTGACCTGTCGATTATCTTTTTTTAGCAATTTATGGATAATCGTTCTGCACTATGATATGCAAATCTGCTTGTCAACTTTATTTATAGGCTGCTCACTTACTTACTGCATTATATTGCCATGTGAAAAATATCAAAGCAGCCTAAAGGTATCCTTTGAAAATTTGAAAATTTATCATAGTGCGCGTTGGTTAATGCACTTTTCTTTTAAGTTTATGTATAAAACTTGAAATCGTTAGGCATTTTGACTCTACATCAAAATTTATTTTCGTTCACCAATTATTAAATGCCAGAAATATATCCTACTCTATATTTTTGTGTCACCTATTCTGCGATGAGTTTATTCTGGCACTGGTTGGCAATCTGTTGCCAGAGTTCCCTAGCCTTAAGTCTTATCGTATAATTATGTATGTCACTTATTATCGCTCACTGAAATGTATCGCACAAACCACAAATTTGAGAAAATTAAGAATACAGGAATTGACATAATAGTTTAAGTGCTGAAAATGTCAGTGAGAAGTGCAAAGTTTAAAGCTGATTTAGGCCAACTTCAAGCTTGACCAAGAGTGAATGGTAGGGTTTTTGGAATACACAGCTTGCGTCAAGTATAACACGTAATCGATCGATTCGAAATGCTATGATCGACTACTTGGCTCTACCGACGATAGAATCGATATACTTCGTCGACCTCACATCGACTCGAATGACTTGGCAAATAAACGATCGACTTGTTTGGGGTCGGTTCCCATCAATTTGCCGACGATACCCAGGCTTTTTTACATGGCCCAGCATCTTCTGCTGTTCAAATGGTAGAGCCGTTGTTAGAGGCTTCCTCTGCCGTAGACGCATGGCTCTCCTCTAACCGCCTGCGGCTGAATCCTGACAAGACACAATTCATATGGCTTGGAGGCCGTCTTCAGCTCAATAAGATTGATACTGTTTTCCTTCATATCAGATTTCCCCACATCCACTTCTCCTCTTCTGTTCGTGACCTGGGAATTGTCTTGGATCCTTCTATTTATTTTACCGACCAGGTCAACTCGGTTTCAAGGTCTTGCTTCTACCATCTGCTCAACTACGTTCCATTCGCAGCTCTCTTTCACTGCATGCCATTACTAGGGCCTGCTCTGATCCACGCCTTGATCTGCACTCGTGTCGACTTTGGGAACGCTGCATACATTGGACTCTCTTCCTCTAATACTCACAAACTCCAGTCTATTCTTAATGCAGTTGCTCGGCTTATAGGCGACATTCCAAAGTGTATCCATATATCAGGCTATATTCGGGATACCCTTCACTGGCTCCCTATCCAACAGCGGATAAACTTCAAAATCCTTTCCCTCATGCGTAGCTGCCTTGTTGGGGTAGCCGCATCCTACCTGAGCTCTTTTTGCACCTTTGTCTCATCCTTACCTGCGAGAGCCTCTTCGCGCTCTTCGACCCCTGGCCTTATGGTTGTCCCTCGCATGCGCTCTGCTACGGCCCACTCAAGGTGCTTTGCCCGTGTTGGCCCATCAGCTTGGAACTCTCTTCCCCAGTCTCTTCGCCTTGAGTTACCAGCTCTCCTCTCTCCTTCCCAGTTCCGTATACGTCTTAAGACTTTGTTGTTCCCTGATGCAGGCACTGACGCGGGTCGAGAGCGCTGCTGATTTTGAGCGGCGCTATATAAATGTTCGATTACAATTACAATTACAATTGATCGACTTTTTCCGACTTGGACTGTGTTCTCTTGGCCAAAATTGCTGACGACTGTTGCATTCTTGTATCCCAGCACTTAAATTTCAACTGCACACTCTTCCTCAAACTGTCGAACTGTAATTGAAGACTATAATAATATCGTGTGTGATTGACTTGTAAGTATTAAGCGTCGCTGTCGTCGTCGACTCGATCAGATAGGCAGCTATGCTACAAGAGAATCTAGGGCAAATATGTGAATTGTGTGAAGGATCAAATTAATACTCACTAATAGGATCACTATAGAGTAGACCAATCAGGTTCGTACAGTAGGTGTTTGTTTACACAGAATTACGCCATTATATTATGTAACTCATTTTGTGACGTAACCGCAAAACTATTAAGTAAAATATTTCAGAGTCGAGATAAGTCGAGTAAACAACGATCGACTCGACTTGTCAGAGCAAACGATCGACCCGACTCGGCGAGTCGATCGAACAGACATGTAGCATTCTCTATGGATTCGACTTGGCCGAGTTACGACCGACTTACTTGATCGACTTACTTGATTGATCACGCGGTTTAGAAGCAAGACCTCTTAAACCACTTTAACTGTCATTACACCTGACCTGCTAAGACCTCTTCATATTAATTGCTGTGCTTTGAACAGACAGAGTTGCCATGCTACAAGCAGGCGCCATAGTTGACATTCTTTGAACTACCCCCTACCTTGACGCATACCACAGGCAAGTGGAAATTAAGTAGGTTTACAGAAAAAAAGCACAGTTATATAAGCTCACTTTAATCACTTAACCTACCGGACTATAGGAATTATTTTATTTAAGTGAAAAAGATCTCAAGTAGTAACTCGTTAGTGGTCTGTAAGTGTCACAAAGACGATAAGCTTTTGTTGGCAACGAGAAAGCGCCTAAAACAAATCACCCGATTTATGCTTTTATTAATTTCACATCAGAGTTTCTCATTTTCTTAGACTACTTCCATTGGCGTTAGGCCAGTCTGGCTCTCAAAGCATTAGTTAAACAATTTTTTAAGCTTTGTAGCATACAAAATCATTTATGCTAGGCATTTATAAACTTAAAATTTCACATAAGTGTAGTTTTGGATTCACCGAATTGCAATAATATCGAAGTATTGCATTTACTTTTCAAATTTTAGCTGCAGAACTGGTCAATGCTCCTCGTAATACTGAATCAAAGGTTGGCGACACAACCTATTTTAATTGCTCTACGAATCTTACGTCTGAGGAAATATTTTGGTACCACGGCGTCAAAACCATTTATAACGGACACGGGATTCTCCAGCCGTACAATGGAAGATTCGAGATTGACAGAAATGCTTCAATCGGATCACACAATCTGGTTATTTATTCAGTGAAACCCAATGATGCAGGAGAATACATCTGCGCTGACGACGACGGGTCTGGAACACGACGATCAGCTCAACTCATTGTGTTAGGTTAGATTCATTCAGTTAATTAATTTTCCTAGGCCAAATGAATGCTGAAACTCTTTAGTGCGTATGATAGCGCATTGGATAACACACTGGTATAGAGAGCGAGAGGTACCGAGTTCGAGTACCGTAGGCGGACATGCTTTGTAGGCGGCTATTGGCGCCGTGTATTGCAGGTTGTATGTTCTGTTAGTAGTTAATATATATGTCTTCTATCATTTGTGCTCCTGTGAATTGTTTCAATTGCATAACATGTACTGCGCGGTGTGTTTGTCAGGCGCTTCAATAAAGAACAGATTATTATTATTATTATTATTATTATTATTATTTTTTGCCCGAGGTATAAATGATCCCTCAGGCTTCTAAAAGCAATTCCGAAGAATAATCACGCCTAATATGGCTCGTGGTCCTCGTCCCCGGTGTTGTGCATAAAAGTCCCTCTGAATGCTATTGCGTTATACCGCTGCGTGCAGATTGACAAACGCTGGAACAAATATGTGGTCTCCAAGGGATCGCCGGTGGCGGCAGTCACCCGACGTCCTAGTTCCGAAATGAACTCTCGTCCTGACCTATTTATCGGGCCCAGTGATTCTAGGGCAATGGGAACGAAGTTGTGAGTTGCGGGGAGATCTGCATATTTCGTGATTTTGCGCGAGGCTGCCAGTTCAGCTGCGCTCCCAGGTGTTGTCGACGTAATTTGAATGTAAGATGCTGCGCAAGTATGGATGCTGGTTACGTCCCATGTCATGTACTTTCCCCCTGCCCACGGTTCGAGCGTCGCTCCATCCGGTCTCTTTCCGTCGGTGCGCAGGAGCCCTGGGGGTTCTTTTGAGCTGGGGATGTCTGCTCTCTGAAGGGCTCTCCATATGGCGTCATTCATTGCGAAGTGTCGGCTTGCTCTTCCTCCAGATTGCTTGCACACCAGTCCGTGGTGACCTCCTGGGTCCGCAATCTGACCACATTGGCACTGATGTGAAGCGCATAGGTTGAGGCCCATGCGTAGGCCAATCGCTATTCGGATCGCTTCGTTGCTCAGACCCAGTCCGCAGGAAGCAATTGGCACGGTTGAAAGCCAGTCTCCGGCGTGGGGCGATGAAACTGCTCCCATTCTTGCTCGGTTGAGTGGGTCGATGTTCGCTGACCACACCGTCGCCTTGTCTTGATCAATCAAGGGTCTGTCCCAGACTCCCAGGTCTTCTGTCTGTTCCAAGCTGGCGCCTCGCCTACTGGCAACGTCGATCTACGAGATTCTTGTATTTCCTTCTCGAAATCATTCATCAGTTCCTCACGGTCGAGAATGGCCGCCCCGAGTGTCTTGGTCGATGCAGCTGACGCTAAAAAAGCTGAAGATGCCAGCATCGTGACCCGTCTCACGCCGAGGCCGCCATCCCTGATTGGCAGTGTGGCCTGTAGCCACTGAGTGTCGTTTAGTTCGATGTTAAGGATACTTTCAAGGCCATGTCTCATCTGGGTGTCGATAGTTTTCAAGAGGGGGTGACTCCAGCAAGGGGCTGAGCGTAGTAGGTATGTAAGTTTCTGCGCTCCGAAGCAGGATCGTAGTAGCATGAGCGCGCCTTGTGCTTGGAGACAAGTAAGATCGTTCAACGCCATCTCTAATGTGTCGCTGTGGTCCTGCAGTGCTTTGTCCAAGACCTTCCCTCTGAACAATGGTGCACCCAGCAGGGTCAGAGTGTCTCGGTCCACTCTTTGGAAGCCGGCAAGAGCATCGTCCGTGCACTCGATATCCGAGAGATACTCGCATTTTTGTCGGTTTAGACGGATGCCCAGTGATTGTTCCAGATCCGCTATTGTGGCCAGATCGTGTCGAATGTTCTCCATTTTGCCTCCCAGTGAGATGTCGTCAAGGAATCCTAACCGGAAGTCGGCTTCAAGATTGCGCAGGTACGGCTGTAACGGCAAGCAAAATAATAATAATAATATTATTATTAGAAAAGATTATTATAATGATTCACCCAAAGTCCTACTAGTAAAATGCTGTAGTAAATGCATTCTGTCTCTATCCGAAACAATTTGATGTTTCATGTCCCCAAATGTGCCTGATATGAAATACGTTAAAATTCATTTGAATATCCAAACGCAGTGTTATGATTAGTTGAGTGAAACAATAAAAGTTTTACATTTTCATTTTAACAATCTCATTTATTTGCTTTACCTTACACACTGGCATAGAGAGCGAGAGGTACAGAGTTTGATTTCCATAGGCGGACATGCTTTGCAGGCTGCTAGGCCTATTAGCGCCGTGCTTTACAGGCTGTCTGTTCTGTCAGTAGTTAACATTAATGTCTTCTGTCATTTGTGCTCTTGTGAATTGTTTCAATTGCATAACATGTACAATGTAAATGTACAGCGCAGTGTGTTTGTCAGGCGCTTCAATAAAGAAAAGATTATTATTATTATTATTATAAAAGATTATTATAATGATTCACCCAAAGTCCTGCTTTTAAAATGCTGTAGTAAATGCATTCTGTCTCTATCCGAAACAATTTGCATGGGGCCCGGTGGCGCGTTGGATAACAGCTGGCGTAGAGAGCGAGAGGTACCGAGTTCGAGTCCCGTAGGACGGATATGCTTTGTAGGCTGCTATTAACGCCGTGTATTGCAGGCTGTCTGTTCTGTTAGTAGTTAACTAGTTAAGATTGTTTCAATTGCATAACATGTAAATGTACAGCGCAATAAGTTTGTCAGGCGCTTAATTAAAGAAAAGATATTATTATTATTTATTATTATTCATGTCCCCAAATATGCCTGATATGAAATACGTCAAAATTCATGTAAGGATTAGTTGTGTGAAATAATAATTGTTTTACATTTTCATTTGAGCAATCTCTATGCATTTATTTACTTTACCTGCGACTTCAAAATGTAAAGGTTTTTTGACTGATTCTTTACGACCACTCGCTTTTGCTAACCAAAATGCAAAATTATGCAATTGTCTTGTACTGTTACGTTTCTGTCACATTTTTGATCCGTGTTTACGAAACCGGATTTTGCTAGTTGACTTTCATGCTCTTGAACTCCTGTACATTTTCTATTTGCAAGACAATGATCCAGACTGCCAATCCAACGTACAACCAGAAGGGGTAATAGGGCAAAATATCTTCAACATACCACCGGATGACGTTCAGCTGACATGTAATGTAACCTACCACGGCAACATTCCTCCTCAGATGGAGTGGAAGAAGGTTGGAGATGATGGCTCCATCAAAGACAGTTTAACGTCTACTGTTAGGTCGACAAATCGCTTAATATACACTTTGAAGTTGAAAGGTGACATCTCTCTGGACAACTCATCTTATGTTTGCCAAACAACGAGGTCAACACAGAATCAGTACAAGTGCACCTCCGAAACCATTAAAGTATTACGTGAGTAGATAATTACACAGTGTCATGTATCAATGAAGACATTTCTCTTGAGCTATTTAGGATTAATATAGGCCTGAGTGCCTAATAAATGACCTCAAGTTTGATTATGCTGACTTTGCTGAAATATAATTATCTGTTAAGATAACACTCCAGTTCACACGATTCTATAGAAAAACTCTTTAGAAACATTGTTTTGTTCGTAAGTCTAAGAAAGAACGGCAATGCACTAACGGCAAATACGGTTAATATAAAAAGTGTTGTTCCGTAGATACTCATGAGACGCTGATACTTTCAAAATGTTAATATTGGATGCCATTTATATTTTGTTTTGCTCCTAAAGATAAAGCTCATTCGAAAATGTGCAGATTTCTAAGCATAATAGTTTAACGGTACCCTATATGTGGACTGAGAGCCATTAGATATTTATTATTTAGGCATTCGCTGTTGCTCATCTAAATCTATTCTGTCTGCAAATCTCTGTCGCTATCTTCTAGATCCAAAATCGTGGATGTTTGCTCGACACTTGTCTTGTAAACAATATTAAACTATTCTCTGCAAAGTCTTTCTTTTTTACCCAGCATAATTGTCAACAATACGCCGTAAACTTCTCTGTCCTTTAACATCTTGCACGTGTAACTAAAGGGACTGTTTTCGTCTGATGATGATCCCTGCTCCTCTTTATCCGCTGTCCAGTCTGGATAAAGAAGAGTTGGACGAATGGGTGTTAATACATTGCCGCAAAGAAATAGACGACTGAAGTCCAACGCAGTTTTTCAAAGTAAGCAGTTGAATATTTTCAGATGGTGTAAGGTAGTTTTACTAAATAACATATATAACCATTTACGATGGTCTTTCAGATTTTGTCGAGGGAAACACGATAGAACAAAAAGTATTCAGAGGCGACCAGATTACTTGTATCGCAAGCAATAGCACGTTTCCGTGCATCAGCCAATGGTATCATGACAATTATACATGTCCCTTATCATGTGATGAAACTATTACAACACACCTGCTGGGAGAATATCGGTGTACGGTGAAGTGTCACGTTAGAGGGAGAGACTACTACTTTGTAGCTCTGAAAGCTTTCGTTGTTGAGCCAATAACGTCTCCATTGCTGTCAATATCAGGCGAGTTTTAAGTGATAATTTAACACTAGGCATTCAGTCACTTAGTTTTGAGATATCGCATTTAAATACAGAATTTTAAGAGTTGACAGGCAGGTTTTGCTAACAGTTCATCAGAAATCGGATGAAATTTGAGCAGGTGTATCTAAAAGCTGTCTATTAGGCTACTTACTTCAGATCCAACAGTATTTACTGGTTTCTGGAAGCATTGACCCATCGGTAATGCCCACTGGTGATAGAGACCAATTCAATTGGCGTTTGCAATGAACAGATGGTATAACTATTTTAAATTTCTAAGTTTATTTTATATTTTCAATGTCTTCACAGATACAATTGCTGTTGGGGTACCGATCGTCATCATTGCCCTAATCATAGCAGTTGTATCGATTGCTGTACTCACAGTACGTAACAAGCGAATGAAGAAGAAGGGTAAGTATAATCACTTGAAGTCTTTGAAATCGATGCAACTTTATAATAGGTTTTGAGTTTTGCGAAACTAGTCGTTGGTGTAAAATTCTTCTCCAGCTACGTACTGCTTTTGCCCTTCACAAAGGGTCACGAAGTTCCATTTTTCGATAGATTTGCACATCCAAAATTTGCTGACATTTCTTTAAAGTCCTTCATTTTGCACCTGCATTTTCATTACTTTACTAGCCAACTGCTAACTACTGAAACCAGCGTATTTTCAACGCAACGTTTGCATCGAGGAGACGCCAGTTTCAATTAATGAAGTGCGCCACGTTGGATAACGTGACAGAAAAATCTGACGGTTGATAGCATCGACAATAATATAAAATATATACGGTATATTAGGCTTCGACGGTTGATAGTAAGCTATAGTCGAAAAACTAAGGGGGGGGGTGGTATCCACCCCCTGGTGCCACAATGGTACCAGAGGGGGTCGATACAACCCCCTTAGTTTTTCGACTATAGCTTATTGACTATTCTTTCTAGAAGAGAAACAATTATACCATTCTTTAGAGGGAATGCAGGGCTTCATTTGCATACCAACATGTTTGTCTTATGAAAACCGGAAGTGATCAAAATAAATAATAATACGCGTAATCTGTGTGAAAATGGCTGAATACAGCATCACAACGTAAACCGATATATATGTATGGATATATATGTATGATGTATATTTATACGTATATATATGTAGGGCTGTATGTTTGTATCTTGGATACATAGATCAGTTTCAAAACACGCATAATTTTATATTTGTTTATCCAAAAAGTACAAAATGTACGCAATAATATAAAATATCGCTAATTAAGGGGGTTCGGTTGTTGAAAGTGATGTAATTTCGAGGTACATTCACATAATGTACAACTAAATATACCATTATGTGCAGAAATGAATGCTGAATCCAATGCTGTATTACAAGTTATGATATGTGAAACCAAACACGAAATCCAGGGGGTCGTCTCAACCCCCCCCCTTGGTAGCCGATGTCACGAAAAAAGCTTGGTAGCCCTAGGGTTAAGAAGATAAAACAAAAATACAAAAAAGAACAAAAGAACAACTTTTCATCTTGAAACAAGACTATGCCATCTGGTAAATAATAATGAATAATAATAATTTAAAAAAATTAATATTATTATTTTTACGAATAGTAGCAGCAGAAGCAGCAGCAGTAGCAGCAGCAGCAGCAGCAGTAGTAGTAGTAGTAGTAGTAGTTGTAGTAGTAGTATTATTATTATTATTATTATTATTATTATTATTATTAGTAGTAGTAGTAGTAGTAGTAGTAGTAGTAGTAGTAGTAGTAGTAGTAGTAGTAGTAGTAGTAAAAGTGGTAGTAGTAGTAGTAGTAGTAGTAGTAGTAGTAGTAGTAGTAGTAGTAGTAGTAGTAGTAGTAGTAGTAGTAGTAGTAGTAGTAGTAGTAGTAGTAGTAGTAGTAGTAGTAGTAGTAGTAGCATTTGAAGTAGTTGTTGTTGTAGTAGAAGTAAAATTATTATTATTATTATTATTATTATTATTATTATTATTATTTTTTTTTAACTGTTTTTATTATTTTATTATTGTTATTATTATTATTATTATTATTATTTTTTTGCCCTGAGGTACTTCATTCCCCCAGGGTCTTACAGATTATAAAAGCGTTGTTTTCTGGAACGGCTACCCCTCATCCAAGTCAATTAAGGGTTTAATGAAGGAACCACTGAAAGCAACAGCGTTGAATTATTATTATTGTTATTATTATTATCTTTACCGTTAGCGTTAACGAGAATCACACTGGTGTAATTAGGAAAATGCATTATTATTATTATTATTATTATTATTATTATTATTATTATTATTATTATTATAACAAAGTTAGCAATTTATCATGGTAAGGTCGAGGAAAAACAGATGGCGTTCCCGCGTTGGACAGCTACCGAGAGTCTTTGGAATAGGTAGTTTGTTTCGAGGGTGTCATGGGTTGCATCCGTCAACCTTCGTCCGAGCTTCAACACAAAACTCAATCCTTCTGAGCTCCAAGCACCGCTGGACTCTAGTGCTACCGCCACGAAAGCATGTGTTCGGGTGATTGTGGCGTATTTCAATCTCTTGGCGGCGGCTGCCCGGTTTGCGGCCTCACCCGCTTCGGTTGATGTTGTTGCCAGATGTGACTTTGCGAATGTGTCCGAAACTGTCACATCCCAAGTGAGGCATCTTCCGCATGACCACGGGATGAGTGTCACGCCGTCCGGTCGTTTACCATCTTCTCTGGTGAGGCCCAACGGTTCTTTCTGGGAAGGAATGTTTGCTCTTCCGAACGATCGCCATATTATATCGTTCAGCATGTTGTGCCGTTGATGTCTGCCAGCGTTTTTTCTGCAGGCCAGACCGTGGAGTCCTCTGGCGTCGACTCTCTCAAAACAGTGACACACATGAGGTTCGCACAATGTCGTCCCGAGTCGCATTCCACATGGGATCCGTATTACTTGACAATTGATATAATGGTTGGACTCAGGACATCAAAGCACTCTTTCACAACTTCACAAGAGATGTAGGAATGGTGTCATGTTTTGTTAGGCGAGGAAAATATAAGTTTTTTTAACCTCTCCAAGATTGTTATTATTATTATTATTATTGTTATTATAATTATTATTATTATTATTATTTTTATTATTATTATTATTATTTTTTTTTAAAATTTTATGCCCTGAGGTACTTCATTCCCCCAGGGACTTATAAAATTATAAAAGCAGTGCATCTGGAACGGCTACTCCTCATCCATGCCGGGCGTGGGTTTGATAAAAGTGCCACTAAATGCTACGGCGTTGAAGCGTTATTATTATTATTATTATTAGTAGTAGTAGTAGTAGTAGTAGTAGTAGTAGTAGTAGTAGTAGTAGTAGTAGTAGTAGTAGTAGTAGTAGTAGTAGTAGTAGTAGTAGTAGTAGTAGTAGTAGTAGTAGTAGTAGTAGTAGTAGTAGTAGTAGTAGTAGTAGTAGTAGTAGTAGTAGTAGTAGTAGTAGTAGTAGTAGTAGTAGTAGTAGTGTGGCGAAAATCTCCTTCTCTCTCTGGGAAGGTTACTGTCGTCGGGCGGATTTCTCTCACTTCTTACCAGGATAGCGCTTCAGAAATCCCCCAGTCTTCAATGTCTGCCAGGATCGGCCTCTCCGGTCAGGCAGAGGTCTTATCGGGTTAGCGACCACCGAACGTCGATCAGATGAAGAAGACGACAAGAGTCAAGTCAATGAAATCACTTGTATTATATCGACGAAATACAACTCAAATGTAACTGATTTACGACAGACGATAATACTGCACTCAAGCACGACTGACAATCAAGCAACTGACTAATGACTAACTAACACTCAACTGAACTTCACGACAACTGAACTGACTGCTGGCTCCCGGAGCGAACGAATGAACTACTGAGCGTCTTAAGCAGCGCTATTTATACACAACTGGTCGGTCCCGGGGGACCGGTCCCGGGGGACCGGGGCGACCGGTCCCGGGGGACCGGGGGGACCGGTCCCGGGGACCGGGGGGACCGGTCCCGGGGACCAAGGCCTCACTACACACAACCACGGCGGGGTCACAGCGTCCAATTTTGCTACACATTTCCCCCCGCTAAAGAAAAGGGATGCCCCCATCCCCAAGGAGGGAGCTTACTTAACATCCTACCCTAAACACAGTCATGTTAAGACTATATGCAATGTCACAAAGCACAATCAAAAGATCAATTAACAGACAAAATGGGACCACTATGCTTCGCAAATTGGGCGGGCCCAGCTCCCCAATAATGGTATGCACAATGATTAACATCTCAAAAAGAATATCGCCCCAAGCACCGGGTAGGCTACGTAACAAAGAATGTCCTCTGAAAAGTAAGCAATTAAACGTCAGATTTTTCTCGCCATGGTCCGGCATAAGAAAAACTAAAACACACAGCATCAAGAATCTACCAAGAATCTTAATTATCCAAGGCTGCACTTCAGGCATCTTGTAGCCCAACTTTCACATTCAAATAAAACAATGAACTCTTCCCGTTTATCGGGTATTCAATACAATCAAATTTCTCTCTAACAGTGATGAATTCTAACATCAGATTGCATCGCAGATCAACAGAGCGTTAGTTTACGCATTTCAACTGCAATCGGACTTCACATTGTCACCGTTGCCATGACAACGCTTACGTCATCTCCGCTAGGCCAATCAGCAGGTCGGTCCGGGGGACCGAGGCGGTCCCGGGGGGACCGAGGGGGACCGGTCCCGGGGGACCGGGGGGACCGGTCCCGGGGGACCGAGGGGGCCGGTCCCGGGGGACCGAGGCCGGGCGCTATCGAAAGCGAGCCGGCCGACGTACCTCCCTTCTAGGACGCCGGGAGATCATCGGAGCGTCGTCCGAGAGAGGCATCGGAGCGTCGACAACGTCCTCCGTCGAGTCCATTCCGCGACAGGGGCGCAGCTTGTCCACAAGGACCGTGAATGGACGGAAGTGAGCTGACTTGCGGATCGACGCCCGGTAGGCAGCGAGGACATGGGGCAAATGTTCCTCCCAATCCCTTTGATGGCTGCTTACCACCTTCCCAAGCATGGCATTACGCGTCCTGTGAAATCGCTCTATGAGCCCTTTCCCACTCGGGTGATAGGCGGAAGTTCTGACCTTATCCACCCCCAATAATTTACAGAGGTCTCGGAACAGATTCCCATCGACATTACCCCCTGGATCTGTAAGGATCTGCAATGGTGCGCCATACCTTACGATTAGGTTCTCCCGCAGAATATCGACTAAGTCCGGGGCCTGGACGCCTTCCTCTAAACACGGACGTACTACCCGAAGATCGGGGTCTTCCTTTTGGGCCGCCAACAAATCCTCCTGCAGGCTGGGTCCAACATCCAAGGGCTGTTTTACCACCGTCTCGGTAACAGCAGCGATCGCACTTAATTCGTTAGCGCTGCATTGCTGACAGGGCCTACGGGAGAGGGCATCCACGTTCCAATCCTTCCTACGGGCCAATCCCACGTTAGCCGCCCACTCGCTAACGGCGGGTTCAATCGTCCCAGATGCTAACATGCTATCCAGCTGCTCATCGATGGCAGCCCTATGAGGTATTGGATGGCGCCGCAGAGGCTGTCTTACGGGACCTGCATTTCCCGTATCGATCCTATGAGTAGTCACATTTGTACGGCCAAGATCACCTTCCCTTACCGAGAACACATCACTAAATTCGGTCAAAAGTTCCCACAATTGCTCTCGGGTCTCGGGCGTAACTTCCTCCGGGAAATCAGCCAATAACATTTCGCAAGGAACCGCCTCACCATCCGGCTCCTGACCTTCATCCCGGGTCTCCTGACACTCGACCTCAACAGGGTGCAACCCTCCCAGGAGTTGGTCCTTGACTACACTAACAGGATCCTCGGTCAAATTAACTACCCGGACCTGGGTCATTCCAGCGTCATCGCCTACCACAACCCGTGCGAGATGGACTCCAGGACTTATTTCCTTAGCATCCGTCATCCAGGCCGGCGCTACGGACGACAAATCCCCAAACAAAGTTTTTACAGGAACATCAAACTGGCACTTGGGCAAAACCACCACATCTTCAGCGACAATCACCCTACGGCACCATCCAGCTCCATTACCCTTTACAAGAGAGATGCGTTTACGGCCAATAAACAGAGACCCAGTCCCAAAACCTAGGCGGCAACGGTGCTCCCTCAGCCAATCCATACCCACCATGGGGTCGGCTATCTGGTCGGACACCAGAAATGAACTAGAAATTTCAAACCCACTGCGGACCTTAATGGGGACCCTTATCTCTCCCAGCACCCGTATGTCGGACCCATTAGCAGCCATCAAATATCGGTCACAGGGACGGATCTCTAACCCCAGGACAGTAGAGGCAGGTATTAGGCTCACCTCCGATCCCGTGTCGACTAGGCAGAGCTGCGAGCGTGCGTTGATCGTCCCACGGATGTAGACAGCGTTGAAGGTTGCGCGGTTGGGCACTCTTGGATGGGTCGTGTGATTGGCAGCCACAGACTCCGTTGGCGTCGAAGTCTGAGTTTCTGTTTCGGTCGCGTTCGGGCGATTGCGGGCCCGGCGCGACTGGCGGCAGTTGCGAGCGTAGTGGCCGGGTTGGCCACAGTTGAAGCAGGTCAGCTCCCTTCTCGGACTCCCTGAGTTGCTGGCGTTGGCGTCACCGGGGCGACTCTCTCGGCCCGGCTCTCGGTTGCGGTCTCCGGGGCGAACGTCTCGGCCCGGATCTCCATTAGTCGACGTACGACCTCGCAGCTCCCGGAGCTGTCGGTCGAATTTTCCTTCGAACTCCCGTTGCCAGCGGCGTTGCTCTTCCCTCTGAGTTATCAGAAACTGGTTCAATTGCGCCTGAACCTGGTCACTGACGTCGGTCTCTCGAGTGCCTCGCACCCGGTTCGGCGGTCGTCTTCGGTCGTCTCGGTCATCAGGCTCCAGCGGTCTTCTCCGGTCGTCCAGGTCCATCGTGCTTCGGTAGGCCTCCAGACGAAGCGCCGCCCGGTAGGCTTCGTCAAGCGACTTGGGTTCCCGCTCACGAACTTTGAGCGAGAGCTCTCGATCCCTCATCGCCTCCAGGAAAGCGTCTTTGGCGATGATCTCCGTGGTTTCATTGGTGGGGACCGGATAGGCAAGCACCACCAACCGGCGAATTTCATGGAGAAGGTCGGATAGGCTTTCCCCGGCGCGCTGGCGGCGATAGTAGAGTTGCGTCCGGAAGTTCTCGGCTTGGCCTTCCGTCCCATAACGTTGACGCAGCCGTTCTGTCAACTGTTCGTAAGTCACCTCCGGCTGGGCCCCGAAGTCCCAAAGCAGCTGAGTGGCGGCTTTCTCCAGTGAGCAGCGGAGGAAGTCGATCTTGTCCGAGGCCGTCCATCGGTTGTGCCTCGCACAGACCTAGAACTGGGATAGGAATGATTCAAGCGAGCCTGTCCCATCGAAACGCCCGGGTTTCATCTGCATCGGCCGGCTCTTCAGCAGGCCGCCGACGCCCTCGAGAAGCCCTGGAAGAATCCCTGACTCGTCCTTCACTTCCCGGCTGACAGGTTCTGTAGATCTCCTTCGGTCAATCGGTTCCTTCGGCTTCTGCTCCTCGAAGCCAAAGTCGTCTGGCAGGCTGTTCCGGTCCGGCTTGATCTCCATCGGTCGTCTTCTCTCGGCGGGCGTGGAGCTTCTTGGCTGCAGGACGTCGAAGTCGACCAGCTGGTAGATGCGTGTATCTTCCTCGTCTCCCATCGGTAGTCAGCGTTCTGCGATCGTCTAACACCCCACTTCGCGGGTACCACTGTGGCGAAACTCGACCCGCTTCCTCGAAGAGAGAGCTTGGCTTGTCCCCACTATGGGACCAGTGTGACGGAAATCTCTCTTCTCTCTGGCTGGAAGCGATCTGTCGTCGGGCGGATTTCTCTCACTTCTTACCAGGATAGCGCTTCAGAAATCCCCCAGTCTTCAATGTCGGCCAGGATCGGCCTCTCCGGTCAGGCAGAGGTCTTAACGGGTTAGCGACCACCGAACGTCGATCAGATGAAGAAGACGACAAGAGTCAAGTCAATGAAATCACTTGTATTATCGACGAAATACAACTCAAATGTAACTGATTTACGACAGACGATAATACTGCACTCAAGCACGACTGACAATCAAGCAACTGACTAATGACTAACTAACACTCAACTGAACTTCACGACAACTGAACTGACTGCTGGCTCCCGGAGCGAACGAATGAACTACTGAGCGTCTTAAGCAGCGCTATTTATACACAACTGGTCGGTCCCGGGGGACCGGTCCCGGGGGACCGGGGGGACCGGTCCCGGGGGACCGGGGGGACCGGTCCCGGGGACCGGGGGGACCGGTCCCGGGGACCAAGGCCTCACTACACACAACCACGGCGGGGTCACAGCGTCCAATTTTGCTACAGTAGTAGTAGTAGTAGTAGTAGTAGTAGTAGTAGTAGTAGTAGTAGTAGTAGTAGTAGTAGTAGTAGTAGTAGTAGTAGTAGCTGTAGTAGTAGTATTATTATTATTATTATTATTATTATTATTATTATTATTATTATTATTATTATTATTATTATTATTATTATTATTATTATTATTATTATTTTTATAACTATTAATATAATTGCTTCGACGGAGATCGAAAGTCCGTCATTTCATTCCTAATCCTGCGATTGGTTTTTCGTAACTTCAAAGCGTAGAAATGTTGAACGAAAACATGAACTCGAGTAATTTTGGATAAATAGTTTTCTTATATTCAACATATAAATGTAATAGGCTTGCGATATGTCGAGCGTTTTGTCGCAACCTACCGAAGTCGCAGGTAGGCCTACTGAATTGGAACGAGGGGCTCAAGCGTCGCCAACAGGCGTGTGTAGCCGCCTGCCGACGTGGCTGCTATTCGAGCGCAGTCTGTGCGGGACTCGAGCGAAAGACATAGTTACAAAACATTTCTCTTCTATTTTATTGTTATTACTAGATGTTTTCCCGTCCTAAGACGGCAAAGTTTTGGGTGCTCGGGGGAAGGTCAGTTGAAATTAGCGCTCCCCTCTTTTTCTCCACTTTCCTTTCCCATGCTCAACTTTCCCCCTCCACTTCCACCCCACCCTTTTCCCCTGCCTTCTCTTCTTCCCGTCCCATAACCTCCCATTCCTATTTTCCTCCCATCCCCTACCCCTATTCTACCTCTAGCCACCCCTTCTCTGCCCCTCCGCTCATACTGCCCTTCGTTTTCCCTCTTAATCGCCTTCCTTTCTTTTCGACTCACACTCCCCTGCTCTGCCCCTTTCCACCCCTCTCCCCATTCCACTCCCCCTCCCACTGCCCTTCCGTCCGTCCCTTCCCTCCTCCTCTCCTCATTCCTCTCCAACTCCCACTCCCTCTTCCGGCCCTCCATCTCTCTCTCTCCCTACCTCCAACCCTCCGTCCATAAACGCCTGTATAAGAGCTATGCTCCGTCCGTCCGTTGTTGAGAAATATATTGTGTTGCTATGACAACGTTTTCTTTGTGTGACGTCACAATATTCACAATAATATTGTGACGTCACACAAAGAACTTCGACTATAATAATATTATCATAGCTCAGCCGCTGCGCGGCTGTTTTAACCGTGTGACGCGCGTCACACACCTCACACGCGCATACACATTACAGACGCCACAAACATTTCTGTACGTTTATATTAATTATTAATAATAATCATAACGAATATTTTTTGCTCAATCTATTTTGCTCAAACTAGACAGTCAATTTGTTGTATCAATCAAAATAATTTGTCTATTGAATTGGCAAATATAGCATTACTAATAAAAATTGTTTCATAAGAAATATTCATTTTAGTTGCGCAGTGGATGTCCGAAGAACGAGAACAGTTTGAATCTTTTTTTGCTAAAAAAGATCACGGCAAAACTAGCGAAACAGAAAAACTAGATGGTAAGTTATCCTAAACTTCTGTTAGTTTGTAACATGTATGCTAAAGGAAGTTTCGTAACAAAATTAATATAATGTTAATTTCGAAAAAGAAACAGACGATCTATTTTAACTTACAGCTGATCGCCTATCATTATTTCTAAGCTCCCTTGTGGATCGAAATGAACAGATTTTGCCTTCGAATCCTTTCGTCATGTTGTATCCTTTGATCAAGATACAGTTTCCATCGTTATGTCTTTCAGCTCTTCAGATGCCAGACCGACTTTAAAGCCTACGACAAGCTTTGCTGGCAACAGAAGTTTTCGCTCTGATTAGGCTCCTCGTCCCAACAAAAGTACTTTCACTATAGGTCTTGAGTTCTCTCCCTGTTCTCGCGTGTACTGTATTCCTCTGCACTTCTGCCTGTTCTTCTTGGCGCTGTATAACTTTCTGGATTAACACTAGAAGTACCGAAGGGGTCAATCTGACCCCTTCAGATTGACCCCTTCAGATTGACCCCTTCGGAACGCACCTCGGCACCAGATATAGCCCGGGTCCTGTAATTTCATGACTTCTCCTAACTTCGTAGGGTATACCCTCTGCCAAAACTTGAACTGGGGGGGATTCACAATTTCTTAGATTTTTGCTGTTATATCTTTAAGCACCGAGGGGTCAATCTGACCCCTGTATTAGTACTTGCATGTCCAGGGACCCACTGACTAAGTGGAAGTGAGAAACTCCCCCAACACCATTTTGCAAACGGGACCTCAGGCGAGGTACTGTATTAACAGGAACGTCAGATGAGGAAGAATGCCATGATTCGGTAACAAGGTCGTTGGAGATGATGGTGTTAGCAACGTCAAGGAACTTGTTTCCAGGCGATCGAACGTTCCACGTGACCAGTCTGAAACCACGTACATCACAGCCAGAGTTCCACGACCGCGAGGATTTTGTTGGAATAGCCGCTGAAGTAGAATGCCTGTCCGAGGGCCTCTGTGAGGTAGAGGCCGCCCTGTTTCGAGCCGTCCGCCACAGGTGCAGTCGGAAGATTAAGACTTACCTTGCGCGTACATCGCGGTATGACTAGCTCAGGGCGATCATGTGCACGTAATTGCGACGATGTGTATAGGCAGGTGGTGGGCGTACATACGGACGACATCATGACCGTGAATAAACTTTAAAATGTCTAAAACCCAACTATTGAAGTTACTCCCGGTGATTACAGAAACGATGAATGACTATGAACTTGTATAGAAAACTAAAAAATAATATGAAATTTGTATATACTGTTACTCAAGAGTAATTAATACCTAGGCATAACGTGCTCTAGAGTACATTATACTTAGGTTCAAAGTACTTTGTAGGTAATTTGTACCCTAGATTCCACACTACCGTACTTCAGGCATTGCACACTCTAGTTTGGCCATAGAAATTGTGTATTTAAAAAAAAGACTTTAAAATGGTAGCGAAATTGACAGCAGCTATATTTTTAATAGCAAATATACAAGACAATCCATCAATTAAATACCTTATGAAATTTTCTAGTTTAATTTATCGGAAGTGAAGCAATAATATAATTGACTAATCATGCTGTAAACGCTAAATTATTCCTATGCACGACGTACTTTACGTAGGTGATTTGTACCCTAGATTCCACACTTGATCAGACATTGCGTACTCTAGTTTCCTTAGAACTCTTGTTATCGAGTCATTTTCCGGTTACACGGTAAATTCACTAATTCAACAAGCAAAATTTTATTTTTCAAATTACATTTATTTTCTTTCTAACAAATCTTGAATATGCCTATTTCACAAATATATATTTCGTTTTGCACTAATATGTAAACGTAGGAAGTTTTTGGTAGAAAAAATAGCCCTACTAAAATATTTATCTACTCCGTTACTGCATACATTATTATGAGATCTGTTTATACAGTGAACAGCTTCTGTTGTGTATCTTGACATGCCAATATGTGTTTAGTATTAATATTTATAAAATTAAAATAAAAGAAATTAGAAGACATTATGATTAGTTGATTCCATCACAGTTTTATTTATTTAAGAAAGGTCCACTTCGTTACGGAAAGAAAAGCAGCTAATGTCAAGTTGAATAAAAAATTGTCCAAATAACTGAAAAGGAAGCACTTGAGCCAATCATTCCCAGTGATCGAATAAACAGAAAACACTAAAATGTTTATGGTATTGTCTTAAAACTCTGCTCACATCATCAAAATACCACACCATTTAGCCTATAATAATTCCACTCCGTTACTATCTTTCGAGTGTCGAGCACAGTTTTTCCACACCGTTACATAGCTATCCCATGCGTTACCAAATAAATGTTAACGGAGTGGACAGGTAACGGAGTAGACAATTTCGGTTGCAGCACGGTAAATACCATATTATCGCTCATGCGTCCACATCGATCGTTGGTAATATCATTATTTTGCTTATAAGCGTTATAATTATTACAAATATTATTGGAATTGGATTTATTTATAATCATGGCAAAAATGCAGTAACGGAGTGGCTGCATAATAAAAGAACATCTCTGGTACGAAATAAATGAAAGCATAATAAAAGAACATCTCTGGTACGAAATAAATGAAAATTTGTACACAATTTGTCGGACCATGGAAATCGTTTGTGAAGCTATTAATAGCTTAATTTTTTTAAAGTCATGTTACTGAAATGAAATTAGTCAGTTCTTATCAATTTGTATGATTGTGCTGAACACGAATATTACAGTGAAATTGCAGAATTGGCTCTAGTTTTTTGTAATCTCAAATGAAGTAATTTTATATTTCACAATGCATTCCATTATAGTGATACACTTACGGTTAATATTTGTAAAAACCAGGTCATAGACTAGTTCTTAGATTTTTTGCCTGTCTCATGTACAGCTGTTCGGGAGCATCTCTGCTTAGTGTCCAGCAGTAGTCAACCAACATTGTAGTGGACCATTTTCCCTGGTACCTTTGCTCCATTGTTGCGATATCTTGATGAAAACGTTCGCCATGTTCGTCACTAACCATACCACAGTTGTCAGGGAAGAAATCCAGATGGGAGTGAAGGAAATGCATCTTCAGAGACATATTGCAGCGAAATTTCTGGTACTGCTTGAGCATGTCTTCTACTAGTTCCTTGTAGTTTTCTGCCCTAACATTCCCCAGAAAGTCTGTAGACACTAGACGAAAAGCATTCCATGCTTGTTTCGCATCACCCTCCAGCAAGTTGTTGAAGCGGTCATCTTTGAAAAGTTCTCTAATCTGAGGACCCACGAAAACTCTCTCTTTAATCTTTGCTTCGCTGAGTCGAGGGAATTTTTCATGCAGGTATCGGAAAGCTGGGGAAGTGCGGTCCATGGCTTTCACGAAGTTCTTCACCAAACCTAGTTTGATGTAAAGGGGTGGTAGTAGGATTTTGTGAGCCTCGACCAGAGCTGGGTGCTGGATATTCTTCTGTCCAACTGCCATGTTTTGTGTGGGAGTCCATTCCTTCCGCACGTTGTGCAACTCATTTGCCCGACTATCCCACTCACACAAAAAACACATATATTTTGTATATCCTTGCTGCAGTCCCATTAAAATGGCAACTACCTTCAAATCATCGCACAGGTGCCATTTGTACCTGTTATAGTCAATGTAATGCAGTAACTGTTTTAGGTTATCGTATGTCTCTTTCACGTGGACAGCATGCGCTAATGGAATAGATGGAAGACGGTTTCCATTGTGCAAAAGCACAGCCTTAAGACTCAGTGTCGAAGAGTCTACAAAGAGTCTCCATTCTTGTGGGTCATGAGTAATCTGTAAGGCATTCATGAGGTCGTCAATATTGGAACAGAATACCAGATTACCTTCCTTCATGAAGAAAGGTTCCAACTGCTGATGGCGCTTTTCTATATGAAGTGATTGTGACATCTTCTTCTAAAAGATTCCATTGTTGGAGTCTTGATCCTAGCAACTCTGCCTTGTTTTTGGATAAGTCCAAATCACGAACAAGGTCATTTAGTTCCTTCCTGTGTTATTCTGTGTGGGGTTGATGATGCACCACAGTGAAAATCTGGATCACTGCACGCTGACGGACCAGGAGAAGAACATGTCGGCTCACCCTTGTCCTCATCAGATGAATCAACGAAAATATATTCTGCTGGAGGTTCTGGAATAGGAAGTCCATCACCATGTGGAACTGGTCTCAATGCAGACGGAATGTTTGGGTAGACTATTGTCGACTTCTTTTGCTTCGTTATTCCACCGGAAAGAGGAGGATCCAAGCAGAAGTAACAGTCATCTACGTGGTTGCTTTGCTCTCTCCACACCATGGGAACTGCAAACGGCATTGATGGTCTTTTGCCATTCAACCACTGTGAAAGCTGTGTTGTACATGTAGCACAGCATATAATATTATGCGGGGCCCATGGCTTGTCTTGGTCACCAACCTTGCATCGGAAGTAAGCATGATATGCCTTCTTGACTTGAGAAGTGATACTTTTCTTCTGGTTGGCAAATGTCACTTCCCAACAAATGTAACAAAAGTTGTCCACAGTATTTACGCACTTCCGAGGCATTACTGTTCTGTATTGTATCTAAATAGATAAAGTAATAATAGCTAGTATTATAAAACAGTAACTTAAACTGTCTCGCACAAAGTCTGTAATAGTGTAAATGCTCGACGTGTGTGTCCACAGTTTAACGGCAGCTTATGACAACATAGGCCGTTGCCGCCGACAAAGATTAGTTTTGGCATATTACAGTTCAGACTCGGCTTTATATAGTACACTGCTGACGTCATCTTACGTCAGCAGCCGACTGGCTGTACTTTTACATTGCATCAGAAAATGACGTAATAAAAAAATGAACTGTGCATGATGTGTCCATGATGGGATTATGCAATTAGGTGGAATTGTATTGTATTTGAACACTTGTTATAGCGCCTCAACCAGATTTCCCATTCAGAGGCGCTATATTACATCATTCTAGACTTATTTAGGATATTGTCGCAGTTCTACTGCATAAATTTACATGGTGAAACATAAGAAATGAACTATAAGAAATATTTTCAAAACGAGAGCCAATAAAAACTTTTTATGGTTATATTCGTGTTCAGCACACCAAGATGCTACACATTAGGGCCTTTTCCAGTCAGTAACGATTTCTATGTTGACCAGTGTAACTTACACAGATCTTCACAGAAGAGATGAGTCCAGTTGCGCGGCTACATAATTAAATGGTTCTGTGATACAGGATTATTTTTACATGGTAACGGAGTACACTTAAATCATGGGGACAAGTTTAAAAAAATTTCTTTTAATTATACTGAACATCCGGTTCACCAAGTTGTATTTTAAAACATACACAAATATAGGCTATAATACATAAGAAACACGTGATTTTTTGCTCAATACATATCATTTCGAAATTGTAGACTTAAGCAATAAGTACTAGAGCCTAGGTAGGGACAGTATCGGAGTGGAATATTTTAAATTGAAAATAAATTTTAATAAATTACGTTATTGCTTTAAATTACTTTCAAATATCTGAAATTGTTGACTGATCAAATACATTTTAATATCAACACTTAGCATAACCAGACTAGGTATAGTTTTTCGAGAAATGACCGGGGACAGCTGAATTCTGAATTTACCATGTTACCGGAAAATGACTCTACTACAAACTTCTGGTTTAGCCACTTCCAGTTCAGAGTTTACTTCTGCATTAAAAGTTAATACAATTTAAATCTATATTATAAGTCTTAGTCTATTTACGCTGTCCTTCTGTAGGCTATGTATGTTTGGCTGTCCGGCTAATCAAGGCTCCGAAACGGAACGGTTTAGCGATTTGAAAAAAATTACAAAACATTATTACGCAACGTCTAGGTCAACGCGACTATTTTCAGCTCGCAATTTTATTTAAACGCCGATATATGGCCATTTTAAATTTCCAACTT